>JAWWEY010000115.1:78792979-78883928 GCA_035582745.1 Loriotus luctuosus | reverse complement strand
CCAAATTAAAATCTGCTCATTCTTCCTGTACATAGTAAGAAAAAGAAATGTACACTTGATTGTGGTGCAAAATTCGAGGACGTATTGAGTGCTTTTCGATTTAGAACATTAGGGGTCATTTAATTCTACTTCTGAATTCTATTTTAAATTCTTCCAGCAACTGCATTGCACTGCTTGACAACAAATATAATTCTGGTGCTTGAAACAAAGCTGAATGCTCAGTGGTTCCAACAGCAGAGGATCAAGAGCCCAGGTCTCTCATCTGTAATTGCTACTGTCAACCTTGCTTATGAGCTTGTTCAAGTTGGCTGATTTTACCTTATCTGCAATTCCCTTCAAGATGGAGACTAATGAAAATAAAATAGAATTAAGTATTGCATTTTTAAATATTGTTGTGACTTTAAAAAATATTGTGAATTGTATAATTTCTGAATTGCCTAGTCCAAATGCTAACTATTATTAACTAGATTTTGAGACTAAAAAAATCCTTAGAAAAGCTTTTTGTGTCAGACTGTAGGATGATACTTGGAGATACTCAAGCAAGGCTTATACATTGAAAAATATCGTATAGTGTAATCCTACGATGGGGAAAAAAGACAAGGCAAAGGTATTGCTGAATGAAAACCAGGTTGCAGGGAGTCAGTGACAGAGTGCTCTCTGTGACATTTTCATGAATGCTTTTCAGAAAATTTCCAATAGTCTATAAACAAGTATTTAAATCTGCCAAGAACCCCAGTAAAACAAACTAAACCCACCAAAACAAATTCTCTTGCTAGATATGCATAGAAACTGGGTCAACAGCAGAGTTTTACAAGATTGTTTAAACATAATTTTTCCATCAATTTTGTTGAAAATTTCCAGACAAAAATTTTGGTATGACTACTAACTCTGTTTTTTTTGAGAAACATGTTAGTTGAGGCTTTATTCTGCACACCTTATTATTGCACAATAATTTGTTTCAGTGCAGTTCTTTAGAAAACCTTTCAATTCTACAATCCCATGTTCATTTGATCCCAATGTAAAAATAATGTGAAGATCAATATCAACAACAACAACAACAGCAACAACAAGTTTAATTACTCGCTTTTAACTAACTGGATGTCCTATTTCACTTGAATCACAGAAGAATGGTGTTAGGACCCTGATCCTGAGCTAGATATGATATCCCAGCATTTACACCTCCATATAAGCGGCAGCACGCTCCTGTGTTACTGTGAGCAGGTTTGGGGTGTTTGTGGCTGAAAATAGAATAAACAGAAATTAAGAAAATTAATGAAATGACTACTTAAAATAAAGTAAGTTTTAAGATCTTGTACAACAAAACCTTCCAACTCTACTAGTAAAGCAACTAAGCTTTCAATGCTTTGAATCCTAAGTATGTCATTATTACAGTCTATTGCAATTCTTAAGCTTTCTTGTTTGAATCAAGAAAGAAAAAAAAAAGGAAAATGGGACACCAGGAAAAGTAATGTTAGATAGAATACATCTCATTCATGACAAACTTCATTATTGCATGTCTGTTCAGCAAGTAAGAAAGTCCATAAGAGTATTTTTAGTGTCTGAATGTTATAATATTTAAAAAGTGTCATCTTAAAAAAGGGCAGTTTGTAGTGATCTAATGATATTCTAGGATCAAGAATATCCATGTTGTAAATTAAAGTGAGGCTTATTAACACCCATGGAATACCGAGGTACATCTTTTTTACTGTCTTGGCTCTTTCATACATTTTCCATAGAAGTACATTAAAGTGAACTGACCTCTATGAGTCACTGAAAAATTTTTACTTACTGCTCTGAAAAAAACCCAATCAATCAAAAAAGGCCTGAAGATATGTGGGTGGACATATCAACCACTTGTAACAGGTACCTCATAACCAGGGAATACATTTACACATCTGCCTTACTTAGCTTAAGAGTTCTGCTCCTTATTCTCTTTTCTAAGACAGAAGATCCTGTTTTGGTGCAGACAACTAAAATCACCTTTCTCATCACAGCTCATTCAGCCTACGGGCCCACTGTCGAATGTGTCAACACACACACTTTTGCCAATGTAAGTGCTCTCCCTCTGGGAACTGTTCTGAGTTGTACAGAGAGAATAGACATTGCTCAACAATATAAACTCATAAGGCACTTTAGCAAGTTACACAGGAACGGGTCAGACCAAGGATTCCTCCGCCTCAGAATCTTCCTTCCAGCTATGTCCGTCAGCCAGCTCCTCAGACTGTTTCCAGGGATTAGAGGTGCTGCTGCTGGTGTCTCTGCTTTTCAGGTGATCTTCTTGGTTCCTAATTTCTCCACTTCTGAGCCTTTGACTTTCAGTTCATTCTGTTGCCCACTCCCACCAAATTTGTGGTCTTGAACCCTTCCTCCCCCCACCCTTCCAATATCTTTTAGTAATCTCATTTTCAGGGAGGGCTTTAGGTGCATATTTGAGCTTTAGGTACTTTCAATGTGCTGAAGAAAAATAATAAGCAGAGTAGGTATGTCCTAATGATTCAGAAAGAATAAAAACTGGACAAGAGTACAAGATGTTTCCTTTTAATGCCTTCCAGCCTTTCAAGTGTCATGATCTCAGCGCCCTGATAGGATTTTTCTTCCTGCAAATGACTCTTTAGAACAAATGTAATCTTCTTATTTTCACAGCAACCTTTGGAAAAGTTGCTAAATGTTACATGAAGACTCACATCCTTGTTTGTTTTGACTTGAGTCCTAATGGCTTTATTAAATGGATTTGAAAGGATAAGTAACAGAAGAAAGCATCATTATGCTGTTACTTTCAGCTTTTCTCTAAAAGTGAAATCTTTATCATAGGCTTCTTTCCCAGCAAGATAAGTTTTAGTTTGCACTAGTTTAATAATCATAACTTCTTGCCTTATCTCCTGAATTTGATTCTTGCTTTTCAACAAACAGTGTTTCAATTCAGAGTAATATGTCACATTGCCCAGTTACATCTCTGTTTCATGGTGCTAGACTGGCATAAAAGAAAAACCAATTTAGAGTTAATCAGAAATACCAAAAATCAATCAAGGAAAAGCTATATTTGTTCTGTTCAGAATTATTTCTAGACCAATTATCAGTAGGAGTGATACGGGTTAGTGTGCTGCTTCTTTTGTATTGCATATTTACTGGTACAATGCTCATCTATTATATACTTTCAGGTTAATGTCTTTGAAAGAGGTTTTGTTATCTGGAACTGCAAAAGAAAGCATGTGTTACATCTCTATTGAAATGTGTTACTGGTACTTTAAAATGTGGAAACTATTAAAGCATAATAGTAAATATATTTTTATTTAATTTATTACTAAACTTCCTTTTTAAATTTGTGGTACCTAGATTTGGTTATTGTGGAAGCTGTGGTGCTACTGTTTAAAATGTACTTCATAATACAGAATGTAAACAATTACCATTGAAGAAGTAAAAACTTTTTAATTTAAGAAAGGAACAACAATTTACATTGTTTTATTGCAATTGTTTTCTGTCTAGAAAATAATCAGATCATTAATATATTGTGGGAACAACAGTGTGAGAAAATTCATGGTGCTTTAGCTGGATCAGTGAGATTCCTTGAACTGCTTAACTCCTATCCACTCTGGCCCACAATTCTGAGAGACTTCTCAACAGGCATTATTTATTGCTAATAATTTGCTTAAACAATGTACAGAATATGTCCTAACTTCTTAGCTGCGCAGAGAACATTTATTTGCACTTCTAGAGCAATTTTTTATGGCTCTTTAGAAGTCTCTGACCTGTGTATGGTGCAAATAGCCACATCAGAAACTGTGAATCTCTGGGTGGGATGTGTGTCTCTGGGATGGCCAGATTCCCCACCTGGGATGTTAATTTACTCACTGAAATATGCATATTGGTTTAGGTACAGCAGGAGCTGCATGAGATGGATCTACAGAGCAGTCAGAGAGATCATAGCAACTGCTCAAGTACATAATCATGGAGGTGGATAGGGGTTCAATCACTTGGTCTGATTTTAGTCCACTGTGCAAATTTCTCCATTGCCTCATTTTTGCATATGAATAACTGAGAAGTTACTAACTGAAGAAGTTAATTACTTTAGTGCACTATAGGTGGAGATAAGCACAACACTGACAACTATGCCATAGTTAGAATAAAAAGACAAATTTTAATTTCATTCTTAAAACCAATTTCCAACTGAAGTTCCTGTTACCACAGGACTAAACTACAATGTGTGACTGAATCACTCTGTGCATGTGTGCCCACTGTATATGGCACTTGATCTCCTGGCTTGATTACAGTCACAATTTACATAGACCATTATGAACCTTCACACACTGCAGCAATGCAGATGTACCTGTTGAAGTAGCAGGTCTTTTGAGTCATACAACTAATGAGCTGTATAAATAAGAAGTTGGAGAAATAGGAAAGCTCAAAATATTCAGAATATTTTTCCACATTTAATAGATCTTCATAATCCAAGTGAGGTTAAGCTTGCTCTAATACCATAGGAAGTAAGAGCGTTAGGAGATTTATTTGTACCTTTAGTTTCCATCAAACTGCTTCTAAACAAGTAATGAAAATTGGGCAACCTAACATGACTGGCAGTTTCACCACTCTCTCCATAGCTCAACAAAAGGCCTTAACTGCACATTGAACCAAGCAGTCCATCACAAAATTTGGCTGAAATTGTTGTTTAAGAAATAAGGTTTATGAATACTTACTCCACTCTCTTGAAAACTGATTTATATCAGCCACTGAACTTTCCTAAACTAAATGATCTAATAATTCACATAAAATGCAGTCAGAAGTGGAAATTAGATGTGCTTGGCATGTATTAAATGCTTTCTTTAGTCACACCTACCTATCTTCATGCATGCACACATTATAGTCTGCTTTGACTAATATTCTTATTCATGTTGTCTTCTGCCAACAGCCAACACAAACTCTTCCAATTTTAGAACAGACACTTAAATGTGGAGCTCATGGAGCTTAAGAATAGCACAGAATTAAAACATAGATGAAAGAGATTCTGAGCCAGGACTTGATTTTTAACTCCCTCTACCTATACACTTGTATCTAAGTGACTCTCATTTTAAATTTAATCAGGCAAAAGATGATGTCAGAAAACAAGTGAATATTTCACACTCTAATGTTTTTTAATAAATGCATGGCAACTACAATGTAATTCTCAGGTTGGTTTTTTTTCACCTGAACAGTCCATTTGGTATCAACATCTTACACCATCAGTTTCCATGTTGCTTTAAAAATAGATACAGAAAATTATCCAGACAGTAATTTATCTCAAAACTAGTATGGTCAATGTACAACTTTTTCACTGTAAAACTATATATGATGGTCATTCCCGTGTCTGTCTCTCCCGTAGCATTTTGTCTTTTCACAGACTTTGAGTTCCAATCAATAAACTGAAGTAATTTGCCAGTGCATTCTCTCTACTTTAAAGAACAATCTCTCAGAGATTTGCATTTTTGCCATCATAAAATTCTTCTGATAATGGTTAGACACTAGCACAGTCACAATTAAGTGAGTCACATTTGCAACTGATATGAGTGAAGGATGCATCATCATGCTTTCATAGACAAGTTTTAGTTTAACTGCTTGTTCCTCCTTTAAGGTTTATGTGTTTTCTACCACATGAATAGGGATCAAGTCAGAGAATCATAGATTCATAGAATGGTTTGGCTTTGAAGGCACCTTAAAGATCACTTCGTTTTACTCCCAGTGCCATGGACAAGGACACATCAAATGCCCCATTCAGACTGGCCTTGAATGCTTCTAGGAATAGGGCAGCCAAAGTTTCTCTGGGCAGTCTGTTCGAGTGCCTCTTCATACTCACAGTAAAGAATTTCTTCCTGATAATTAATCTAAACTTACTATCTTTCAGTTTAAAGCCATCCCCACTTGTCCCATACATGACCTTGTAAACAGTTATTTCTTTGGGTCCCCGTTAGGTATTGAAAGATCTTATCAAGCCTCTTAAGAGCTTTCTCTTCTCCAGGCTGAACAACCCCAACACTTAGCCTTTCTTCATCATACAAGTGCTCCAGCACTCTCATCCTTCAGTAAATTCATTTTACAGCCATTTTATGACAGCTACAGCACAGGTATGGGGTTCAGAATTTGAGAATCTGGAAAGTGATCAGGGAAGTGATTTTCTAAACCATGCTGCCTTATTCCTGCTGCAGGATAGGATTTGGATATTTGAAGGAAGGTCTTTTAGGCAGGGATTTTGAATTGCAGTTGTCTACACTGGTTTTCAGCTTCACTTCAGCTCCCAGTAGTTTCTTTTTTGCAGATTTTACAGTTGGAAATCATCTTTAAAATCCTGAATAGCTTAAGAGTCAGCAACTTTGTCATTTCCCTTTTCCAGAATGCACGTGAGGATGAGCTCCAAGGAACGCAGCATAGATACCTATGGACATTCTGCACTGAATTGTCTGTCACTGCAAATGTGGTTGTTCATTTATTCCTGTTATATGTTTCCTAAGTTTTTATAAGCCTTTACCCTTAAGAGTACTTCTGTTTAGTTTTCTGGAAAACCTTTGGTGAGGTACATAAATGAAAGAACCCTGCAAATCCACAGGAATGGTAGTCAAACCTCCTTTATCTAAATGCCTGTTAATATTTTCAAAGAACCCTACTAGTTTTGTGACTTCTCATAGGCATCCATATGTTCCTTAATTCCAGTTTTTATCCATCTGTGGTTCCACTGGAGTATTTTTTCAAAAAACTGGCATTGTTTGAACCACTTTCCTGTCCTTTAACAAGGACTCAGTTTTTTACACAGCACATTTTTTAGTTTGGCTATTTCACACTCGAATTCCTTTACAGCTCTGGGGCAGAGGCCACCTGCTCCTGGTGATTTCTTATTGCTCACATTGTCTCCTTGATCCATTCACCTTTTCTGCCAATACTTCAATTTTAAACAAAACCTCTGACACACGCTCTTGTAAAGAAGGGTCCCTGTTTCTATACTTCAAACTCCACCATAGTTAACATAGATGGGGGAAAAATATCGATGTTATAACCATTGTTTACTTAGGGTATTTTTTCTGTATTTTAGTTATTCTATTATGTCTTAAGATTCTCTGGACAGCTTCTGCTTTCTGTTGTGTACAAAAAAAAAGATATTCTTTTTAAATGCCTTCTTAATTTCTTAGTTTCCTTTACATTGCTGTTTACCTATTTCTCTTTATCATTTCTCATCTCTGAAATGGTATGTGTCATGCTTTTGCTCTGCGGCTCCAGTATGATTCCTATGCTGCTTCTGAACATTTTTTTTGTCTGCTCCTGCTAGCTTTCTGTTTTTCTTGTAGATCCCCTTTGAAAAACTGTAGAGCTCTGCTGTATTTCTCTTTTTGTTAACTTAATGAAGAAGTCGTGATGTGCATCTACAACTTCAGCTTTATCATCATGGTTCAGCTTCACTCTCCTCTAATTTGTAGCGAGGTAAGCTAACTGCTCAACTGATGCTGTGCTTCCTGTTTTCATTTACCTCTTTGACTTTCTCAGCATGTTATTGGCACTAACACTAGGCTAGAAAGAAATGCCTCACATTCCTTTTCTCAGAATTTTGGGTGTGTCAGAGGTAGCAAAGGGTAGAACTGAAAAATCAAGAAACATGAACTGAACAAGTCTACTCACCTCAGCCTCAACTTTTTCCATATACTTCATGTTGTTTCTTAAATACACTTACATTTTCTCATGCGGACTCATTACTAAACAGAACCTAGTCCAGATTCTTGTATCTTCTCTCCCTATACAGCAAATGTAAGCCTTCTTTTCCTCTTTCCTTATCCAGTCTTATCCCCCACATCAGCACCCACCCCTTTTCCTCCACCACACCCTTCCTCACATGCGGGTCCTCTTTCTCAGTCTCTTTTTCTTCCCAGCTTTATTGCTGATGTTGTAAAACTACAAATACAAACATAGAGGAGTGCTTGGATGCCATAGTTGTAATTTGTTGTACAAACCAATGTGCATGGGTGCAAATGCTTAAATATTTGCAAAACCCTTGAGCTGAAATAAATTGGAACACTTCATAATTCTGTGGCAATGAGTTAATATTTATCACTGCAAAATTATATTGCCATATTGTAGTGATAGGTCATACCGCAGTTTTCTTCCATTTTTAATGCTCTTCTTCAGAGACTTTCATATAATCTCTTTGAATTAATGTAATAACTGTGAATATATGACCCTCAATAACGGCAAAATAAAACAATTTTTTGCACATCTTTCTCCCATTTTTCCAAAATAAATGCAAGGTCCAAAATAAAGCCATCTGAATGTTTTCCTCTCCTCTTTTGTTTATATTTGCTTCCTACTCATCAGACTTCTCAAAAACTGTTTCCAAATGTGTCCTTTCAAGTTGAGTACTGTACACAAAATATACCTTCAGCCTGTAATGCCCAGGTAAATATCACCCATCAACAAGAATGATGCCTTATGCTCCAGATGTAAACAAACTCCTAGTGTGAATGACAGCTGCTGTCTGTCTGTCCTAGGAAGATTATCCCTTACAAACCTCAGCTACAGTCATTTAATTTTAGGAATGGAATGAAACTCCTGGATTGCATAATCCACTCTCAATTTTTGCAAGCAACAATGGTGCAGAAGTTAAGTCCACATAAAACCTCAACCACCAAGATGAAGGAAAAATCAGAGATTCTGCCACAAGGAGTTGGATTATAGGAATTGGACAGCCTATTGCTAAAGATTATATGAAACTCTAGTCTCTGTCAGCAGAAGAAGCCAATGAAGGGTTTTACTGGTGGTGGAAATATGTTTTGATGGTGAAACACAAAATTTGAGTAGACCCTCTGGGTGACCTTGAAAGGAAACCAAGAACAGTTTGTAAAATCAGCATGCTTCAGCAATGAATGCTATTGTCTGAGGTGCACAGCCTGCAGTGCCAGGCATTTGTGAAAACCTTTGTGAATCAAAACACAGACATCCTAAGCATAATTTTGTCTTAAAGTGAATAGCAAGGTGTTTCATGGTTGTTTTTTTTTCCTAATTACTTCATTTTTTTAATGTAGATTTTAAAATTTGATTATTATTATGGAGGTTGTAAATGAATACCTACACTTGTATTTTACCTTATTTCATTTGACTTAAAGGGGATTTTCCAGTTAATATCAGCCATTTGTCACAAATGGATATGCTAATTAAACATGGGATATTTGAACAACCTTAGAAATGCTCTAATCCCAGCATTAATTTCCATGAACATGAAGAAAAACTATGGTCTAGAATGATTTGATATTGTAGAAATCAGATGTATCTTCTGGTGATCGTCAGCCTTCCATGTAGGAAGGTAAGATGCAAGAGACATTAAAAAATACTTGAGAAACATTCATCTAAGGTCCTAGGTTATCATGCAACTGTCCAATTTATACCACATTTCTAGCACTTCAAATCATGAGATAGAAATGCAAAAATCAAGAAAGGCATCAAGACAGAGAAATAACTCATATGTAATCTCAAAAGACAAGTCAGTGCCTGTGGCTGGAATATTTATTAATTTTTAAATTAGTTTTTTGACTTGTATGCTTTTTTCCATAAATCCTCAATCAACTTTGCTAGTTTTAATACTTTAAGTTCTGGGAATTCAGGTTTTCTTACAATAAATTTGAAATCCTTAGAGATAGCATAACACCTCTTTATAAGAAACAAGTGCAAGTCTTTCTTCTGACAAACAGCCAATGATTAGCACGATGTGGATGTGCCTCCACAATGGCCACATTAACTGTCTCTTCTAATATGGCAAACTTCCTGTTCTTATTTTTTCATCCTTTCAGTTTAAGGGTTAATTTCATACTGAGCTTCCATTAATTCATACAATTCTCTTTCCTGCAAGCAATATTTTTATTAAAAATGCTCCTCCAACTAATTTCTTTTTCCTCATGAACACATTTTAATAGTTAGCTTTCAGAATTTACTTGCCCTTTATTATTGCTTCCAAGCATCCCAAAGTCCCTTTTCAGTATATCAACCTCATGACTGCTACTAAATTTAAAATACATTTTCCCAGGATCTGACCTTAAGATAATGCATTTGCAATGTCTAGCTTCTGATAGCAAAAGGCAGAAGATACACAGGATTAGAAATGGCTTTAGCAGAACTGGCCTATATCTCTACTCTTCTACAGTCTTTTCAATTGTGGAGGGCACTAGTCAAGAGTGAAAAACATTGAGAAAAACAGCTGACAGTCCAGTAGTTTAACAGACAACATTCCCTTGTCTGCCTTAGGGATCAATTCTCATGTAATGTGACTGAATATTCAAACAGATTTATAAGAGTGGTGCAGCCAGCACCAAGTATTAAAGCCACAGTTGTACTTACTGTGATTTTGTAACTTAATGGACAACTGGTGTTTACTTTAAACACCACTCTCTTAGGATAAAACATTCCTTGAAAGGATTTATCACCTAGAAAAACAGTGCAGTTTTTGCTTATGTCTCATATAAGTTACCTTCTGCTAATGCGAACAAATTTTGAAAAGAGAATCTGCATTTCTGTGGAAACTCTGAATAAATCTTTGATGGGAAGGAGAAAGGCTGCTTCTTAGGTTACCTTTCCATCCCAATTTACTGCCTCTTGAGGTGAAGGCATCTGATTAGGCTTTTTAGCAAGCAGAATAAGCTTCAGCTTAGTAGCCTAGGGCAGCTCTTATAAACGGAAGGAACAGGACTGTGATGAGTCCAGCAGCTCTCCTGATCTATCAATTTGCTCTCACTCTGAGGAGATGTCTCCCCTGCTCTCCCTGCAGTGCATAGTCTTAGGGGAAGGGGATTCCTTCTGGTGCCTCCACAAGAGTGTGGAGAATATTACAAGAGGAAAAAAAGTCAGGAGAGGCAGAACATATCAAGCTAGGATTGTGGGGCAGATGTGGAATGAAACCTAGGGGATGGGTATGAGGTAACAGAAGCAATGCATCATCAGAGAATATTTTTGTGGGAGTGAGCAGTTGTAGAACTGATGTTTCAACTCCTTAGTCAAGATGGAAATAATAATGATTATGAAACACATTATATCTGAGAATGGAGAGTACAGAAAGAAAAATGAGGAAGACTGAAACCCAGAATATAATCTGCCAAAGAATTTTTAGTAGTCCAATCTAGTGATCAAGAGATTAATTTTTCATCGATTAAGAAGGGGCTTCTTCAGTCATACATGCTGCATTATTGAAACTTATAAAGGTGTGATTAATGAAAATAATTTATGAAGTTGTAATGGAAAGAGTAAGGATTTGTGCATGAAACAAACCAACACTAAAAGAAATATGAAAAGAGTAATGTAAAAGATAGTAAAGATGCGACATTATCCATTTAAAGCACAACTAGATCTTCAGAAAGAAGTGCTAACATGAACAGAGCGGATGAAAAATACGAATCTAACATACATTTTAGGTAGGAAATAATTGTTCCATTTTCTTCTTCCATATAAACCTCTGATCAGTTAACCTTTGTTGTCTGCCAGATGCTCACCAAGCTGTTGCCTCACCTCCTTCCTCAGCAGAAAACTGAAAGAAAATAAATGAAGAAGATTGTATTTTAAGACAAGGACATAGAAATCGTTCAACAATTACTCTCATGGGCAAAACATATTGGTTGGACTTGGGGAAGATTAATGTATTTCTAATTAAAAATCCAGTCCTTTCCATGTGCTACAGTCCTCCCAGAATGGCTGCAGTGCTGGTCCCCCACATGCCACCGGTTGTGCCAGAAAAGCTGTGTGTGCGCGCTGCTCCATTGACTGCAGTTCCTGCCTGAAATTTGCTCCTGCATGAGATCTCCATGGCCTGCAGCTTCCTTCAGGGCATATCCACCTCCTCCAGCATTGTCTCTCCACTGGTTGCAGTGTGGTATTTTCTTCAGTAGGTCTCTCTGTGAACTTGTGGAGGAGAAGGGAAACACCTTCTCCTCTGCAACTTCAGGAGTTATCAGGAAATCTCTGCTCAGGTACCTGGAGCACTCCCTCTCCCTCTTCCTTCTCTCACCTTGGTGTCTGCAGGGCTGCTTCATTTTCCTTATTCCTCTCTCTGTCACAGCAGCTTTGTAGCATTTTTTACCCCTTTCTAAATACACTATCACAGAGGCTATGCTGGAGTTGCTGGTGAGCTCAGATTTTGGCTGGTGATGTGTCTGGTTTGGAACCAGCTGGAATTAACTGTTTCTGACAAGGGGTCAGCTCCCATTCTCTTCTGATAAGAAACTGCATACCCCTATCCCACACCGAATCCTTTCAATATAAACCCAATACAAAATCTAGTGCTAGTTTATTTATTTTAGTCTGAGTGACATGCAGCTAATTCAGACACCAACCACTCACTCTTAATTTGATTTTCTCTCTCAGAAACCCAGAAAACTTGTATTTACTTAGACTGTACAATAATACAATTCTATAGAAGCCCGTGCGTGCAAAAATGGAAGGTACAGGAGGCTAAATGGAGGTTCCTTTAATAAACCTCAACCAAGAAAACAAGAAGTTGAAAACAATAAATCCTGAAATCCTGTGTCTGCCAGTAATCATTCATTGTGCATTTTAGGAAATACATTTTTTTATCTATAGCAGCCAGTGTTTACAAGGAAGGTAAAAAAGTTTGCATTTATTGGAATTTCTCTGTCTCTTGTACTCAAGCTTCACTGGAAAAAAATTAATGTCATAAAATAATAAAATCCTAGAATGGTTTGAGTTGGAGAAGATCTATTTAAAGATCTTCTAGTAGAACTTCTCTGTCATGATTAGGGTCATCTTCTCTAAGATCAGGTTGCTCAAGGCCCTGTCCAATCTGACCTTGAACACTTCCAGAGGTGATGCCTGCAATCTCTTTAACTGTTTCATCACTCTCACTGTAAATTCTTTCAGAAGTCTAACCTAAATCTACCCTCTTTCAGTTTAAAACCACTGCCTTTATCCTGTCACTACCTGCTGTGGTGAAGTCTCTCTACACCTTTCTTCTAGACCTGCTCTTTGAAAATATGTTGAAAGGCCACAATAAGGTCTCATGGTAGCCTACTCTTCTCCAGATTGAAGAATCCATGGCTCTCTCAGCCTGTCTTCAAATAAGAGTTTCTCCAGCACTCTTGATCATTTTTGTGGCCATAATGAGGGAAACAAACACAGCAAAGTATGTTTAGCTTGTGGATTAAGAAAGATAATTATTGTAAATATTAAACACATTAAAAGTTTAGATTGTGTTTAGAGGGTTTTGAGGGTTCGTGCTGCATGTGTGTATTTTTTTTTTTTGGATTGTTCTCCTCTGACCCTTAAATTTTCCAATTTCTTTCTAGAAGACTTTAAAAACAACTGATATAATTTTATGATTCCAAGTTTACAGAATGTTAGAATATAGGTACCTAGAAATCTTTACAGCCCAAGTTTTTATCTGTTTACTTTTGCTTAATTGTGGAATTATCTATTATTCCTCTCCCTATCCTAAATTATCGTAGCTAGGATTCTAAACTCACTCTTTAATTTGTTTGGAAGTATTTTTATTCTTATAGTCCATCTGAAAAAAGAAGCTAGTGAAAATTGTCACATATCAAAAGCAGAGAGCTCTTCCATTGGACCATTTCTTGATCATATTTGCTTTATCTTTTAGACTGCTTTTATTTCTATTTGTTAGTGGGAGAACTTAAGCCAAATACAGAGGCTGGAGCAGTCTTGTTTTGCTCTGCTTTTTGTTTGAAAGAGATAATCACTAAAGAGAAATTTTAGTATTGTAACAGGAGTGTGGACCTGAAAGAGATAATAGAGAAATTCAACTCTCTTGTTTTAACTTCGTTTTTCAGTCATGGTATGGATTTCAAGAACCCAGTGGTCCTAACTGTCCCTCATACCTAAATCGTGTATTCTTAGCAAGGCATGAGGACCCAAGCATAGAAGTCATCTGAGTACTCATAGCTTGCATGGATTAACTTGATCACTCAATGAAATATTTTATTTCATGCACTTTTTACTCAAAACATACTATTTAACTAGTTATTTCAACTTTAAAAAATTATTTTCCTTAAATAAAGGCTTTCTATTACCAAATTCCAATTATCCATGTAAAATCATTCCAGAACAAAATATTCTGTCAATATGAATTTTAATTGATTACTTTTTCATTAAAAAAAAATGGTATGAAAATATTCTGGTTACATTAAGACAAATAATTTACTTCACATTTCTGCCTTACTCTCATAAAGCTGACTGACTCTTTTTTTAGCTTCAGGAAAACAGTCTATTTTCTAACATTCATCTGAAATGTATGTTTGCATTAGGATCTAAAGCTGCTTAATACCTGATGTTAGAGTAACTACATAAAGTATTAAACAAGCATATGCATTCTACTGATAAAAACCATACCATTCCTTCCTGAATGAGATAATAAATAAGAGAAAAACCCCTTCTTTTTCCTGACACTTTTACAGCAGAGAGGAAACTACTGAACAAATTTCAAAAAAAGAAGAGAGAGTTAGAACCATTTGCTATCTGGATATCAGTGTAACTTGCAGTATTTTTTCATAGAGTCACTGGAATTACTTTGACAAACATGAGAAACAGAAAGCTGAATGGGGCCCTGAAGTCCAAGTACAGATAGAAGATCCTGCTTTTGTAATCAAATTTATTTATGATGCATCATAATTGCCATTTTGCATGAGATATGTTTGATGTGTGTCTTCAGGCTATACTATTTCTATAACTCTGGAGTACATTAAAGAAGCCCGAGGGAAAAAATGGTATAATATCAGAAAGTAGAAATAAATAATATTTTATTTATTTTACCTCTGTCAATTTAGCCAAGATTAGAGGTTATTTCATTTCTTCTTTGTAGGGGGAATGTTTATTCACAGCCAGCAATCTGAGTTAAAGGAAAGACTGACAGGTGTTTTAGACAGAACAAGAAAACTAGAATGAAGAAAATGCAAAATACAAACCAAAAAAATCAATGCAAAAACTTTTAGATACAAGAATGAACTCTAACAAATTAAATAGCAGCCTCCCCTCCTCCCCAAGTAAAATATAAAAATATGCTGGAACAGTACACCTTGTTCTTCAGGAGAAAATTTTAGTCAAAATTTGATATCACTTGAGGCACCTAGTTATAGTATACAGGTGTCTGAGGAAATCCCAAGTGTGCCCTATAATAGTATGTTCCATGAAGAGAGCCATTTGCATTAAACATTTTCCTCATTTGAAAGAGATAAAGCACCATTATAAGAGGAACAGATGATACATTTCAAATGTTTCTCTCCTGTGGATTCAGCTAGCTCTGACATGGAAAGAAAAAACTTTTTAGTCTTCAGCATAATATCTTCCCCTCCCAAAAGCAAGTAGCTGGTATGTTAATAATGTTTAGAAGCTTTAATGATGCTATAATATAGGCAGCAGACCATCAGCAAGTCTGTAGTTAAATTTAATAGGGACTAGGAGGACTGCAATGTTTACCTAACAAAATGCTTCACACCAAGAGAGAGCAGTACTCTCCCTTAAGCAGAGTACAAACAGCAAAACTGACTTGTCACAGCTATTACTGAGACAGTCTCAATTTTAACAATAGCTATGTATTGCTTTGTGTATCCTATTTGAGAAGATATCTGTTAAACTGCAAAATATTTATTATTGTTTGCTTATTAATTATGATAATAGGGTACAGAAATTTGGTCCTCACTGAGAACTCCAGCTAATCACCACCACATCACACATGGAAAATTTCCTAGATGCTTCTATCCCAGTGCAGGATCAATTTCTTGGAAGGATATTAAACATAATGAAGAAAAAGAGCCCATGCTTAATGAATGCCTTCTCTGCTTTTTTGTGCACACTTGTACCAGTACAGGTTCATGATCATCATCAGGTGTTTATATGGGGCAAATGGTCAGACTTCCTACAGTCAGAGCCTTAAATCTGAGGTTTCAGTCAGAGAAGAATTGATGAGGGTCTTTGAGAAAAACATGAACTGGGTCCCTCATCCTGTACCTGCCTCAAGTAGAACCTAATGATTGAAAAATGTTTGCAATGAAACAGAGGACTCATGACCTGATGTTGTTTCAGCAAGAGACAAAAGCCATTAGTCTCAGTCCCCCTTTACCGTGCATACCAAGCCTTGCTGTAAATCTGGTGCATTAAGGAGATAAGGATAAGAGCTCAAAGACCCTCTGGGGTCAGACAGTCTTTACTGCCACCAAAACAGGTAGAGGCAGAACTAAGCCTTTAATTTATCTTTTGAATCAGCTGTAAAATCTGACCAAAAGTAATCAAGGCCCTCACGATCCCCATTGCTTTGTTAACTTTCTTACCCATTAGAACGGAAATGAAGAGGAAGAGAATATGCCTTACATATATGACCACGAGACAAGACACACAATTGTTCCAGTCCTTTGAGAAGGGCCAAAAATTATAGTATTAAAAGAAAGTGAACATCCCAAAAAAATAAGAGAAGAGAAAAATGGGAAGCACCTCTGTTTGCTTGAGATCAGTAGACAGACTGTTTATTTATATGTATATAGTACTAATAATCTCTGTTACTATGCCTTCTGTAGTGGCACACATTAACAGTCACTAATTAGTGAATTTGCCACTGACAATTCTGAACCTGTTGCCCTGTTGTTTCAATAAAGTGTATTTTTAGTGAATTTGGATTTTGAAAGTTCTTACAGAACTCAGCCAGGCTCATGGTGTTGGATTGGTAAACTGTGCTATTTGTGAATCTGTACTCGTGAAAATTATTGTTGAACATGACTTACAGTGTTGAACTGATTCTAATCAGAAATTAATCCAGACACACTCAGTCCCTTTAATCCCTGAGGTCCATCTGGAAAGCAAGGGGTTTTATTTTCTTCCAAATTTCTGTACCCTTTGTGCACTACTACCCCCTCCTCACATCAGTGACCCAAGTAAAGACATGTTACCCCATCCTCAGAAGCTCCACTTAATATCAGCCTACGCTCAGACAATTAGTATTTTGAACTAACTACTCTTGGTTCCTAAGTGCAATGGTCTGTTGCAGAAATAACTGGAATTTGACATGCAGTCAAATCAAAAAAGCAATTTATTCCAATACCTGAGGGAGAGAGCCCAGGACAACAGATCCAGGCTCTGGCAAGGCCAGCTCTTCCTGCATTGAGCAGTGACAGAACTTGAATACCTTTAGGTTACACAACACATTCTTCTTTAAAACTGGGTCAGATGCACAGGATTTGGTAAATAACAACAGACATCAAAGTCTTTCAGATACTAAAGCTCCATGCAGGGCATTCTTTTACACATAATTCACTCCTTTGACAGATTGTGCTGACTGACAGACCATTGGCTGCAAATGTTTTTTGGCTAGTGAGGCCTGCAAAGGTCTAACTAACAAAGATCTAGCTAACAAAGCTAGCTAACTGATAACTGATTGATTAACACTAACTGCTTTGCATCCACAGGACATGTGGTGGAAATTACAAGGAGAAGCACAACCCAAAGATGTATCTTCAGTGAAAGGAAGCAGGCTAATTTACATCCATATCTGGGTTTTGGTGTAGTCTCTTTTCTTTGATCAAACGCCAGACAGGAAAATAATCAGTGATGGTTCTATGATTTCATTCTATTGTATAATTAATTGTCGTATAAGGGCATCAACCTTCTTAGATACGTGACTAGTTGCAATTTTATGTCAAAATCCCAAATGAATTCATGATTAGCACTCATCCACAAAAGCTGTTGTTCTTTCTATATGCAGGCACATGATTCACATTGATATACGGTCAAGACTCAGGAGAAATAGAAATTTAGAAGAAAGAGGACTGTTCACCATAGAATATGTAAGGATGTTCTTCAGTCTTCCTTCCTAAATTCAAGCCTTAGAAAAGCAACAGAGAAGACAAGATGTAAGTGAATGACTGAAAGTCTTTGCCTGCAGTCCAGGAGCAGATAACATTTGTCCATGCCCTGAAGTATAAGGAATTAGTGGAAATAAGCAAGCCAGTCCATCTTCCCTATCAAAGAATAAAACCAAAAAGTAAAATTGAAAAATTAATATACTTTCTATATTACAAAATTATTTGCAAATTTCTAACTTTGTAGTAGTTCATCTCTTTGCAGTCAAGGAGCAAAAGACAGGAGAAGAAAATGAAAGCCAGTGGTTAATTTAGGAATTACTGATATAGATATAGATATAACTATAGATGATATAACTATAGATGATATAGATATAAATATAGATAGATAGATACATAGATAGATTTAAAAATTCCCCTCCATTACAGAATCGAAAATGTACAATGATCTCAAAGTAAAGTATTTTCTCAAAAATCTAAAGGTGTAGAAAGATGTTCTGGCGTATCAAAGAGTATTTTTGATTCCAGCAAAGGAGAGAAAAATTTCTTCCTCTTGCTGCTGATTTTTAAAACAGGAATGCAAACTTGTCCAAATTAATTTACATATTTCATTACATATTTACATCCTCCTCTTTTGTTTCTTTGAAGGGAAAAGAACATATAGCAATCTGTTGGGCTGAGTTGCTTTTTAAAAAAACATTTCTTTCCCTAAGGTTTTAATTTTAAGAGCAAAGAAAAAAATGCGAAGCATTTTCTTTAGTTAGTATTTCAAGATACTATGCTAAAAATGTTTATACAGCATTAAATATATTATTTAAATGAGTTTTTTTCAAATATATCTAAACTTTGTTTTTGGAAACAAAGAAAATCCCTGAAATATTTGAAGTTTCCTAGGTAGTCTGTAATATAAATATGGAAGAAAAATATATGATGGAGCACAGTTCAAGGCCGTTCAAGTGTTATCCAAAGAATATGAGCGCAAAACACTTTTTTAAAAAAATTAGAACAAACAAACCTGCTTTTCTTTAAAGAAGGGTACCTGCAACAAGTGCAGTAACATCCCTGGGGAGCTTTCAGTTCAGGGTCAAGCTACAATTCAGATGTGAAAAACATTTCTGAAGTAAATCACATTGTCCCTGTTTGCTCTACTTTAGTTTCAAGTGAGCAAGCTCTCACTTTTTGCGGTATTTGTCTTGCAACAAAAATAGGAGCATGCTCCAGGAGCACACCAACACGTTTGCTGTAAGCACCTATTCTTTCTCACCACATGATTTGTTAAACTAAACATAATTTGAGAGTCCCATGATTCTGAAAGTCAAAAAGCCATGAACAGTCCTTGCCATGACAGTTTCCCAGTCACAGGACTGTGGCTCATCTGCACAGTGCAGCAGAACTCTTCTTCTCACTTGTCTTGTTTCTCACCACTTCAGGTTTTGTCCAACAGTTTTTATGAAGATTTTTTCTGGTTTGAGGATGGAAAGGAAGATTAAACTATGGGCTTAATGGATGATAAGGAATGGATAGAATATTCATAATATTTTTCCCTCTAAATTCCCTAAAGATATTTACATACAGTAAAATCATCATAAAGTTTGAAGAGGGAGATTTAGGTAAATACTTCTCAAGCAGAACATGTTTGCATTTTTTAATGTGCTTGGAAAGCATTTGGGGACAATTTGACTTAACAATTTTGTAGCCCAATGGAAAAGTGCATTGAGACAGTAGCTGAGCTTATTCATGTTAATTGTGCCTTAGGAACTCACAGCTACATGCTGGAATGCAGTGTCCCAGGCCCTGGTGGGCCACAGGAGTGAGCTTCTGGTGCTCTTCTGGGTTTTCAGTCCAGAGCAGGTTTGAACAGTTCCAAGAAAAAGAAAAACCACAGTCTAGGGAACTTCACTGCCTCAACTGGCAAAAAACTAATTAAATCAAAGGAGAGCTCTCTCTTCCTCTCCATTCCACAGACAACACAGTCCAGGAGAAGGATGTGGGGGAGCAAGTGCAGTTTCTGATAACAAACTCTGTGCTTCTTCTCTCCCCCTTCACTCTCAGAACCAGTCTTAAAAGTGCAGAATTTAATATCCAGCATAAACAGAACAGATGATTCAGGATACAAGCATCATGAAGTCACTCCAGGACATTCCTAGTATGGGACATTGATGGCCCCAAAATTAAGCAGAATGAGATTTTCTGTCCACCTTTCCTCCAGTTGCAAAGTGTAACTAAATAAACTTAAGAAGAAATGTTTGCTGCATGCCATATGAGAATGGCTGAGCTGTGGCTGTCTCTTATGGCTGAATCATAGCTCTTCCATAAGCAGATGTGTCATCAGGAAATTCTACTTTTTCAGAACATGGATCTGGGTTGTAAATCACATCTCGATCTTTGTTCTTAAAAAGAAATGAAATAAAAAAGAGGAGGATTTCTGTGACGCTATTGTTAAGGGAAAGCCCCTTGTACAGCAATCTCCTCCTCATTTAATAACTACTCACAACTTGCCCCATTCTGGGTCTGCTTGCCTCTAGGTCTAGCAAGAAGAATAAAGTGCTATTGCAGACCAGAATTCAACCCTTCCATGTAAGGTAGTGCCACTCAAAGGCATAAATGCGAGTTGAAGAAGTGTGGCTGCACATACACAAAAAGGTGCATGGAAAACCCTTGGGGAAATATATTTTCTACAGTGATAGGCACTTATATAGACACAAAATTGGTTAAGCATGTTAATAACACAACTTGAAATATACTGCGAAACAAAAGCTGTCTCTGTGAACTGACTGGAAAAACAGTGGAGCAGCGCAGACCTGTAATCATCACAGATCACGCCACACACCGCTGATCGTTGCCATGGCAACAGATGGTGCTTCATGACGTCACCGAAATCAAGGGGGGATAAGCAACAAGGGCAGACAGATACTAAACAATTTCTGGAAGGAAAAAATTTGAGAATATGCATTGAGCTATGTACAATGTGACACAAATCAAAGGGTAAAAGAAAGCAGGAAAAAAGAGCGCAAGAAGAGCACACAGAAATTTCCAGTGAACAAACAGGCTTCATTGTAACCTTATAATTTTACCATGGAAATTGCATTTGTGTTGAACATCTTTAGTCTTCTCTGATATTTTTCAGTAATGTGATATGGGACAATCTGTGAAACAAACTCTCCAGGGAAGTTAAGAAAAGAGCAAACCCTTTTTATATTTGTTTTACTTTAGGGATGAGAAAAAAAGAGGTATGAGTAACACTCTTACAGGGGGAGACATATCTTGGGCGAATAAAGAACAAGTAAATAAATGTTGTGGGGAATTGGAACCAAAACACTGCTAATGAGACTGTGAGAGTCAGCTGGCATGACAGCTTGCTGCAATCCAAAGAACGATGTTCTTATGGAACTTTGCATCATTGAAGTCTAAGTATTTTCATGGATTTCTAATTGTTTTGTACCTTCCTAAAAAATTGAGTACTTTGACCTTCAATATATACAAAAAACCCAACTTATGAACTGATACAACCTCAGATTTCTCAGGTTACTGGTATTTTTCTGCTGTTCTGTAGGGCTAAATTATGTGAGTAAGCCTATATAATAATTTAAGTAGATTCTTATTTTCAAGTTTGTTTCCCAAACCAGATATTTTGTTGCAGATTACTTCTTGATAGCTTTCTTTCATTTACTGATAGAATTTTACATTGCTGTTTGATGTTATATTTTTGCACGGTCTCCCACAAATTGCATAAAATGACTGACCAATTATCCATAAAAAGAAGAGTCGAAAGGAAAAGTACAAGTCCATGAAACAAAAAAGGATGATGAATAAGAAAAAATTACCTTCAGTAGCAAGAATTCTGTGGAGAATGAAGTGGTATTAGTTCATAAAGGTGAATATTGTCTCATAGAAATTTACTTGAATTTAGCCATTTATTATTTTCAATGTAATGATTTCTTCTACATCTTCCATAATGCATAATGCAAAATATAGGACTGCAATTCAGCCATGACAGAAATTAATCAAAGAAAAAGAAATATAAAAGAAAACAGGTGAACAAGAAGTTTTTAAAACGTGCTTGGAAAGTTATATGAATAACAAAATTTATTCATTAGTTGTATACAAAATACAAATACAAATACAAAAATTTTCATTAGTTGTATACAAAATACAAACAAAAATTTCAAAATATGCCAGTTGTGGCACTTAGTGAAGAAACTTTTTCAACAGTGACTCAGATTCAGAAACTTTTCTTTAATACCTACTTAGATATATATGATCTAAGTTTACTCTTTCTTTTTATTCAAATCACTGGTACAAAAAGACTACTAATCATGATGAAAAATTGTAGGATATATTATTTCCAAGGTGTAAAAATGCAGAACTAATGGTCCACCTTTTAAATTAGGCTTCTATAGGGAAGCAGGATCATCGTTACTGAGGGAGTGGGTTTGTATCAGGCTGACAATATAAGAATGTAAGATGTGGCATGCTAAGACGACGATATTCTTCTTAGAAAGTTGAAGTTTCACAATTTTAGAATAGATTAAACTCTGGAATTGTGGTAATCCACAAAACCAGAGGGTTTTGGGAAAGCTGCAAAAGGCAGACCTCAGAGACAGTAGAACTGTGATTAGAGCTAAGCAGCAGCCATGAGATAGGTCAGCAGAAAAATTATTTAAAAAGTAGAAAAGCAAGGACAAATAGAACAATGGTCTGTGTACGCTTGTCTAGAATAACTCCCTAAGCTACAGAAAAGTTTATCTAGCAAGATATTAGGAAATTTGAAGCTTAATAATGGAGCTCTGTGCATTGTGTTTCAAAGCTTACAAGCAGGTATTGTATTTGAAATAAGCAAGCATTGTTTTAACCAAAGGTATACGTGCTTATAGTGGTTGGATAGAACTACTGTCAATATGCTTTTGCTTTGTGTGATTGGTCAAAAAACTTATGAAGTAAGTTGTAACATTAAGTTCTTCATCTGCTGCCTGGGATGTGAGCTGGTGGCATCTTCCCATTGTCATAACCATGTAATGATGCTGAAAAATAAAACAGCTCAAGGCGCATTCCCCAGCAGTCCTGTCCCATTTGTGATTTGTACATAGACACCCGGCCGGCGATATGGAATTAGAGATGGTGTAACTTGATCTCCTCTTACAAAATAAAAGAGATGTTCCAGTTATGTTTAAAATAGTTAGGATATAAATTTTCTTTTGACTATGAATAAAGCTTGAAAATATTTATGTATTATAAATAGTCACAAGCCATATACCCTAATTTAATCTCTTTTAATAGTACTTTAATTTAAGACTGATATTGTGCTTCCACTTCAGGGCACTCTCCAAATGAATTAATTAAATTCAATTTAGTTCATGTATCAAACATTTTTATGGAGCTGACAAAGCCTTTTAAATTCAACTGGCATGTGCAAACTCTTCTCCATGTGTCCCCTCTTTAATTTCAGAGATAAGTTCTTTGCAAAGTGAAGAAACAATAAAGAACAAAAATGTGTTACAAATTATATTCCAAAACCATCTCAAATACCATCATCACAACAGATGCTCATGGAGCTTTATTTTCTTTATCTTAACTGAGAAAAAAAAAGCAATGTCAAGTTTGCTCCAGAGCAAAATAATTTATTTCCTTGGTTTTTGTTCTGATTATTCCATTACAGTATGCCAGCAGGAAGGATTTTGTTGCTACTTTAGAGCAATTTCTGTCTCTATGCATGTGTTAGTAAGCTACAAGTAACATTTCTAAGAAACCTTAAAAAGGAAACCTTGAATGATTAGTTATGTACAAATACATAAGTACCAAGCAGACATTAGCAAAACCCATAACAATGGACTTTAATTAGTGTGCCAGCAGTAGCAAGCTTCTTATCACGAAGAAATTATTAATGCTACAGGGGAGAGGAGATTACTCTTTTACTACTGTACTGGTAGACCCTAGAACTTCACAGAAGCTCTCTCAAAGTGCTGTGCACATACTAATCTAGCCACAAATAGCCCTACTGAATAATGTCACAGCTCACATGGTTAGCACTTAGTCAGAAGGAATGCATCCCAGCTCTAGGAAAACCTCAAAAGGGCAGCTTCTGAACATTCAGTCCATACCTCCACAGTGCTCGCAGTGATGCTGGCACAGGGATGAACTTCACTGAAATGAACATAAACAAAGTTGCTTATCAGGTTGCAGTAGTGCACTATCATTTTGCTGTAGTCTTTATGTGCTCTGATTTCAAAGAAAAAGAAAAATAAATTGAAATTAATCCATTCAAGTATAAAGAAATTTCATTTTGTTTGTTTTATTTTTATGCAATGTTGTGTTTCCTCACAAAGGAACAAAAGAACAAAGTGTGTAAGGAACAAAGCTGCAATTAATAAAGTAAGCAGCTAAAAATCCTTGTCTTTTAAAAGAACCCTACAAGGAAATTACCTTTAAAGAGGATCAATTCTAAGCAACTGCCTGCCCATGGGAAGTGGTGAATGAAATCCTTGGTTTGCTTGTGTGCATGACTTTTGCTTTCCATATTGAACTGTCTTAACCTCATTCCACAAGTTTTCTCACTTTTACTCTCCCAGTTCTCTCTCCTATCATGTTGGTGGGGAGTGAGCAAGCAGCTCTGTGGGGCCTACTTGTCAGTCTTATTTTTTTTATCTTTTTTTTATCAATTGATTTAAAAATATTATGATTTACTGATTGGAGCCCTTAAAAATGGTATCCTTTTTATAAAACTGGAAAACAGAAAAGTACTAGGTTTTAACTAATGAAACTTGAATACCATATTTTTTCCTTTGAGATTTGTCACACCACAGAGTTTCAGGAAGAACAATAGTCTCCATAAAGTTGGCTGATTCTATTTAGTTATCATGGAAATATTTTTAACTAAAATGCCATGTAAATAACAGGATTCTAACCACTCTTAAGCTGACTGGTTTCATTCCTTCACCTGAGAGATGTTTAATTATCAATTAGAATGCAAAACACAGCTAGGTAACTCTGTTGTAAAATGTCTTGATCCTCAGTATTAGTTCCCCGTTGTTCAGCTTTTAAAATTGTTTTTCAAATGTTCCATATGTCCTAAAGGTTTATAAAATTGTGTTTTGTGGTCCAAACTGAGATACACCAGCCAATCCAATGTACATTTTTTAATAAGAATATATGTGAGGGTTAGGATATTTGGGTCAATCAAGCAATGAGAAAGTTCCTAAAACTTTTGGGTGAGCTTATCTAGAAAAAAAAAAGACCTATTTCTTTGTTTATTTTCTTTAGTTTATTCATATTAATTATACTAATCATATTTGAGCTGAATTAAATCTTAAGTCAAAACAATGATTCTCCTAATTCAGCAGAACTGAAACAAATATAAACATCATTAAACCCATACCGAATCCTAAAAGGATTTTGAAAACAGATCTTTAATCATAAGATTAGACTGGTAAGTAACCAGAGGAGGCTCCTAGAAGACTAAACTTCAAATGTGCTCTTAAAGTTTTATAAAAAGATTTCAAAAGAGACACGGACTTCATTGTTGTTTTATTTATAGAAATAAATCTGTCGTGAACAAAAAAGAAGCAGAAAATATCTATTTTCTGACTTCTCAGAACTGAAAGCATAGTTTGATGATTAATCTGGCACAGCTAATTTTAGGAGTAAGGTGAATTATCCTAAAGAACAGAGATTACCCAGTAGACTACAATTTAATATACTTACAGAGATAAGATCATGTACTAATTGCATTACAACTGTGCCTTTTTAATGATTTAAGACTAATGCCTGCAACAATGTGACATCAGTTGACATCAGATGTTTTTGGGATGACACCGTAAATCTCCTTGTGTTTAAGTTTTTGCCAGGCTTCAAGCACATATGTCAATGTTTTATCCATATTACAAGGCATAGAGAAAAAAATATTTCATCTGTTTAAGTCAGTAGCAATAACATTCTTATGTAGGAAGCACTTTTATAGACAGAAAGTATTGGGAGCTGGCACTTAATTATGTTTCCAACTGAAATGCTTTAATAAGGCTGTGTATAAAAAATTATTTGTGGAGTACAAGACAGATCTAAGTTATCAAAACACTCAGAAGGACAAAGTTCCACCTGACAACTTCATTCAGAACTTTATTTCCATAAGGCAGTTACCTGGAGAGGTGATTATACTATTGTTTGGTTTTCTTCATGTGAAAATGATATATTTCACTGGTAACTGGGCTGAGATCACAGACATATTCAGTCATGGTCACTACCCACGCAAGAGACTGATCACAAGAAGTGATCAGGACTGACACTCGTCAAGCAATGCTTGGTTAAAAGACCTCTGCTTGTTGTCAATACAGTGAAAACTTAATACCTATAAAGTTGAAGCTGTACTTGAAAGAAGAAAAGCTTCCCATAAGGAGCTCCTGGGGGGGGAAAAACAACAGTATTTTGGTCATAGGGAGATCTTAGAAGTGGTTTTTAGAAGTGGGTTGATGGCTTTTGAGGAATATATGTAGGTGTAGTGCCTCTGGTGTCTCTGCAGGGATTTCTTAGTGGTGTGGATGTAATTATTTTGTAGATAGATGTAGACCTCTTTAAGACTTTAAAGAACCATATCTCCATCTTATGTAGAATTCTTAATATTTCAAATAATGAAAAAATGCTCCAAATAGAAACAAACAAAAAATGCTCTCCCTGACCCACAGAGGTGAACTTATTTTCCTGTTACATTTATGCTAAAACTAAAGGTTTAATCCTCTTCCAAAGGGTTTCAAAATCTTGTGTCCATTAAGAACAGGGGTGATATTTGTACGTGCAAATTTCTCTGTGTAGTAGCACACAGCAAGGACACAGTGTGCTGCAGACTGACAACATCTGAGCAGTATAAGTGGAGCCTTCAGTAATGGCACAGCAATTTGCTTCTTTTTGCTGCTGCCTCATTTTTGCCAACCCATGCTGTGTTTTCACATTTTGTACTCACTCATTCTAGGAGGGGTTTTCTCCTATGGTAGGTCTGTACAATGGCCAAGAAAATGAGATTCTGACAGGTACCTGTGGATACAATCCCTGTGCAAGTTATAAATAACAATGGCCAGTAATCTGAAAGCACAGGTTTATTTGATTGACGTACTAAAAACAGTCCTAAATGCTAATTTTCTTATTGGAAGTGTCAGGTAAGAGATGTACAATAGCCACATCAAAGCTTTTGGCATGGCATAACAAAGTTTTTCAGGTTCTGTGCATATAATTCTATGCCACAGAAAGGGATATTCTTGTGAGGACAGAGCTGCAGAGGATACTCTGAGGGATGATTTCAGTTCCATAACCCAACTTCAGAGAGGGTACCACTGTTTTTAAGTACTCCAGAGGGCTTGGATTGCAGAGTAGCTCCATATGATGGTGAGACTTTTCTCCTTTCTCCCTTTTCACAGAAGGAAATGGAGGAAGCAGAAGGACCACAGTATCAGCAAGAATGTTTCTTGCCTGGGTGAATCACTGTGACACTGACACCCATTGGATGCTCGCTCACAGGTCAAGGTTTGACGAGGTCTCTGGTGTTGAGACGACCCCGAGGTGTTAGAAAGTCTCTTTTTCCCAGCCCCAAGACTGAAGAAGAAGATAGGATTTCTTGGCTCTCGTTCTCAAGGTTGTTTATTTTCTGTTATCTATAACATTCTTTCTCAAACCACCGCAGATCTGTTCAACAGGTTGGATTGAGGCACATCGACTGCCTTCAGGGCAGTGTTATCTTTTTATACTAAAAACTATGTGTACTTTATTTACAATAATTTTCCAATACCTAACACCTAGGTTAGACTGTTTGTCTCTACTCTAAACGAATCCAAAAGTGCCACCATCACAGCAGAAGATGGAGGCTAGGAAGAAGAAGGAGAAGGACAGAACACACTGAGATTCCTCCATCTTGCCTCCTGAAGCCTATTCTAAAACCCCCAAAATTCTACATTTTCACCCAGTGATAAATTCATTATCGTTCTATTCAAACTTTTGTGGCTTGCAACTCCTCGCACAAAGTTGGCAATTGTTTCCATGGGTTAAAATCAAAGGCATAGGTGTCTTTGCCTCCGTGCCAAGGTCTCCAAGCCCCCTGTCAAGGTTCTGAGTCCTCCAGGGCAGTCAGAGCAATGTCCTGGGTTCCAACAAAGGTTAAGCCATGTCTACAGAATGAGGTGCATCTAACAAAGTGAAAGAGCTAAGTTTCTGTGTAACAGCAAACAGCTAGGAGCTGTGTCATTATGGCTGAAGGTTTGCACTTTAAAGAGGGACAAAAATCCACTGGAGATCTAGAAATTAGTTTCCTATATAAAATGTATTGTGTTCTAACCTACCCTGTGACTCATACCAGCTCATGACTAATTTAACCCCCAGTCTGTTGAAAGTGGATTTTTATTGTAATGAAATGTACTTAGTGAATGGGACCATTAGTTTATCTAATGGAGTGTCCACATTCACATCTGCAGGTGTAAGCTGCCTTCATTTTTGTTGCAGGGAAAGACTATAAGAAAACTTAACAGTATGTAGAAGATTGATGTGTTTCGCTAGACAAAGAATGGTTTTTCAGGCTTATGAAATCTTTCAAAAACTGATTTAGAATAAGAAAGGAATAACTGTTCTCAAACTTGTCTGATCAAAACCAGTACCAAGTGTTCAGCTGTTAGCTTCAAAATCCTGTTTGATGAGTTATTACAGAGAAAACGGAATCAATTTTTACCATTGTGCATTAATGGCTTCCTACTGATTTTTAACTTAATATTTCCTCCTCTGCCTGCCTAAACATCAATTAATTCAAATGTACATTGATTTCTTTGTAAAAACAAATAGATGTTAATCCACCTTCTGTGACTTTTCCTGCCTTATTTAAGAGCCATATGTTCCATAGAATCCAATAAAAAGCAGTCAGAAAAATACCTTCCTGCCTCCAATAGTGTGCGTGGTTTTATGTTTGGTGACAATAACCTACTTCTGAAGGAATGCTTCACTGGAAGTGCTAATTAAGCACAACTAGGCAAAGATAGCAACATGCTTCAAAAAGTTATGGTTACTACATACGAACAGAGATTAGCCATTTAAATATAAAAAAAAATCATCCAACAAGACAACACTGTTTTACATACTATTTTATGAAATTGTAAGCCATTAGTTTCCTCTATTTCTGTCTGGAAACCACAGAATATCATATCAGGGAAGCAAAGATAAATAACACAGGAAATATGGGTCTAGGACTCGACCTTATAATTCCCACTTTTATATCACATCATTTTTTGCCATGGCCAAAACAACAGACAAATCCTTCCAGAGGTCAGCGTTTAGGCTTTCCTAATAATGTACCACTATGGGCTATATTATCCTGGTGTATGTCCTGGTTCCAGGCAGGACAGAGGTAATTTTTGCAGTGGCCAGAAGGGGCATGGCCAAGACCTAGAGGTTATTCCCTACCACCTCACCTCATTTTGTACATATGGATGAAGTGGTCCTTATTTTTTATCTTATTGAAATTAAAATTTTAATCCAATAATTATATGAAAACTAATATAAGGACATGAAATTTACACAGGAAACTGAAAATTATGACTAATATTTACTGTCATTTACAGGAAAATAAGACTTAAACAATGCTATGTCTTATTTTGAAAGCCAAAGGTTTTTTGTAGGAATCTAATTTTTGGTCAGGGGGGTCTGTTATCTACAAAAATAATTTCCTATAGAGACAACGCAGGTTCCTAAGTGCCAGTAAAATTCAAGGGGTATTTAACCACAGGCAGGAGAAAACTGATAGCTAACAGTGTGGGAAATGTGCAGATCATCCTGGGAGACTGTACCTCCTACTGCAAATGAACATGTTCACACGAAAGATAAAATATACCTCCCTAGGTGCAGGGTAAGGGAGCCCAAGATTGAGTGGTCATCAAGCACTGCATCTGGAGGGAAGCAGGGATGGCTGAGATAAGCAGACAGTAGAAACAAATCCAAATTATAGAGGTGATCTACAATTATCTGGAGACTTAAAGAAGGATTTAAAGAGTTTGCTGCAACCCAAAACTATGAAAAATTGTAGATGTTCTTAACTAAGAGCAAGCTTGAAAGAAAAGAACTGGCCTAACTCATGTTCCAATTCATTCTGTTTAGTCTATGTGCAAAACTTCAGGAGGTTTACCTCATGTTGAAATACAAATTGATTTTACAGGTTTTGGTCTAAATATAAAAGTCTGCTCATACCCATCTGAAACTCAGGTCAGCTCTGGGTCTTGTCACAGATAGACAGCAGTGAAAGTTACTCTGCAACAGAGCCAAGTTTGATCAGTCTGTTTAGGTGGCTGCAAATAAATAACATCAAGCAAGTGACCTCTTCCCTTTCCCTCTTGCAAAACAAATGTCAAAACACAAAATCAGTATTCCTGCTAAATCCGTTTTGGCATCCAGTAAGCATGACAAATGATATCCCATGACCTATAAATGCGATTTGCCAGACAGTCTAGAGATGTAACAAAACTTTCTAATCTTTCTAATTGCTGACATGACAATATGTACTATTAATTTTCAATTTCATTGACAACCTTTAACACTCAAAATGATCCAAATTAATTTAATCTCCTCCTGCAACCTAATTTAGTTCCAACAAAGATTTTAGTAAATACTTTGACTGAAAGCAGTAAAACATGACTACATTGCTGGGTCAGTTAACCCATATTTCATCTCTTTAACTGTTACACTGCAATTTAGAAATAATTGAATTTCACCAAGCAGAAAAGGCTTCAATCTGGAGACCACAACCATCATGGAGGTTCTAGGTCATCACAGAATTACAGAACATGCTGAGTTGGAAAGGACCTACAAGGACCATCATGTCCAAGTCCTGAGCCTGCACAGAACGCTCCAACAATCACATCATGTGCACAAGAGTATTATCCAAAGGTTTCAGGGTGAAGAAGCTTTTTGTAATATCCAAACGAAACCTTCTTCCCTCAGGTCCTGTCACTGGTAACCAGAGAGAAGAGATCAGTGTTTGTTCCTCCTCTTCCCCTCAGGAAGAAGCTGTAACTGCGATGAGATCTCTCCTCAGTCTCTTCTCCTCCAGGCTGAACACACCAAGTGACTTCAGCTGTTCCTCATACAGCTTCCCCTCAAGGACCTTCACCATCTTCGCTACCATTCTTTGAATGCTCTCTAATAACTTGATACCTTTTCTTATACTGTGGTGATGCCTTAAGTTTTAGTTTTTATATTTTTCAGATCCTGTACTGCATGAGTGTATAACTCTGATCTCCATATAGAGTGCTAGTAAATTCTCTTCACATTTAGTTCCGACAAAATAATCCTTCTAAGCCTGAGAACCAAGGATATTCTCAGCTTCAGGCCCCCAAAAATATAAACAAAAGTGAATCAGGGAGAGGAAGAAAACAGGGGGGTATATGACTTCATTACCTGAAGCTGTAATAAGAAAATTAACCTCTGATATGCAAATAGACCAAACTTATATATGTCTGAAAAACTTGTGACCATTGTCCATGTTGGTTGTAGCCTCTGTGAGGCTTTTGCACTGCCCAAGGAATATCTATTGAAAGCAGCTAATAAATACCCACTTTATTCTCTAATTCTGTCTAGCCTCTGTTCTAGATATCCAGTCCAAGGCATCAGTGAACTCAAAATTGCCCCCAGCATTTGAGGTGAGGTCACCCCAGTGCAGAGCAGAGCAGGACAATCCCCTCTCTGATGCTGTGCCTGATGCCCCCAGGACACTGTTTGCCCCCTGGCTGCCAGGGCAATGCTGGGTTATGTTCAACTTGCCACCGACCAGGACCCCCAGGTCCCTTTCTGTGGCACTGCTTTCCATCTTCTCATTCCCCAGTCTGTCTACACATCCAGGGGCACCCCATCCCATTTGTAGGATCTGACACCTTCTGTTGGTGAGCTTCATGTGGCTGCTGACTGCCCAGCCCTCTAATTTGTCTTGGTGTCTCTTCAGGGCCTCTCCGCCCTCAAGGGAGTTAACAGCTCCTCCCAGTTTTTTATCATCTATGAACTTGCTTAATATCCCTCCCAGCCCTGCATACAAGGCATTTATGGAGATGTCGAAGAGCACAGGGCTGAAGATGAGGCCCTGTGGAACCCCACTAGTGACAGGTTCCCACTCTGATGTCAGTCACCCCATTCACTGTAACCCTTCATGCTCGACCTGTGAGCCAGTTGCTCACACATTGCATGATGTGTTTATGCAACTGAATGCTGGGCATTTTGTCCAGAAGGATCTGTTGTGAGACAGCATCAGAAACTTTACTGAAATTCCAAAAGATTACATCAACTGTCTTCCCCTGATCAGCTAGGTGAGTTACTGTGTTGTAAAAGGAAAACAGGTTTGATAAGCAGGACTTTCTCATGAAGCTGTGCTGGCTGTGACCAACGACTGTGCTGCCTTTCAGGTAATTTTCAATACCTGCCAAAATTTTCTCAAAGACCTTCCCAGGCATTGATATGAGACTATGGGCCATTCTCACAGCAACACCAATTGCAGGCCAGGCCACTACCCTTACTAGTCAGAGCTCATTGGTGTTAGTCAGCTGCATTATAGAGAGCTTTGTAAATATAGGGAAATGTTTAAAGAAACATGAATCAGCTCTTTTTGTGGTAACAAATGAAGAGTAACATTGGTACTATAATGAATTAAACTTCCTTTATAGTACAGGCACACAGAACCTCTCACATGGAGCTAGATACTTGGTATTTGCCTATTACAAAAAAATACACAGGCTTCAGACTTCTGCCTGCATATAAGCTGAGCAAGAAGCTATTGAAAAATTTTTGGTATGTGGGTAGACAGCAGTATTTGAACTAATGCAGAATGTATGTCTTGAGAATTAGCTATGTTATTATTCCTTTGCCAGCAACCAACCCTGCCATTAACTTGCAAGCTAAAGTCTGAGAAATATCCTGCCCTTATTTTCAAAGACTTTAGTGGGAGTTAAAATTCAGTGGGAGCTATAATTCCCCCATGGGAGAAGAGGGAATCTGCAAGCCGAGGTAAACAAATCTTCTCCAAGTTATGTGTGCACATATTTCCGAATTTCCTATTCATGTCATCCAAACTCAGGATTAGGGTTGAAACAAGAACAAACAGCTAAAAAGGTGCAGGAAATACATTTACCATCACTGGACTAGACTCTTTTTATGTGTAAATCAGGTTGGTGCCAAACAGTCAAAGAAGCTGTATCAATTCGCAGCAAATGAATGTCTCACTTTATTCTAGGTTAGGTGCAAGGTCATTAATATCTTTTCAGTTTTATATTAGAAATCAGGCATATTTTTAAAAAAGCTTATTATCTATGAAAACCCTGGTGACATCTCTTTTTACATGCTGTATTATTAATGCACAATTCCAACAGGTTGACTGTGCATTGGGATGAGTGATAATCAAAGGCAGATGTCAGTAAGGGACAACTCACTATTTCCAAGTGTAAAAGACAGACTATAAAACCAAAATGTTCTTTTCTTTCCTGAAAATGTGCAGTGCTTGTATGATCACAAGTCTTGTATAGCCATTAAATAGCAAAAGAAAATCAAACTTTTACAGCTGCTTTTCTAAAAAGGAAGAAAAGAAAATCTCACAAGCTTCCCTGTGATCTTGGGCATGATAGAAGAGAGAGGTACAGAATTTCTGTGTCTTTAGGTGACACAGCATCTTTCCTTGAAGTCTTGTGTTTAAATGTATCTGGTAACCTGACCCATACTGGTCACCTTTCTCTGCAGAAGTCAATGCTGAAAAATCCCAGACTCAGAAAGACTGTATTTAATATATCTTACATGAGTATTTAACAGGTCTTCCCCGGCAATTAAGAACCTAACTACCCTTAAACATCCCTGGTTGAAAAGCTTGGGAAAAATGACCTGAAGTAAGACCCTGAAGTACTGAAATAGTTGCAAGACAAAACATAAACGTATTTGCATATTCATGGATATGAATAAATTTCTCCTGCACTTTCCAATCCAGATCACTTAAATATGTCCCATTTAAGCTTGTACATTGACAAAGAACAGGTGGGTAGCAAACTGAAGAACAAGGCATGTGGCCTTTGAGCATCTTATTCAGTTATAAATTAAGTTTTTGTTTTATCATAATACAGAAAATGAATAGAAAGATATTACTCTGTATGCTGCTATTACCTTAGTAACTTTGCATTACAGCTGTCCATAAAAAGATTACTAAAGCTGAAACACAAAACAACATATTTAATGTGGTTAACATTGGAATATGTAAGATAGGTATATGATTGCAACAGAAAACATATTTTTATCTCAAACAGTACTAAATTATTGACTGTTGCATTGTATATCCTCTTATCAATGAAATTATTGCACTGACTTTTTCACAATAAAAAAATAGTTCATGATACATATGGGAAAGAGTAAAATTTACAAAATATATTTGTTTGGCGCAAATGTAATATTATTCAGGATGTGAGAAAATAATTTAACTTCTTACTCTTCTGTTAAGTCATGTTATCAGTTATTTACAACAAAATAAATCTTGAAATACTGTACCAAGAGATTTGCAACTTGGCTAATAGACACAATAAAAGAACGTGATTTGTCCTTCAGGCAAGAAAATATATGTGGTAGTAGGGGACATTTCAGGCTGAACTCTAGCCACCTGCTTTTATGATCAACTTTCTTTTCTGATTCAATACGTAGTTTTTATACTATTATTTAAGTTAGTTCCCTTCCACAATAATTCAGAAGTAATTTCAGAATAGAAGACTAGAAGTAATAAAATCTAATTTAAGGTAAATTATCTTATTATCTTTGCCTGCTGATTGAACTGACTGAGATTTTATTTAGGTTGGGGTTAGAGGTGATAACTACCCTCCCCTAAATTTCCCAGGAAACATAAAATTGAATGGAATAGAGTAAAAACTCTGGAAATCAAAAAAGATGATGTGTTTATGCAGTGATTAAGATTCACAGGGAAATGATGCAACCTTTAAATGTTAACTGATGCCTAGGGAATTCATTATATTTCTTGTCTGAAAAATGCCCAATAGTTAATGCTCTTAGGTTTGCTTTAAGACTGTGGTGGGTCAGTATGTCTAGCATTACATGGGATTTTAGTTGATGTTACCTTGTGATGTTAAAATACAAATGATGTTTCTGGTAGTGGCAATTAAAATTCTATTTATACTGTAATTAAGCACACAAATTAGACTGGGTACTTTCCCTGTTAGATTAGTTGAAATATTCACTGCAAGTAGCAATGACTGAATTCCACCTCTTTCATGGCCCCAGGTGTTAAATGTTAAATGGTGACATCGAGGAGAAACAAACCAACCAACGCATCAGCTAGGTTTAGGTACAGTTGCAAATTGCAATGCTATAATAGCAAATAACAGATGGGTTGCATTTCCAGACCTGCAGCAGGAAAAGGATGGAGAAGAAGAGAAAAAAGATATAGGCTGAAGTGGTAAATTGAGATATCTGGGACTGGTTCAAACAAATAATTGGAGATAATTCAAAAAAAGGAGATAATTCAGATAAAAACAACTTCATGTACTTCTGTGTCTCAATTTGGTCAAACAACACAAAGTTGTAGACTCAATAAAAGGAAATTAGGCTGTCAAGAAAATTATGTGAAATGACATGACACCAATGTGAAAGTCTGAGTTGAGTTGTAATGAAGATTTCAGTGTAACTGCTGGTTATAGAGTAATAGAAATTTAAACAAACCTGCCGTGGTGTCTACCCATGCTGGAGCTGAACACATTCAGACTTAGGTGGAGGAACAGAAAATTGGGCAGATAGTCTATCCGTCTTTCTAGCGCCCAAACCACTACGTTTCTTAAGACAGACTTCAGAGATGGGTAAGCTGCTTAGACCAGCAGTGATGACTTTGTTACTGTTGCATAACTTCGCAGAGGGTGCTTAAGTAAAATACCATGGGGCTGGACGTAAGAGCCAGCATGGCTCAGCAGGTGAAGTACCTGGCAGAGGTGAAGTGACAGCTTCTTGGTGTTATCAAGGCAGGTTATGAATATGTCCAGTTATAGAAATGCACAGCACCTCTAAAGGAACTTTTCTGATGATGCTTCATGCTTTTGCAGTGCAGCTCAGTACCATAAAACAGATCCAAATTTACTTAGTGCATGGTTGCATATGGAAAGGAGCTCAGGCCCATAAGGAAAACAGCTAAATTATTTTGGTCCAAGCTTATGAAGCTTGCAGCTCCAGAGATAACCTTTGGTGTTTGCCTCAGGATCTTTGATCTAGATCATGCTGTACAATACAAGCATGTTCCTGATTTTCTAGGGAATTTAGAGGCAGGGAAGAAATGGTTTGAGTGGTTATCTTTTCAAGTTGCTGCTCATTTCTATTTATGGAGCTAGTCTAATGAACAGATTTTTGCCTGACACAAAATATTTTGTTCCAAAATGTTCACAAATTTTAATATCAATCAAGATTTTGTGTGCTCTTTACACTTACATTTTTTTGGTTGATAGAAAATGTAAATGCCGATTGCTAGACTTGTTTTGGCTGTACTTTCACTATCATTAAAAACAAATATGCTTTCTCCCCTGCAACACACTCTTTAGGCAGCCAGCAACAAATACAATAAGGTCCAGGAATACTATTCCTCCTTGGGCTGCCTTTCTCACCCGCATCTATCTGGACCATTTTCCACTTTTGTCAACTATTATGGAATAAGGCATGTTCAAACAATCATTTTTGCACAAACCTGAATGACTGTCTGATGAATTTTGGAATGATGCCTTAGTGTGAATACTTATTTACGAGATTGTGACAGAATTAGGGCAATAGTAGTTTTCCCAGAAAATCAGTTTGCTTCTTGACAAGAAGGAAGGGGCTAGTTTGATGTCATAAGAGTTCACAGTTGTGAGATAAACTGTATATGATGAATACATTGAAATAAATATGCTTAAGATCTCTGAACAGAACACTGCACATAACTCTGAAGTTCATGTCCAGTGTATGTAATAAGAAATTGCTATGCATGAATTTAAGTTTTGATTCCCAAGAGGTACTGAGCTAAAAAATATGCTTATATGTTTGAGAACGGTAAGAAAGGGCAAACACACAGTCAACTAATATGATAGGTTTTAAGTGTAAACCAAAATCATGTATATCTGAGTAGTTCTTTACCTTTCAGGCTCCCTACCATTCTTGATCTCAATGGGATTATTTCAAAGATCTTTATATAAAAGTCTTTTTTTCAAGGTAAAGATACACACATCTTTTTACAGGATATTGGTGTAAAATAATAAACTCCAAAAAGAAAGAAGTATTTTATCTTTATTGTCTAGAATAGGGGCATTTAGTAAGCTGAAAATAAATCCATATTGATTTAATGCCTTCATATTTCCTTAAATATATAAAATGTAAAAAAAATAAGGATTAAGTACAGAATGGTTCATAGGTTATGTAACATAATACTGATAATTTTTAAAGTGTATATCAAATGAGTCAAAAGCTGTTTCATTAATTAGCCCACCAGATTTATCCAGAGAAGGTTTACTACACTTAGCAACAAGTGTAGCAAGAATAAGTTTCAATGTCAGCTTCCTGTGCAAGGCCCAGCAGTTCTAAATAATTTAAAACAAATAGAACTAACTTACCAACAGATATAATATTACAGCTCAGGATTTGTTTGCTTTCTAAAATTTATAAAAGAATTTTTATTTTGTAGTTTCATTTATTACTATGCCTGTCAAAGTTTTATTGTTCAGCTTTTAAAAAAGATGAGGATATTTGCAAAACTAAAAGCTTCCAGGCCTCTCATAACGTTTCAGATATTTTGCTGATCAAAAGAACACAACAGTGAAAAATCCCTTTCAAATAATGACTTTGGGGTTTTATGGTTGTTGATTTTGGTTTCAATTTTCTTTTTTAAATTATTTTTTTAATTTTAAATTCTCTGACATTTGTCTTTTTTTATAACTAGTAGCTGGGGAATGTGGCTGGGTCAGGTAGGCTGTAGTAGTCACTGTGACAGAAAGGTTAATACATATTTAGCACTTCTAACAGTCAGGAAACCAAGAAATCTCTGACTGTACAATGAGAGAAAATAGCAAGAAGCATATTAGCAATTTCTAACCTTGATATAGACCTTTTTTATGTACTAAGAGATTCTTGTAGTCTTCAACAATTTGAGTGACAGACTAGCAAATATTCCAAGCACGTGCATTAATTAGGCCAAAAGAAGCCACTATAAACAGTTATCTACTTAAATCTGTGGATTTTACACATTGTTGATGTTATTGGAGTAATTGTTTTGTAATCAGTAGTACACCTCTTCAACAGATGCCATTCTCAGAACTGTCACAACTGTCAAAGCCATGCTTGCCAAAATATTAAAATTTTGAGGAGAGAGTAGGAAAATTGTTTCTAAAAATTTATAACACCAAATGTCTATTTTTTTATGAAATACAGCTCTGTAAGAAATTTGTAGAAAGATACAAATAATTATCAAAGGCTTAAGATTGAAGGAAAAAATACTGCAGTCAGATTACATCACCCTTTATGGAAAGACCTTTGCCCCAGCTAGTTCCGTATGAAATAAAGAAAACTGTCTATTGAAGCTCCACTGAGGTTTCCATTAAAAGAAGTATTTCTCATCAAGCAGTAATTCAGTCGTAATATTAAAAACATCAGTACAAGGTCCTCTGATGTAACTTGAAAACTTATATAATAAATCAACTGTAAAACATTTTGCCCTATGAATATTTGAAGCAGTGTCACTAATTTTTTTAATTTTCTTGTGTCACAAAAAGATGAGAGAACACAAAGTCCTGAAATGCCAAATTCAGGATTTTATATTTTTTTCAGTGTTAGGGAGACTACTTCATTCTCATGAAATCTTAAAATTTTAAATAGAATTTCTTCCAAGACAAGAAGTTCAGGGCTTCTTTTTTAAAGTTTATTTACATTTAATACTTTGACTTTGATGGTTTTCTTCCCCATTGCTAAAATATTAAATAAGCAGATCTTGAAAATCACAGAAACCAAAACCATTTAACAAGTTAATGGAATATGCTATGAAGCTCTTGAAGCACAAAGTTTCATGAAAAAACCAAACCACTGAGACTTTGACTTCAATCAAATGAAATATATAATTAGAAAAACTGTCTACCCTACAAATAGCTCACATAGCTCCTTTGGATATGTAGATCGGGATATAGCCAGGAAAGATATCCAGTGTCCTTAGAAATCCTGGAAAGAAATTCAGCCTTTCTGCATGATGTGGGGAACCTGCTCTTTCCAGAGAACCTATTTAATGGTCTTTCATTGAATGAACAAAACTGATCAGAGTGATCTGTTCCCACTCTTGGCTTTGCATGGCAGGCATGGCAGAATGCAGGGGAATAAGAAGTTTTGTCAATATCATGAGACATAATAGTGCCATTTTTAAAATATGCATCAACTTAAAACCAAAATTATATTGTGGCAGTAACGAGATCATTGCAGAGAATACATTTCAGAAAGTACAGCTAGTTAAGAGAAAATTTATGAGACAGCAGTAAGTGCCTCAATAGCAAACCTGTACTTTTATGAGCATTCTTAAACTATTCTGCTTTAAATGCAAAGGCAAGTGGTTTAATTTAGATAGACAGAAACTACTGTGTTCAATACAACTGATCAACAGCACAATAAAACATTTCAGAGGGCATAGCTTCAATAACATGAACATTATTAAAAGTGACAAAACTTTATCTGTTTTCTGGAAGCTGAGTTTCCCAAGCTATGACAAGAATGCATACAGCAGCAACACCTATTTTATCCCAGCCTTCAGATTATTTTTTTCCTTCCCAAAACAAAGCTTGTGTCCATGAATTGCTGTGGTCTTTGAACAAGTACAATACAGTAGCTCATCTATGCTTCTCCAGGTCAGGACTGCAATCTTCTTACTCAAATTATTTACCAATAGTGAGGAAGGCAAAATAATTTTAAGAATTTTGCCTAGATTTAAGTCATGATTAGCCAGATTTGACTTAAATTGTAGACTTCAAAGTAGAAAACATGTATAAGTTTCCATCTTCGGTTAACTGATAATTTTCAAAGATCAGTTATTAATGGCTCAGCTTTTCTATCCCCAGTTAGACAGACAGCTGATTAATCAGCAGTGTGTCCAGGTATCCAAGAAGGCCAGCAGCATCCCGTCTTCCATCAGCAACAGCGTGTCCAGCAGGACCAGAGCAGTGATTGTCCCTCTGTACTCAGAGGTGGTTAAGCCACACCTGGAATCCTGTGTTCAGTTTTGGGCCCTTCATTACAAGAACAATGAAGTGCTGAAGTGAAGAGTAAAACTGGGAAAGAATCTGAAGCACAAGTCTGATGAGGAGCAGCCGAGGGTCCTGGGGTTGTTTAACCTGGAGCAAAAGAGGCTGAAGAGGGATCTTATCACTCTACGAATATCTGAAAGGAGGTTACAGCCAGGTAGATATCAGCCTATTCTCCTCGGTAACAAGTGACACAAGAAGAGGAAAAGGCTTCCAGTTGTGCCAGGGGAGGCTAAGTTTAGAGATCAGGAAAAACTTCTTGACTTAAAGGTCATCAAGCGTTGGAGTGAACCACCCAACGTATCGGGGAAAGGTGAAGTCACTATTCCTGAAGGTATTTAAAAGAAGTATAGATGTGACACGTGGGGACACAGTTTAGTGGCAGATTTGGCGGTGCTGAGTTAATGGTTGGACTTGATGATCTTAAAGCTCTTTCCCAACCTAAGTTGTTCTAAGTCTAGTACATTGCTAAAGGAGAGACTCTAGCCTGACTTTGGCCAGACTCCACCTGGAAGTACACAAACCAAGGGCAATCTTTGGCCTTTCCCTGTTCATGGACACTTACAAAAAGCCCAAGAGCTGGTTGAGAATATTTTTCATTCAGGAGCCCAAAGATGGCAGAGCTTCAAGAAGTGTTTGTACCATTAAATATTTTAATTCCTTTATTTTCAATGTTTTATTAGTACTGCAGGCTTGACCCTACAACCCTTGTTCACTCAAAACTACCATAGCTTTGATCAAAGTAGTGACTAGAATATGGGCTGGTACAGTAGTGAAATCTGTTCACAGTTCTTCCATTTTCAAACATCCTTGAAAAATATCTAGCTCACTTGAACTTGGCATGGGAAAAAGCAACATCTGATAAATTTTAAGGGCTTCACTATGGTCTATTTTTTATTTCTCAGGGTAGGGAGGGTTATGTGATATCTGATATCTGATATAGTATATCTGATATAGTATCAGATCAGATATAGTATATCTGATACTGTCTTAGAAATGCCTCAGCTTTCCCAAGAGGCATCTGGAATATGCATTTTATACATTGCAAGGCAACCAGATACAAGCCCAAACAGCTAGTGGAAAGGTAACATTTCTCGTGATTACTATTAATACTCAAGGGATGATTGCATATTGATAATTTTTAACTCAGAGCATCACAGACACTGAGGATAAATTTACCAAGGTTTTTAAAGTGATCTTGAAATTGTTTTAATCAGGAAAATACTACAAAAGAATAATAAAAAAACTCCTAGTGAGTAATGAAAAGAGCACAAAAAAATCTTCCAAGGAACTTTGCTGGTTATACAAGAAAAAATGCACATGTTCTGTGAAAATTCAGCTGTGGTACAAATGGGGAAAATTTTTACTTATTATGACATTCTTTAAACAGGACTTACTAAAAGATAAGTATAGATGTAGACTAAGGGATGGATGTAATCTTGGTGGGAAAAATTTGGAAAACCAAAACAAACCCACAATCTGAGACATCTAAGAAAAACAAATTAGCCTGTAACATCATCACAAACATTTCAAATACAAGGCTGGATAAAACTAAAGAAATATTCTTAGAAATTGTTGCAAAAAATGCTATTTTCATTCCTTTTAATGAAACAAGATTATAAAACCATATTGCTAATCCAAAATCAAACTTTCCCAGAGATTGTAAATGACTATGGTCTTTATTTTCAGACACATGTAAATTATCTGCTATTTGTGTTGCCATTTTAGTCAGAGGGTTAAGGCACCAATATGGAAATATGCTAGATTTTATTTAATTAGCTCAGTCAGATGACAAAATCAACTGAGTTAAACAAGAGTTCTTTTATTCATCCTAGGTTATGTTCATTTTAACTAAAATGGGTCTCTAGAAGAGAATCAAACTCACAATTCCTGTAATTAGACACAGAAAGACACATAAACCTTCAGTGGGAAATTTAACTGATTAGTTATAATTTCTTTTTGATCCTCTAGTGCTGGAATAACAGATAATAACTTTTCCATCAAAAGTGAAGATACCCATCAATTGACCTCTACAGTTCTTTGAAAATGTAAAAACAGGCAACTAACAGTGGAAGAAACAGGTGATTTTAGTCCATTGCCCATGGAATTACAGCTTTCCCCTGAAAAACTCCAAACCCACAAAAAAGCATAGAGCCTTTTCACTAGGCAGTCAAATACACATTCAGCATCTTCTAAGAAAACGTGGAGCTGAAGGGAAAGGAGGAGTTTGAGGAATTTGGGGATATTAAGAAAATAAAGCATTCCACAAATATTGTCCTTTTATTTTTCTGCATGGTTAATGGCAAAGCCGTTTTACAGGGTAAGAATTGTTATTCCTTTCTGTAGTCAAATTTCACAGTGCCCAGAACACAATCAAGACTGAGATCATACAGGCTGAAAAAAATGAAGGAATTTTCTGGGAGAAATAAACTGAAAGAAGAAGAAAATATGCAAGATAAATGCTTCACAAAAGCAGACTACAAAAATAATCATGCACATAATATCTTACAGCAAAAAAAAACAAAATCCCAAAGTAAAATTTCTGAAATGGATTAAAAGTCCAAGGTAAGTGACAATGCTAAAGTGAAAGTGTGCACCCTAAGAATGAGACTTCTGATGGAATATGATGGAATTTAAAATTCAAACTTGATTCTTTATTCCCAAAATGATTTAGTGGAGAACATTTTCATGGTTTATGTGCTGCCATCTTTTTCAGTTCTCAAGAAATTCCCTTCTACCTGCAATAAAAATTATCCTGTTAAAATGGAAATCATAAGGACTGGTATTGTCAGATGTGTAAACATAACAGCTTTTCTTCTCACAGCATAATCTACCCAGTATTTCTTGTATGCTGCTGGGATGTTGATCTTTCCTTCCACTTCAGCACTGCAGAAACTTTACTGCCAATTTCACAATTTTCTTTCTAAGAAGTAATCTTGCTTTTGCCGATATTCTCTTCCTGGGTTTGTGGAAAGCTCTTTCTCAAATCATAAATAAATGGGCAACCAATTTGGATACCCCAGTGAAAACCCTTCCAAACACTCAGCTTTTCTGTAGAAATTCTCCACAGAGGCACACAGCTGGTGTCTCATGATTGCTCATTCTTGGAGAATTTGTGAATTCCTTTGTTTCCTTATGTTTTCTATTTTTACAACATATTGTTTATAACATTGTTTAAAATAAAGAAAAAACCCATTTTTTTATGTCTAACATTGCTGCAAACAACTTATTATGAGGACTTCTACAGCAGAAAAAAAGCTTAAATATGATCCTTGAATCCACATATCAATATGCAAGCAGAGTTGATTTATTTCCTGTCTGTAAGGCAGATATTTTTGTTTCCAAGGACAGCACATGTTGGAAGGTTCTAAAACAGTAATATCTTAAAAAATGCCCAGGGTTTCACCTGAATATACTTTTTTTTTTTGCCATCCTTGCTACAGGCCAATTCAGAAGAAACTCTTTTTCTGAATTGAATAATGTGCAAAATTATCTGAGATGAAAGATGCTAAATAAATTAAAAAGCATTATGAAGTGTTGTGTCTAATACAACACTACTTTTTAAAAGCCAAATGTTCTTACTTTTTGTCATTTGGCATATGTCATTTAAATTAATCCAGCTTTCAGGTTTTCATTTTGCTTCTGATCTGTTGGAAAATCTGTGTTACAGTTCGTGAGAGCTGTTGTGTAAGTCTGAATGTGTAAATGAGGTCTTGCATTTCATTTTCTTACTCTAAAGCAGGGTCAGTTGTACCTACAGATACCACTGTAAAACCTCATCTTAGAGATCTTGAATGGTGAAGAATTCTCCCTCTGCAAACATGATTTTATTTTCTATTCCATTCTATTTCCTTTTCTAGTTCTTGTTGTGCAAACTGAACTGTGCTTGCTACAAGATGAAGAAATTCTTTGTGTTTCTAATGAAGTCAGTTAAGTAGTCACAAATACTAAGTGGATAATTTGTATAATACCACTGTATTTCTTTGTCTAGCCTGTAAATTAAGCGTACCTGAAAGTATTCAGCAAAAGAATTAAATACTCTGGGGTCTTGTCTTCTAAACTAAGTTCTGTTGTAAAGATTGTCAACATCCTTGTATAAATAATAATACAGGATTTTTAAATGCTGGACAACTCTCTTGAAGATCCTTCTTTGCCTGAGGTGAAGACTAACTTCTAATTCCTAGTTGGAATAACTTGTAACATTCGTTAGTTTACAGGGTTGCCACACCCAAGAGAAATATTGTGTTGTTCTTAAATTGCCCTAAATCGCCATCATGCAGAGGTGGTTTGGTCTGCTTTAAAGAATCACCCTCAAATGCATGGGCAAAAAGCAGGTTTTATTAAGAACTTGTGAGACTGTAACAGTGTTTGGTGCCAATGTTCACTCTATCACTTATTGCATAGATGAAACATACATAACAGAATTGGGTTAGAACCAATTTAGAACAACTTAATAGAGACTGGGTACAAGACTTAGATGGTACCATAAGAACAAATTTCTTTTTCTGCTTTTCTGTTTTTATCCAGAAGAATATTTTCTTATTTGTAATAAGGTATGTGTTTCAGAAAACACTGAAGGGTTAATGTAAATATTCTTCCTCCCATCTACTTATTTTTAAGTATCAATAAATACTTTATGTCCCATGTAACTTATTCAGTAACACTTTTCAAACCAATTTTAAATGAATGGGCATTTAAGTTATTCAGCTGCTTTTTTTCTTAATTTGATTTTAATTTTTTTTTTTGGCAAGGAATAAATCCTCTGAATTAAAAGATTCAGATTGGATTGGGTTTAATGTCTTTAATCAGTATGGCTTGAAGAAAAATTGGTATCGCCCAAACTGAGATATTACTCTACCAGAGAAATTAAACTTGAAGAAGGAAAAATAATTATTCAGGTGACATTGAATATTGAAAACTTACTTAATTTTTTGTTGTAAATGGGAAGCTTGCAAAGAAAAATGTAGGCACCGAGAAAGCAGAAAAAAATAATTCTGACAGTAGTGCTCTCATTCCCTCGAAAATCATCATGAGAAATAATGAAGAAAAATACTAAGGTAGAAGACTTTTTAAATTAACATTTTTAATTCAAAGTTTTAGCTATTTAGCACATATATGTGTGTGTGCATAGTAATGATATTACTAATTATGATTTACTGATATAACTAATTCAAATTTTGCGAATGGAACATTAACAGAGAGAAATCAAATGCTTTATAAGGAAATTAGTGTGACAGAGTCTCATCTGTTCTGGCTAGGTTCTTTTGGACATTCTCTGAGTGGAAGATGCAATGTTTAGCATCACATTTACTTGCATGAGATAGTTGATGTCAAATGGAATTTCTCATTTAGCAGAGTTATACAAAATATACTGAAAAAAAATAACACAACACATCCAAAAATAAACCCCAATTGCAGTACAGGATTTAATCACAACAGCAATGAGGTCCCAATTACCAGGTTCTGCAACACACTCACCATCACGATTCTGGGTGTCCCCAGTTGCTGGGAAGGAGAACATGGGTTAAAAACAGCTCATGCTCATTGCTCTCTTTGAAATATCTTTGTTAATTGTTTAGCTTTCACCTCTGAGTTGGGTTGGGCCATGTATTTACGTTCCTGGTCTGGCTAACACCGGGAGACATTCAGGGTCATTTAAGGAGCCTGGGGGAGAAACATTTATACTGCAGGTTGATGCACTGAGCTGTTAACAGCTGTTTATCTAAAATTTCCATTGGTCCCCACTGTGTCAAGATACAGACAGATTCTGTGCACCAGCTGTCATCAGTCACACCCTGCAGTACTCCCTGAGCTTCCTGGGCCTTCTTACCAACCTCCTCTGAGCCTTCTTCCATTGTTGGGTATTACTGGTCAGTGACTCAGTGACATAAAGGATATTATTTACTAGTTACATTTAGAACTCTGCAAATTAAACATCCCAAGTATCTTAACACATATTCTGGCTTCTAAATTAAATATATTTGGCTTACACAATACAAATAAGTTAATCAAATGATCAAAGGTAAAAAACTAGAAAGGCTTTGACTAAAGAAGATCTACATCATATCAACTGCCTTGTTATGCATTCATGAAATTATATTTAAATTATGAGCTGGTGTGGAACTTTACCTTTATTTTGTCAGTTAGTTCTAGAAAATAATTTTTCCACTACTGCTTACATAACAATTGTGTTACTGACAGCCAAATCCTAAGGTTGTCTTGTACTTTTTGAAAAGAGTTGGTTAAGAAATTTCTATAAAAGCTGTGAGACACATCTTGCATCCAGTGAACGGTAACACCCATTAGAAACATCATCAGTACCATTGACAGTCTATTGAACATTCACAGCTGGTAGATTTTGCCCTTTTGCAGAAAGATATTAGAAGTATTAGAACTACTGTGTTGCTGCAAGCCTGCTCAATTCCAAGACTCTGAGGACAATGTCTAGAACAGCGTTGCAGAGTATTAAAGCTCAACTCAGTCTAGTATTCCTTTTATGAAGTTTTCCTTTGTCTTGTTCATCATCCATCCAAAAACTTTGGGTTTTTTTATTATTTAGCCTGGATTCATCTGACAAATCCTAAAAGTCAGCAATCAATGGTCATGTCTCAGTTTTGAAACTGAAACTTTCCTGTTCAGGGCATGGACAAGTAATTTGTTGAATTGTTTACACCATCCGAAACTGATCTAAATACAGATGTACAAGAACACAGCTGCATAAAACATATGTAAGTGTTGATAGAAATACAATAGCAGTGAATATCCTGAAGACAAGTTCAGTCTGGGGAGTTTTATTTACCAACAGTTGTGTACTGTCAAAGCTGACCTATGCTTGAATATCTTTCTGCTATTCTTTACCCTTGGCTTGATAAATATCCATCCAATGTATGAGTTCCATCCAGATATAATTAAAACACATTTTAAATACCTAAAAGAAATAAACTTCATTTATTTTATTCCCACAGTTCAGCAGTTGCTTTGGTTGCATACATCTCTCCTTACGCCCACGCCCAAATTCACGTCACTGTGTCAGATCTAAGACAAAGAAAGTAAGAAACATACCTAAATACATGGATGTCAAGGGAGTGATTTACCTAGCAACAGTAACTATGTGAAAGTTTTTCAGAAATGTCTGTGCATGTGATGGTACCTTAATGGCTTGCATTTAAGAAGTTTGAAGAAATGGCTGGGAGGATTCTAGCAAAACCAAGCATCAAAGACATTCAATGCACATACATTCTGGGAAATATAATGCCATCAGTTTGCAAAGAAATTTATGCTCATACTTTCAATAAATTTTGTAAAGATTTTGCTCATAAATCCATAGTTAGAAAAACATTATTTCACTCTGTGCTACATTGGATAGAAAAAATGTGTGAACAGAGGAAACATGTTAGGATAAATGTTTCTCTGTTCCAATAGCCATCATTTTTTAAAAGCAAACCACAACATAAAGAATTATCTGAAGTGTTACAACAATAACCCTGAGAATAAGGAGAGGTAAAAAGCTGAGATGGCACTGTGATATATAACTATCTACTGCTGTGTCAGTAATGCACACTGCTGATCGATGACCCAGGGGATCAAACCCTAATGTACAGTGAACAGCTTTTTCTTAAACAATGAGATTTAATAGATCCCACTAAAAGAAAAGGATGCTCCCATCAAATCAGCATAGTAACAGGTGAAAATAAGTTAAAATATTTAAAATCCAGAATAATCCAACTTGAGGTCTGAATCAAAGTCATTGTGTATAAGAATCCATGCTATTTAAATTCATTGTTCAATCTAAAGCAGAGTATCCAGATGAGATCATAGCTCAGCAAAGAAAAAAAATAAAAAAAATTCTCTATTTTGTCTTTTCTATTCCTACCTATCCTCTCTCTTTCCACAGACATTTGTCCTCCATTCCTGTGAATGCAGTGTCTTTTAAAAAGAGAGTGTAACCTGAGTCACCAAAACTTTAATGTAGATACCCTGTAGTGAGCTCCCAATGAAGACTAGAAAGGTTAAACTCAGAAAAATCAGCTTTTATTATAGAAAAGTAATTAACTTTTTAACTAGGAAAAGTTCAAACTAGATCAGATTGAACAGAAATAAAGAAGAATTTACAGCTAATCCTGCTTCCAGGTGTGGTTTAGGCAACTTTTCAAACTGTAACAAACTCAGCATGTTCCAGATTGGCTCTCCAGTCATCTCTGAAGGTACTTGATACTCCTCTGAGGAAGATCTTTTCTTTCCCTGCTGAAGTCTCTAAACATTTTACGCCCTATGAACAAACTCAGTTGCAAGCAGTGTCCCTGTGCCTGACTGAGCCAGTATAGAAACTCCCAGCTGAGAAAAAAGCAGAACAAAACACCGCATGAGTGATGCTAGCCATGTTTCTTTGCTTCATCTTCTAAGACATGTTTCTTTTTCTGGCAATATTTATTGTATTTTTCCTCTTCTATAACCTTCTTCAACCTGGTTTCTTAGAACAATTTCTATATCTTTCTTTCCCACAAATGTATTTCTTAACTTTAAATCTTTGCATGCAGTTTCATTCCTCCTCTTCCTTACCAATGATTCTAACAGCTCATCTTTCTCCTTCCCAAATCTTCAAGATTGAACAGGTATTTCCAATCCTGTTCCTCTAACTCAGCTTATTTCTTCTATCAGGCTGTCCGGTCCCTTAATGTTCCTTCCACTTATCTTCCCATATCAACAGTCACTTCTTCCTTTTCAGACTCTTCCACTGATCTTCAAAATATCAGAACATTGTAACAATAAAACAATAGTATCAGGATCACAGAATCACAGAATTAACAAGGTTGGAAAATACCTCTGGGATCATCAAGTCAAACTAACACCACCTTACCACATAAACTATGGCACCGAGTGCACATCCAGGTTATTTTTAAACACCTCCAGGGATGGTGACTCCACCACCTCCCTGGGCAATCCATTCCAGTGCCCAATCACTCTTTCAGTGAAGTATTTTTTGGTAATTTCTAGCCTAAACTATCCCTGGTGCAGCTTAAGACTGTGTCCTCTCTTTCTGTCAGTGGTTGCCTGGAAGAAGACACCGACCCCCATCTGGCTGCAATCACCTTTCAGGAAGTTGTAGAGAGTGATAAGGTCTCCCCTGAGCCTCCTTTTCTCCAGGCTAAACAACCCTAGCTCCCTCAGCAATTCTTCATATGGCTTTTGTTCCAAGTTCTTCACCAGCCTTGCTGCCCTCCCTCTGGATGTGTCCCTCCTAGACTGAGGGGCTCAGAACTGGACACAGCACTCAAGGTGCAGCCTCACCAGTGCCAAGTACAGGTGAAAATGTACATGTATGACTAAATTCTTGATAATTCTAGAAGTGACAGGAGAATGTGGCTTTGTCACTGTTTACAAATTATATAGCTACAGCTTGAGAGGATCTCAGGCAAAGAGGCCAACACCATTACTACCAAGCAAATCAATCCTAAACATCAAAACCAAAGCATTTTATCTAAATTTGACTAAATTCAGTTAGCAAGATTCTGTGGACAATTCCAGTAGCCTTGTTATCCCATTAAATTCTTCCTGAAGAAACATTTACGATCATGTATTTTAAAGTCCTCCAGATTTTCACTTTCCAGAGAACTGGTTAGTTCAAAATTCTGCTTTACAAACTGAAGCTGAGGTGCTGTGATTTCTGTTATTTGGACAGAATAACAGAAGACTTCTCTTCTTTCCTTGTCCCCTGTGATATATTTTGCTTATTTAGTTCCAGTATGCCTGTGGCTGTTTCTAGCGACATACTTGCTGCCACCATTTGTTTTGTTGATAAAAAGCAATAAGTGACCATAAATGAGGTCCATGTTATGTGCTAAGATATCTTTGATTGGACAGTCTGGATGTTGTCTAGCCTTAGCACTCCCACCATGCAATCTCTTTCTTTTTCCTGCTGCTCTTATCTGCCCTAAGATATTTACATACATTATTCTCTCTCTGTAGCAAGCACGTAGGCCACATGAACCCACCTTGTTTGCCGGCATGCTCCACCTCACCTGACTAGCAGCAGAGGTTAAGTACTAGTTTGACATGGGGCTTGGGCTCATATCTGAATAATACCTCCTCTTTCTGACACCAAACTAATGAAATCCTGGTTTTTCTCTGCCTCTAAAACAAGAAAATCACACACAATCACCTTGTTGTTCCTTTAGCTGACAAATGCCTTGACTGGAGGTTAATAAGGTGTACTAAAAAAAAAAGATACAAACAAAGAAATCCACAGAAAAAATAAAAAATATTCCACCTTTAAAGTCAACTAGCTTTTTTCCATGCTAGCAATCTAGTCCCCTGTTAGTAGATACTGGTATTCTGGGAAGTAACACGGACACATCTACTTTCCTTGTAGTGAAGAAGGTAGGAGGAGAGGCAATAATATGACCTTGCTTCTTACACTGTTTAGAAAAGATTCTTGGCAGAATAGAGAATTACTTGCTCTTGTTGGGAAATGTTCTAATTTCAAATTTCTACCAAGGTAGAAAATAATATCCATGCATGAAATGCATCTCCACTGAACCGTGTGTTCATGGGCAACATGAAGTCAGTTTGGCATGAAGTCCCAGATCTTAAAAGTCATAGTATGTGTGTTTTGCAAAGGTTAATGCAAAACCCATTTATGAAATACTATTTCTGGACTACAGTTTTGAGACCTTGAATAAGAGTATTCTTATTCTCCATGGACCAGCTTTCATAGCACAAATGTTAGTTTAAAAAAAAAAACAAACAAAACCTGGCAAAAGTACAGCTGGAGCACTGCAGATCTTCAAAGATTCATTTTTGCCATTAACCATGTATGCTATCTGTGCACTTCATTTTACTTTAATTTTTTGTCAGTCATGGAAAGAACTGTAGAGTGTTATATTCATTTTCATGTACCCATCACTCAATTTATAATAAAAATTTCAGTGCACATCAAAAAATCCAAGCTTTTACAGAAATTTGTTGTGACAGATTTAAACTGTATGAAATTTTTCAGTATTTGTAGAACTCTTAAAGTAATGTATTTTTTTTCTAGCAAAACAATTGTTTTCTGAAGTACAAAGAGTGTTCTATACACCCTTTCAATGATGTACAGGGTATATTAACAAAAATTTTTGGGCAAACAGCAGAGTATACACTCTTGTAAAAAGGAAATATTTTAAAATGGCAGAGCATGTATGGCACAAGATTGTGCCATAAATTTAAAGTGAAAAATAAAAAGGACCAGATGGCTCTTTTTATGCTTGGTTACCAATTTTATACATACATGTACGGGATTCATATCAGGGTTTGATCTTTATTGGTAGCTTTTAGTGGTTGTACTTTCCAAGAAAAATCATTTTGGTTCAGTTATTAAAATAAGGTTTACATGTGCTTTATATTAAATTTATTATGCAAGCTTATCTTTTACAAGTACATTTAGTTGTGATCCCTGGTTGAAATCCACTTCATGACTTCAGGTTCGAAACCACAAATCCTGACGGAGGGGAAGAAGATCTGTCCATTACTGCACAAAACCCCCATCTGCTTGCTAAGATTTAATTGCAGCAACAGGAGTCAGCTATGACTTGAGCACTGGTAATATTTGCAGTTTGAGAAGTTATTCCCTCCTGTGAGAGTACTTGTGGTATGGATGTTTTGCCTACAGTGGATCACTGTTTTAACATAATATGAATAACAACACAGTTCTTTTATAAAAGTTTGGGTCCTTTTTATTAGCCTGGCACAGCTAGTTTCGTAAGCCTTTATATGTTGCCTATGAGAATGAAGCTTACTGCTATACTGCTATAATGAGGTGAATGACCTCATTCCATATGAGAAATTTGACCTCATTCTTACGTGGATGGTAAACCTAACAACAAGAATTTCTCTTTTCTTCTGGTACATGCATTTCTCTGCATTGCTTACAATTTGCTTATTTATATTAAACTTTCATATAGTCATTTTCAAATAAGAACATACTTTTAACATTCAAATAGTTTGGATGATACAGCATCGTGTATTATGGAAATTCATTTAATAAAAACAATGCCTGCAGATACAACTTCATGACACTCTGAAAATTACTTAATTGGAACAATTTTTTCTCCACAACATGATGTGCCATTTAAATAATTTTACAGAACTAAATTTTGAATAACTGGGGAATGGGAAGGGTGTGCTCTGTAACTTGATTTTCAAATTTCTGAATGAGAAATAATAAACTTGAAACCTGCATGATATGTATTGCACAGCATGCGAAACTGACAGAAACATTTTTCTGTCTTCTCTAATGGATTATGAAGCACTTGACTTTTTCCCAGCATATTTTCTCATTACTTGTTCAACTCAGAAAAATCCCTCATCATCCGCTCAGCACGTCTGTATGAATTGTCAATAGAGAAATCATCAGCTAAGCTGAATATGAGGCATGGAAGTTAGAGTTCTGTAAAGTGTAGAAAACACTAAGATTTTAAAAAGCCTTGCTCTTTTCACTGAAATTAAAAGAAAAAGCTCACACTCATTTGTAATAGTACTGGCATCTCTTCTGTTTAAGCCATGAGATGACAGATTCAGTGAAAAAGGCTTATAAGTTTGACTGACAGTTCAGCAGAGAGACACCCTTGAAGGTGGCACAGCTAGATATTGTAGGATTGATATTGTAACATGGCTTGAATAAATGGAATTGAAGAACAAAAGATAACAAAATAAAATCACTTTGCTCATCAGCTCATCATTTCCAGTCCAACCTGCTACAAATAGCACAAAACCAAAACTCTGAAAGCTTGCTTTCTGTAAGAAGCTCAGTCTGCAGCTCCTCTGGCTGCCAATAAGTGTTCTCTCCATAAACACTCCCATTTTAAATGATTTGTTGTAATACTTGGGAAAGTGGTTCACCTAAGATACACAGAGACAAAAATAATTTACAGGTTACAAAGTAAAAACCTAACTGAGAATTGAGAGATTTGGCTGCAAGGGCAAGAAAGTAGTGTTCCACGCCTCTGTATTTTAGGCAAGAGAGAGGACTGGTTAGTGCATGATCTATAAAAAATCTACACTGAACTGATCCTTGTAAAATGTCATGTTCTCCCAGAAAATCTGAGATTTAAGGCCAAAAGGACCAAGGAAATCTTGGATCTTCAGAAGGGGTTCAGTATCTAGAATGATTGTGGTTGATGGGGTGAGAAGAAAAAGCCATGGTAGCTAAATGCAAAATACCATAAATCAGTTGTATGTGTGACATTAGAGCATAAATAATTCAGCTGAAATCTAGTGTGTGTTAACATTCTGGCAATTTTCACCTGCAATGATTCCTTTCAAAACCTGTAGAACAATTTGAAAATCAAAACTGAGCAAACCAAAAAGGAATTTCACTGAGGCTTTCTGTTTAAATTATCACGACACTGTATTATTTTTTCTGTTAAAGAAAAGCACCATTAGTTTCTTGTGGTTTGACCATTTATTGAGATAAAAATTCAAGGTACTTTGAATACACATGGAGCCCTTTAATTATGCCATTAAAATCTTGTGCCTTTGCAGTGAGATAATGGATTTATTAAATAGATTCTTTGACATATTCTGCAGGAAGCTTGCTGTTGGCAGCTGCTGCTGCATCTTCAGGGCAGTGACAGAGTGAGGGACAATACAAAGACTCTGTCTTAAGAGATACACAACATTATCCTTCAAGCAGTTTAACTGGTAATGATTGTGATACAAAAATATCTTAATATCTGTAGTGTTTTAGTGGTTGAACTCCATTGTGTTGTAAACTTTGCAGGAAATATGAAACACGAATAATAGATTGTAGTTGAGGTCAAGTTATGCCATAGCTAGCATGTTCACATAAGACCTAGAAAGCATGAATGTTGGCTGTATTTCCTGTTGTAGTCACTACTTCAAGAGATATGCAGAATTTTAATAATCTGGTTTGATCTGATAAGATTCCTATCACTGGAGAAAGGAATAAGCTAATTAAAATACTTTAACACCTAATTGCTGCTATTGCTAACAGAAGGATCTTCAAAACATTCTTTCTTTGGGCTGCAGTACACTTGGACACCTGAAACAAAGCAAAAATATAAATTTGTGATCAATCTGTAATGAAAAATTTTAATGTCTTTTTAAATGTCTTTTGTCCTGGTGAATTTAATGGAAGACATCTGAATTCCAGTTCATACACAAAGGATTTTGTTATTATCAGGAAGAAAAGTATCATCTGCTCATGTGGGCTACATGATGAATGGGTGAATTTGTTTTCAACCACCTTACTCTCCTGGTAACAGTTTGGGTTCCACCTTTATACTATATTACTCCTGAATTTCATTACTTCTTAAAGGCCATCTATTCCCAGATCACTCACTGCAGAATTGTATCTCTGTTGGGTGTTTCTGGAAAATAGGCTGCCAGCTGTTTGGTCCTCAAAGAAAACAATATAGCAGAGAACCTTGGATGGATGTTGCAAGATCTGGTCCTCTTAACATCCTGGATATATCTTATATTACACTGACAACTGCAACTCTTGTTTGAATCGCAAAGTCATAGAATTCCAAGTGAACAGAGTCCAAATGAAGAAGTTTCTGAAAATTCATAGAAAGCACAAGCAAAGTTGTTTCTCTTTTACTTTCTGTTCTGATCCATCTGGGCAATCCCTTATATTTCAATCTCCATGCATAGAAAACACCTTGATAGATAATTTGGCATATATTTCAAAGTGTTAAACTCTCTTTAGTTCTTATAATCTTTCTCACCATTGTATTGGCTAAACAAATGACACAAAATAAGGATTTCTTAGAATCACAAAGTTATTTGGTGTGTTGTGGGTAAGCAAAGTATCTTTAAAAAAACGATTTATTGAAGTGTATACACCTCTTGCACACTGTAGCTACAAAACTAATGACATTTTCTAAAAACAAGCAAGGTCGAGTGACAAGTGTTCACTAAGTTTATGTCTCCCTGCATTTAAAAGTTGGTTTAAGCTTTATCTTTCAGAGCATTCAAAGAAAAACACGCTAAGATATCAGTGTTAGGGTGCTGTGGTTTGACATAGCTTGGTTTTAGTTAAGGCATAGACATTATGCACCAAACCCACTAGATAGGGATTCATCATTTGTATAGTAAGTTGTTTCCTCCTTTTTTTCATTTATGACCACTCATGATGAATATGTGCTTATTTTCGGAGGTGAAGATGAGCAGTCCTTGGTATGTGTTGTGACTTTTTTGCATGCAGAGTTGGAGAGCAGCAGGAAGCAGACAGTCCGGGGGAGAGCAAAAGCCAATTGTTGAGAGACAGCAGAGTGGGAGGAGCAGCACCTCCAAAGATAAAGGACACAGTCTCATGGCACTCAAGGGAAAAGAGAAGCTCCAGTGATTTTGTTCAGTGGACAGTTCAGATCACCAGGCTAACTTATAGCCAGAAGGCAGCTCCAAGACCAAGTAGGAAAGCCACAGAAGTCAAATTCACAGGTCAGGAACAGTGAGATACATAGGTGACCACAGGCACGGACAAAGCTGTAATATAGCTCTGGCAAAGACAAGTCTAAGCATCTTGGCCTGAAAACATTTCTTGTACAAAGAGCAACAGGATGCTGAAAAAGCTTCTCACAGTCTTTTCCATCCAAGCTGTTTTCCCAGCACTCATTTCTACAACTGCACCAGATCAGAGCTGGCCTTGAGCACATTCAAACCCCAGAGGAGAAGGAGGAGAAAACTCAGGACTCTGACACATAATTAGAAATGTTAATTTTTGCAACTGCATGCTATACCTGATGTGAACAGTTACCACCAGCTGTCATAAATTGAATAAATTAATAATGTAGAATTAGTTTTATCTCCAGCATGCAGATGAAGTTGGTCTCTGAAAAAAAAATCCTAAACTCAACAATAATTTGACCTCAATGAATGAGGCCAGGATTTCATCCACAGAATTCAAATGAGTTTCCAAAGATCACAAATGGGTCCTAAAATCCCTCTTATATGTATTGAAGAAGTTCTCATGACAGTTAATAGGTTTGCATTGCCTTTATTTTTTGCTTATATTATGAACTCAATCTGTACTCGTAGCAAAAACAAGAATAAAAAAGACAATCTATTTACTTGAGGCTTCCAATTTGATTTGAAAATGGTACTTGCTTTGAAAGTGCTTCCTTTATAATACAATATATTTTTTCACCTTCTTGAACTTGATGAGATAAAGAACGTAGCATGTACATTCTTATCATATGGTTTTGGCTGGTAAAATAGCTGGTATGGTCTGTATTTGTGCTGAAAACAGCATTGATAACTCAGGCATTTATTCGGTACTGCTGAGTGGCACTTACACAGAGCCAAGGCCTTTTTCTGCTCCTCACCCCACCACACCAGCAATGGTACTGGGGGTGCAGAAATACTTGGAAGGGGCAAAGCTGGAACAGCTGACCTCATCTGAGCAAAGGGATACTCCATATCATGTTATGCTTAGTATATAAAGCTGGGTGGAGAAGAAGGAAGGGGAGTATGGCATTCATGGTGATGGTATTTGTCTTCCCAAGTCACTTTTACAAGCAATGGAGCCCTGCTTTCCTGGGGATGGCCTGCACATGGGAATGAATGAATGAATGAATGAATGAATGAATGAATGAATGAATGAATGAATGAATGAATGAATTCCTTGTTCTGATTTTTTGTGTGCAGAGCTTTTGCTTTCCCTATTTAAGTGTTATTATCTCAATCCATGAGTTTGTTTTTACTTTTCTGATTCTCTCCCCCATCCCACAAGGGGACAGTGAGCAAACAGCTCTATAGGGCTTTGTTGCAGGCTGAGGCTAAACCATAACAGCATAAACCCAAAGATTTAATGATTTCTGCAGTCTGGATTAACGTATTTCATGGGACTACATCTAAATGAATTTCTGCTTAAGATGACTCACACTTTGTCTCGAGTTTTATTTCAGGTAAGACCCAGCACATTTTTTCCAAAAGCTTAAGCGTTTTTGACAATGTTTTCTATCTTTCTCTTCAACAGTTCTACTCTTGGTTTTTAATTTCATGTTTAGTAATTTATTCCCAGAATTGGTCTAGAATTTCCCTACCTGTGCATTTTCAGTTGTTTCACAGAATAATAGAATAGTTTGTATTGCCAGGGACAACTTACACTAGACCAGGCTGCTTAAAGTTCTCCAGGCTCGTTTTGAACACTTCCAGTGTCCACAACTTCTCTGGGCAACCTCTTCCAGTGACTCACCATCTTCACCTTTCTTCCCTCTCTCTTATATAAAAATAATCTTTTTCAGATTAAAATCTGATATAAATCTGCCTTCTTTCTGTTTGTTTGAAACTATTGTCCTATCAGCCTTGGCCAAAAGTGTTTCTCCAACTATCTTATAAGCTTCCTTTAGATATGGACAGGTGTTATAAGGTCTCCCCAGAGCCTTCTTTTCTTCAGATCGAACACTCCAACTCTCTCAGTCTTCCCAAGCAGTCAAAATGTTCCAGCCTTCTGATCATTTTTGTAGCCCTCCTCTGGATCTGTTCCAAGAGGAATATATCTTTCTTAGTCCAGGAAATTCAGAGCTGGATGTACCACTCCAGGTGGGGGTCTCACAACAGTGAAGTAGAGGCACAGAACCAACCCCCCTGATCTGCAGGACATGTTCCTGTTTATGCAGTGAAGGATGCAGTTGGGCTGTGAGTGTGCATTGTTGGCTCATGTTCAGGTTTTCATCCGCCAGCACCCTCAAGTCATTTTCCAAAGGGCTGCTCAGAATGCCTTCATCCCTCAGACTGTACCAATGTTGGGGATTATTCTGTCCCAGGTTCAGGGCCTTGTACTTGGACTTGTTGAATTTCACGAGGTTTTCATGGATCTTTCCTTCAGGCATATCAGGTTCAGCACTCAGCTTGGCGTGACATGCAAAGTTGCTGGGTTTGTACTCAATCCTTCAGCCTGCGTAACTGATGATTGGGTAGGTCCCTCTACCCACTCTTGAGGAACATCACTCAGAAGGGGCTTTCATTCTGAACAGTGAAAACTCAAAGTAAAATGTTAAAAAGATGTTCCATATGATTCTCACACTTTCTAGGTGATCTTGACACCATACACACTGTCATGTAAACTGCTGCACCAGCAGGTGTGCTCAAGACTTGTATACTGAGTACCCATAATTACTGAGACAGTGATTTACTTTAACTACTCCCTACTTTTATGGGTATCCATAGTCCCATCAGGCCAGGAACTGGCCCTGCTTTTAAGGGTTTTTTTAAGGGATTTTTGTTCTTGTTGTTTTATGATTGGTTGGGTTTTTGTTTAGGTTTTTTTTGGTAGTTTATTTGCTTGTTTGTCTTTAATTTATAGATGCCATATTTAGAAATGAAGTACTGTAAGATGATGAAAATGGAAGAATAGAGACAAGCAAATCTGTAAAGGAGCCCACAGAAATTGCTACGAAACAACTGAAGCAACTGAATTTCGTAGCACAGAGATCAAAAAGGATAAGAAACCTTTATAAGAAGAGAATAAAGCAAATATTAAACAAGCTATTTATCTGACCATATTGTGTAACATTATGGATCAAAATTAAATGTTGAAAACAAAATTTGCTGTACCATGTTCTTGGTGACTATTTTGGTCATGTGACAGAAATTCAGTAGCTCTCCATGGTGCTTATCTCCAACCTTCTCAACAAAATAAAATGGAAAGAATCAGATCCTATTATCATTAAGGGTGTGGAAAAGGTTATAAAGGGAAAACGATAAAAGACGGCCAACTGTCTACACTGCAAATTAGAATCACTTCACAACCAGGTCAGGACACAGCAGCACTTTAATCATATTCTATACAGTTCATGTTTGCAGTATTGACAAATCCTAATTGTAATGAAATACTATTTGTTCCCTGGTGTTGAATGCTTCTGTAATGACTATAGTGATTTGAACCAACTGAGCACATAATTCACTTTCTTGGTTGAGACTGAAAAGTTAAAAGTGAAAGCAATATAAGAGAGATGGAAAAGAGGGTAAGTATAGGTCAGATGCAAACAGAGATGTTGAAAAGTGCTTCAAAACTTTTCTTTCTGTAAAGCCTGTAATTTATTTTAACATCAGATTGTTATCCAAGGGTACTCTTGAAACTGCAACACAAACTCAAAATGGCATATTGCTGATGACATTACTCCCTCTTAAAAGCATTCATTAATATTAATTTTATTAATAGACACTTGTTTTCCTTTATGTAGTCACCATAAGATTACTTGGATCACCGCAAAAATATCTTGTCTATTGACTCTTGAACATTTGTACTTTGCATTTTTTGAACTCGGGAGGTTATCTTAATAGTCATCAGCATGATGCTCCAACAGAAATGCTGGAAAAAATATTCAGTAGCATCATTCAAATGTTAATAGAAGCATAAAAGGTGGTAAAATTAAACAATTTTATAAGATTGCAGTGTAAGTTTTTACATGTTCAGAGCTCCATTAACATCCTTAAAAAAATGTATTTGCTTGTATAATTACAGTCAAGTTAATGGGATAGGTGTGGAATGAACTTCCAGGAAATGGTAGGTTGTAGTTTAATCCTCCACTGATTTATTAAGGGCTTAAAAAATTAATTTTTTATGTCATGCCATAATCTTATCTAGATTAACAATGTACTATTTGGCCCATTACCTCCAAATAGCCTGCTTAAGATGAAACTTAATATATCAATACTAAGTTAATCAATGTTTAGTGCAATCATCAAACACCTTACAGTCTGGTTGGATCTTTGTGGTGCTAGTAACTATTTGCATTGCATAGTGCCAATTATCTCAACCAAACAGAGTTGAAATAAAAAGAAACCTAATGCTTTACAACTTACATAACTACTTTACTACTTTTAAAATAAAAATATTTCTAAGGTGCTTGAAATCCATTATTACTTTGAGAAATCATTTGAATATATTTCGATTATGTAATTGAGCATGTGACATAGTACAGGAAAATTCAGAATACAGTCAATGTATATTTAGCTCTTTGCAGATCAGATACTATAAATTTCCATCAATAAGTAGTATGCAATATTAGGAGCGACAGTAAACAACCAAAACTTTATGTTTCCATGCAAATATCTTTCTTTATTTTCTGAACCTGTGAAATAGCTGAACTAATATAGAAAATAATACCACTTTTGTTATAAATAAAACTTTAAATGAGCAGTTAAAAAATTACCATTTTTTTAATCCAGAAAATTTCCATGATAAAGGCCAATTTTGTATCTCAATGAGGAAGCCAGTTATTTATGAAAATGTCCTTCTTGGTTCTAAAAGTTATTGTTCAATATGTTCATATTCAAACATGCTGAATTTATATAAGTTCAGATGAAAAAGCTGAAAAAAATATTTTGTTGTCTTTACTTTTCCTTGCCTCTTTCAATTTTTAAATTCTTTTTCTTTCTACTCCCATTGGGAAGAAAGAAAGCTGAATGAGAAATGTAGAAAACAAGGGAAAATTCAACTCGTCTTTTGTGCTCACTCACAAAGAAACAATAAATCCAAATGAAAAAGAAAGGGCAAGAGGAGGCAGCCTTAATCACTGAACTGTGAATTACCTGACACTGCTGATTATTTTTTCCAAAATTCCAACTCAGCAAATTATTCTGAAACAATAAAGAAAAATATTTAGTCTACAACAATGATAAAGGATCACAGAAGCATTATTCATCCTTAAAAATTCACAATTTTTCTCACCACAAATATAAAATTTATACCCCATTGTTTGTTTGTGTCTAACTTTTCTATTAAGACCCTTCTTGCCTGGCTTGTTACTTGCCCTTGCTATTTCTAAAATGTGAAGTTACATTTTAAAGAAAAAGAAAACTAGGAAAACTGTATTTTGCCACATAACAATGAAAGTTTAAAAAAGAAAGATTAATTTATAAAATCAGTTTTCTGAGAAAATTTTCAACTGTGTTCTCTAACCTCTGGATACAAATAGAAAGTTGTCAAAGGAGTTTCCATTATCCTTGTTCAGGGCAGAGATCATCCAAGACAAGAAAAATTATCCCACAATAAAATAATTATTTTTAAAAAATGAAACTTGGAGTAACATAAACAATTGATTATAGATGTCACTAAAACAATTATTGAAAAATTAATTATATATTTTTGTACAGGAGACACTGAAGATAAAGAAGTCAAGATCAGAAGACTAAGAAGGCTGAGGCAGGGGTAAATAAAAAGGCAGCAAAATTACTTAAGAATTGAAAAGGAAAAATTAATTTTCCAAGACTAAAGAAATGGGAACATGTCCTCTAAAATAATAAGACCAGGCCTGACGTTTTGAGACATGGGAAAGCACAGAGATGCAGGGAAAACCCCAAAAAAAAAAAACCAAAACCCTAACAAACCACCAAAAGCACCTGGTTCAGAGCTGTAGAGCTTTTTTTATATTTGACATACACAATATCGCTAAAATGAAAAATATCTCTGCATAACAAGATTTGAACAGTATCTGTGGTGTTTGGTGCGGTTAAGAGTATGAACAAGTTTTCTTACATAGCTCATGAAAGTACTCTTTAGACTGTATATTCACAGTGAGAAAGATATTGTACTCAGGAACATATTGATTTCTGACACTAGTCTCACAGATAGTATAGCCAGGTATAAAGTCCTGACATAAACAGCCATATGAATTTTATTTTGAATTTAGGATATAATATGTATAGTTTTTGATAATACTAAGTCTCAATTTAGAGTGATGCTATATAGCTCTGTGAAATTTGATGGATTTACACCTCACTGGCTGAAAAAAAAAAATAAACACTAGGATCTCTTTTGCTTACTAATTTTTACACATAAAGAAGTTTCAGATTATCATGATAACAACTGACTTTGCGTACTATTCCTTCTACTCTCGTGCTGTCTCCGAGAGAGCAAGACACTCATTCATTGGATTTTGGATATACACAGTGAAGAAAAGAACTATATTGTCAAGGAGTCAAGGAAAGGAGTATGTTGTGTAGTTCAGGATGGTCCACACTTGACATAGCAACAGTGGCTTGCATTCCCCAGGGATTTTCTGTATGCATATACAGGAAGGAGTTTGTTTCTCTCTACCTTGCTCCTACCCTATGAGTACAATTGTAACCCTAGGCCCTGTGAAGGCATCAGAACAGAAAGCAAAACAAGACCAGTTTCTCCTCAACTCCTCAGAGAAAATCTGACAAAAGAAGATGTATTTTATGCGGCAGTCAACATTTGGAACATTTTATTATAAACTGGATTCAAGTGCAGGATGGATCCTTTTATACTGTTACTCTTTAACCTGGACAAACTTGGAAAAACATAAATGAGTAATACTGAGTGACAACTATTCACAAAGGAGATCGAGAACAAACTGACATTATATTCTCTCTTTGGGTCACCAACCTCAAATTCTCTTGTGATCTGTAAAACATTTACTCTGTGAACTTACACATTATGAACAATGACATGACTGTACTTTTTAATGATGAATAGTTCTAAACTAAAAGCTGGGCAAGTTTCAGAGTCACAAAAGAGTTATGAGAGTGTATTAATTCTGAAGGTTCAAAATGAAAAACTATTTTGAATCCAATATTATGACATTGAAAATTTTTTACTTATTTTATCTGATGCTATGGCTTGATGTGTGGGGAAGCCAGAATGAATTCTGAATGTTTGTGCTAGCACTGCAGTATCATGTTTTTCATGCCACTGCCTGTCTAACAGGAAGATCTTAAGGTGAAGGCAGGTCTGACACAAATCTAGGTTGTCTGCTTTCTTTTTTTTTTTATAGAGTGTATATGTCCTATGTATGTCTTCTCTACTGCCTCCGTAGGAATAGTTGCATGGTGGTAAAGCAGGATCCAATTCTAAGCCTTTACTTTGTGTTAATACTTAGTGTTGCTAAGAACTGTTACAGGGACCCTCACATTTCCCTGCTAGTTGGTAATAATCTGTATATGGATCTTGTAACTGTTTAAATAGCACACTGTGTGGGCAGAAGTGAGTGAAAAGTTACATATAAGAAATCAAGAACTGAATTCTGTCTGAAATTTGTTTTAGCTTACCTAAGTGACCAGCTGGGCATTGCAGAACGGGGCAGTAGCTGACTCACAGTGTTCCTTGTTCAAACAATTTCAGCCATGTTGAAAATTGGGAATTGGCTGTTATGTTCTCTCAGAAATATCACAAATTTCCTCTGCCTTCGCTTTGAGATACTTTAAAAGTTTTCAAATTAACTATGCTTTCTTTCCTACCTTGCTTCTCTGCCCTGCATCCTCTAGTTTCATTTTCCTGGCTTCCAGATCAGGCAATCTTGCAACATCACGAATCTTGTTTGAAATAAGTGAACATATTTCAGCTGTAGCTCTAGCACAGAACAAAATATATGGCTACTGGCTTGTCACTGAATCAGATAGAAGAAGTAGAATGCTGATGAAGCAATTAAAAATCTGCTGCAAGTGCTGAGAGTCCACATACTTCTAGTAGCTCAGTAAAGCACTTTATCTTTTGCAGCCATTTCTAACATTTCTGTTATTCCATGAGGTTTCAGATAGGCAGAAGTGAATGGACAGGTGGAAACCAAGGATCTTCTCTGTTATCAAGCTGTCTCCTTATCATCTGATATAGCACATCTGGAGCAATATACAGTAGAATATCCCTGTACTTGCTTCCAACCTTTACCATAAACTGGGAAAAAATGGTTTCTCCTGCCTTACACATAATCTTGGTACAGCCTTAAGGTTAAATATTTGCTCACTGTTTTGTGGTTTAGGTTTGTGAATGGTAAAAGATAAGCTAAGGATGCAAACTTGACTTGACTGTAAAAATGAACTCTGGATAAAAATTAAGACTTTTGTAGGCTTATTTCCAAACAGCATCCAGTATGATGTCACAGATATTATGCAAACAGCATAAGAGGCACTTTGATTTCTTTTTTTTTTTTTTTTTACTTATGAAGATGCCACTGAAAATTGAAAAAAGACTTATGCTTGTATGTAACAGCTTGCATGCCTCTGTAACTTCAATATGCTTGAAAAGCTAATTTTTCAGCTTCAGTAATAAGTTAAAAAATGTCCCTGACATTCTGGTAAGCAACGAATCTCCAACATACATCACTTGAATTTTTGTAAGAGTGGTTTCAGGCTTTGAGAGGACCATGATGCTTTTCGGTTTTCGTAAAGAAGCAGGTGCAGAAATGCTTTTGGATTCTTGTTTTTGTTTTCTTCCTTTTGTAATATTGTGGTGTTGTTGTAGCCGACCAGTGTGAACTTCCAGTGGATGAAGTTTATTTTAGTTTCCCAAAGAGCCTGCAAGTTGTAGTTCAGTGCTTGGAAACAATTTTTCGCACTGAAGCTATATCCTCATGTCAGCATTTTTCTATCACACAGGTTAAAAACTTGGTTACCAACATGGCAAATAGGTAGAAATGTGCAAATGTGAATTTCAGGCATTTTTCTTTCTTTCCTAACCACATATGCTCAATGAATAAAAAAAGTTGTAACCATCAGCTAATCTCAGCCATCACAGAAGGTAACATGAGTCTTTTCTCTCTGTAGACCTTTTTTATTTTTTTATGACAGATTTTTCTGGTCTCCAGTCTTGCAACAGAACTCAGGGTAGCACATACTCAAGGCCCTGCTAGCTCGTGTGATTTTTTTTACTATGAATTAAAGAGATGTACACTTATTACAATCAAACTTCAGAGACTTCCTCTCCATCTCTCCACTCTCAAAGGGAATGTGCTTAAAACACTGATGTTAAGTTTTTCTTACTCTTGTGGGAGTTTATTGAAACAGTTAAGCTGCACTTTTCCTATTAGATATACCATTGTCTTTCACAAGAAGACAGAGGCCAAGGCCATGAAAATCTTTGGCCTCATGAATGAAACTAGAAGCATGCTGTCAGTCCTGCAGGCTGAGATAATATCCTTCTAAAATAAAAGTGATGATATCAGAGCAATGTATCTTTATCAGATAAATTAGAAAAAACTCTCTGATTGTTCTTTTAACCTAATCTAATGGATGACAGTCTATCATCATGAGGTACAGAGGAAAATACACTCATTAAAATAGCTGGTGTCTGGACAGTGTTGATTTGTCAAATATTTGCTTATGATCTTTCTTAGCAAATGGACTTTAGACAATAAGATAAAATGACAAGAAATGATGTTTTAGGGTGATATAACCATGTGTTAACTCAGTGCCATTAATGAAAATACGAAGACACTAAAAGTAATTGTCTTTGAGCAAGGAGTAAGAAAACATGATCATAGATTTATTCTATTATAAACACTACCATTCTGTAGATATTTATGAATTTGTGGCTCACTACACATTGCATTATGTCATATAAAAGTTCTTCACACTCTTCTTTTTCAAGATGAATGAAATTTGATTCTGTTGTGGCTTTAGCTCCTCTTCTGCACTAAATGCAGCACTGGGAGACAGAAACAAAGCTTTGCATGGGTAAAACCCAGGGTATCCAGGAGTGTTTTTCAGCTCAGCATCCAGAGAAGCATAACTACAAAAGTCTGTAATATGATTATTTATTATCTTAACAAACTGTTGTATCTTTAACAGTTCAAACGTATGTCTAAAGTCATTACATAAACTGAAAGAAATAATCTGACATGAATGATCAGAATCATCCCTTGTTGCCACAAGAAAAATATTCTACTTTTTTTGGGGTGTGGTGCAAAACATCACTACTCCTTAATGTAAAACTTTACCATTCCAAGGGAAGAATAGTTTTGATGAGTTCTAAATACTAACCAGTATTTACTGTTTTACTATAAATTGTGCTGTGACTGGTTTCCAGAATAAGCCCATAAAAGTTTTACAAGTATTGCAGGACTGAGATTGTTTCAGCAGGAAAATCAAACCTTTGTGTGTTCTAGAGAATACACAAAGGTTAGATTTCCTTAAGACAAATCACTACTTTAAAATGAAAAATTCTTTAGTTGAGTAGGATTTATTTTTCCAAGAAACTTGGCCAATCAATATAAAAAAGAATTTTAGCTAATTAATTCAGTGTTGTGAACTTCTGGGCCTTTAAATAAATAAGTGCTGTCTCCCCCCCAACACTGATACGAGCAAGAAATCATACAAAATTCTATATCTTGAAACACAGGATGGAAAGGAAGGTTTCTGTAAGAAAAAACAGACAAAAAAGTAGAAAACCCACATTTTCATGAGGTTCTAAAGAAGACTTTTTGACACTAAGGGGTCTACTTCAACACAGCATTGTATTTCTGAAGTGAACATATGCACCATTTAGAGGAGAGCCAAATGTCTGTTTTAACATAAGGTCTTTCTTCATGGTGGAAGAAGGCATGATCTTTTTTCATTAATATTTTTACCATTACTTGGCTTCTCTCTTCAAATTTAGTCCCTTACTATGGTTTGGTTTCCTTAATAATACCTGCTCTCATGACCAAATACTGAGTTGCCCCTTTGCTTACTTTAAAAAGCTGATCCTTTTAAAAAAATCAAGTAGTTGGTATTACTGGTTGCCTTTCTTCACCAAACTAAGGTATCTGATTACAGCAATTTTCCTTTTTTCATTAGAATAAAAAAGTGTCTTCAGTTAGAGATTACAGCTTCTTTGACAGCTATTAGAATTCCAGGTAGTTCTCAATCCCTGTCATAACGCCGACTAATTTTTTTTTATACCTGCCTGAACTTACACCTCCCTAACAGTGATAGATTGGTTAAATATTCAGATTTATTATTTCATCCCATACAATCTTCAGCTCAGTTGCATTCATCTAATTTGAAAATGAATCCTTTATCTGGTTCTTGGCATATATATGTGTCAACAAGTGTCAAGTGTTTTTATTGGAATACTGGGGGCATTTATTTGACAGGATTTAAGACTCAGTTTTCTCAAGCTGAGTCTCAAATAATTTCATGAAATTTGTGACTACTACTAGTAGCAGTTAACTTCTTTTAGGACTGGAAAGTAGCCATCTAGTTTAATTTGAAGTCATAAGGCTAGGGTGCTTTTTGAAATTTCAAAAGGTAGCTTTGATCTTTCTTGTCTTTAGATTTTGCAACACACTGAGAGATATTACCAGTATGTCCACACCAAGTGGAACAACTGAAGTGGTTTTATTTCAGGTTACAATTTCTCTCTCATGCCTCTCTCTTTCCTTCACAACTTCCGTAATCAATGTAGTCTATGAAAGTTTCCATGATAAAAACTAAGGCATTTTATTTATTTATTCCATGCAGCATTTGGGGTTTTTCTCTAATTCTTCTTCATCCTTTAATTGCATAAGTTAGACCAGCTATCAAAATGTAACTCAGCACCAGGAATATGTGACTAAGTGGGCTTTGCCATGTGTATCCAATTCTATTAGCCCCTCTATTACATCTGTGCTGATTCAAGAAAGGTCAGATAAACACATCTTTTATTCATAAGAAACGTTTCCTACAAAGGAAGCCATTTTTTAAAATATTAGATTCAGAAGATAGCGCTGTGGGAAACACGAGTGACAATATGTTGACTTACACAATACAATCACAACATCAGCCTGGCAGGATCATGGTAGAAGAAGGAATGCAGGCATTTGTGTTGAGGTCCATGTCAATTTTCCCTACACTGAAGATTACTCTGACAATAGCAGTTTTTGAGTATCTCTTGTAAAAGCTAACACATAAGTAGTTTCTATGTTGAACAAGAACCTCTGCAGACTTCAGTGGCTTATAAGAGGCTTCTACAATTAAGTCCAAATCTATCAAAATTGATCTGTAAATGTTGGCAGGTTTCCTGATTCCGTCTCTAAAAATACGTGTAAAATAATGGTAAGGCATGCATGGAATAATGTGGTAATGGCAGTGAAATTATGAGGAAGATGAACCTTGGTTTACTGCTGGTATACTGAAAATGTAAAATTTTCTTTTTTTCCTAGTGGATATTTCTTCTATTTTTGGCTTTTCTGGTTGCTTTTGTGCTATTTTCTACAATCTTTTCTTTGCAACCTGAAAATCCTACTTGAAGCTCTTACAGAGTTTAAGAATTTCTGTAGTTGTCCAGTTCTAATAAATTTCTTTTTAAGACCATTTTGATATTGGAATTAGATTTTAGCCTTGTTCTTTCTGTAAGGTGTTATATGGTCTCTTGGGAAGGGGAAGATAAAGAGAGAGTGTGTAAAAGAATTTCCAGCCAAACAGTCTGTGTTACAGTCAAAATCTCTTGATAAATTCCCTTTTTTTCCTCCTTTTTTGTTTCTTCCACTAACAAGCTGAAAATAGTGGCAATTCATCATACTTAAGAACAAAAGCAATAATCTGTCCTGTTCTTTTCTGTTTCTCTATCAACTTCTATCAGATCAAGTCTCCTAGGACCCTTCCCACCAAAGAATAAAACCACTTATACACTCTTCTTCTACAGAGAATTTTGTTTAAATCAGGCAGCTGAGAATTATGGCTTTGGTCTGAGACCCAGTGTATGTGCCTAATTTTCTTGTAAACTCAAACAAATCATTACTTTGCATTCCTTGAAAGGTGGCATATACGCCTTTATTGTATCACCAGCACACCTAGTTATTTAGTGATTTCTATCAAATCATGTAATCATCAGTTTTTACTTTCAATATGTTGCTCAATGTTCATGTTCTTGCTAGTAATTTATATTCACTACGGGCAGATAATTTTATCAAAAGATCTCAAAGAATATGGAAAGCCTGCTTAGGTCTTACTGGTTTTCAGTTCAAAGAAGATGGATTGGTCTCCTAACTCCCATGCCCAATACTCTTCTTCTCTATCTCTATTTACAAAGTTAATATTTACTTCCCAGCAGTCATGAGTTCATGCATGATCTGCCTTGGTATCTATTTCCCCAGTTCCATACCTTCTTAGTTCCACATAAATGTTGAGCTCTATTTAGACTACAATGATGCTTTAAAACCTCATGTCCTTTGAAAAACACATTATATAGTCTTTACTCACCCTGCAAAGGACTCAGATTATCTTCTGAGTTTCTTGTCTTAGCAGAGCTTTTCAGTTGTGCATTATAGCTATGCTCGATAGCTTATATTTTTTTACAAGTACTACTTCCATCAATATCTAAAGGAACTTTATCCTTCAGACCAAGATTAATGTAATTACCTTTGTTTATATCTTAAATTATAAAAATTATTCAAAACGAAATGATTGTAATCATTCTAACACCAAAACTCATAAACCAGTGGACTTTCACTGTGCCTGTGCTTTATGTTCATATCTGTAGGGCACAGGCTGTTCTCTCCTTGAAGTGACAAAGGTGAATTCTTTTAAACTGTGCTCATTTCAAGTTTCCTATCCACAGCCTCCTGAATGCTTTCAAAGAGAATGACTTCTAAAGGTAATAGAGGTTCCACAGGCTGAACAATAGCTCAAACCTGTTTTGACATGATTGAAGGGATTATGGTCTCAGCAAGCTTTTCCTTCTCATTCACTAGTTTGACCCTTCCCAGCTTCAAGTTTCTGTTTGACCTTCGATGACAAGGCTCACTGGTCTGAGAGAGGCATCACCTGCTCTGGATTAACATGTGCACAATGACACTCATAAACATAATGGGGAGAAGGGCATAAAATTCATTGCTTTTTTCAGCAACCTCTTTTTTTTCCTGTTTCAGGGGAAAAAACCACTAGTTCCTTCTATCAGACCTCAAAGGAAGGAAAGTACATTTACCCTCTGAAACAGTCCATACATTGCATTATCTAATTTACCAAACTATCTGCAAAAGGGTGGCCTTACATTTTGTATAATGAAGACCTTGACAGGAAATGTCAGAGGCTCCAGCTGAAGTAGGTAAGGGATTTTTAAACATGGAAGAAAGTTCTGGAGAGAAGACTGCAGGCATAGCAGGTCTTCTCTGGAAATCATTGCAATAACTAAAATTTCTTGGTGCTATCTTATAATGTGTCAGCTATGTCTGTGCCTTATTAATGTCCCATTCCTACTAAATTTCCACGAACATAAAATAACAAGACATTACATGCATCTAGACTATTCCCTCTACACAAAGGCACATGTACTAGCATATTTCATCTTAATATAGTCAAGCCTTCTGAGCAGTAGCAAAATCTTTTCTGAGTAGTAGACAGGGTTGCTAGAAATTAAAGTTTCTTCTCTTATCCAGCTCTTTGCAATATCAGTCATTCCAGCTGGAGGAGATACTGTACAAAATAAGGACAATCAAACAAGAAATACTTGCTTAATCAGTGTTGATGAAGAGTCATACAGGCACGTAGTTAGATGCAGCCTGAACCAGATTGCAGCTTTCCAGAGTCTCTGTTCCTGCCACAAAGAATGACCATAAAATACACTTTAAAGATGCACTGAAGGACATGGAAAGGCTAACCAGAGATTACTTACCTCTGCTTCTGACCCTGTATTGAGGCTCCGCATTTTTGCTGTAAGGCCAGTTCTGTTAAATTCACAGTAAATTGATTATCTGTGTAGTAGTTTTTTTTTAAAGTTTTTTTTTTTTTTTCCCATAATCTTATGTTGTATCTTCTGTTTCATGTTGCCTAGAAAAGTGGTCTCAGTCAGCACTGTTTACTGTCATATGTGCAAGGAGTCACAACACATGACTCATAGGAGAGCAGTAACGAGCTTCCAGTCCTTTTAAATAGAAGCCTGGCTGCCAAACATGAGCTCTTGAGTAAGAGGCATTTCTTTCACTGAGCCTTCCTGGGCATCCTTTACCCTGCTAGTGTCTAAGTTCATATGCAGTTATTAGAGCTGCCTGGAAAATTTCAAATGGAAAATATGGCTGCACTTCTAGTTTTCATATCAAAACATAATAAAATGTAAAATTTTGGCTGCTTCTATGAAGTGAAAAATCAACTGCTCGTCAGCTCTGATTGCTAGAATGCCTCTCCAAATATCCATAGAGGAGGTGTGAGTGGGTGATGTATGTCTTACACCTTTTCTCATTTTTCCACAAAAAGGGAAAAAAACCAAAACCAAAACCCTCTTTCCCCTTGGGAATGTTTGATCATCAGACTTTATAGAACTGTCATTCTTTGAAAGAAAGCTGTATTTTCTTTTTTGCTGAACTCAGTTACTAATAATACATAAAAAAAGTATTTTTAGGAAATAAGCAATCTCACTGCTGTATTATCTACACTGTAGGAGGAATTATCACAGAATTACGGAGTGATTTGGGTTGGAAAGGATCTTAAAGATCATCTACTTCCAGTCCCCTGCCCTGAGGAGGGAAACCTTCCACCAGAGCTGTTTAAAGCCACATCCAGCTTGGCCTTGAATACTTCCAGGGATGAGGCATCCACAGCTTCTCTGGGCAATCTCTTCCAGTGCCTTAGCACTTGCACAGTAAGAATTTCTTCCTAATATCTCATCCCAGCCTACTCTCTTTCAGTTTGAAACTTTTCCCCCTTGTCCTGTTACTACGTATCCTTCTAAAAAGTCCTTCTCAAGCCCTTTTGTAGGCTTCCCTGGAGTTTTCTCTTCTTAAGGTTAAACAATCCCAATTCTCTCAGCCCATCTTCACAGGAGAGGTCCTTCAACACTCTGACCATCTTGGTGGTTCTACTCTGGACTTGCTCCAGCAGGTCCACTTCTATCTAATCTTAGGTGGATCAAAGATGGATGCAACACTCCAGTTGGGGTCTCATGAAAGTGGAGTAGAAGTGGAGAACCACATCTCTCAACCTGCTGGCCACACTTCTTGTGATGTAGCCCAGATACGGTTGGCATATATTGCAATTATTTCCAAAAAAGTTTATAATTTTATATTTCCATGTAATTTTCCACTGAATTGCAAAGGTTTGCTGTACATGTAGGTCAGAATTTAGTCTGCCTCCATTGACAAACAATGGAGGAGAATGTTTGAGGAAATGTCTTGAGCTACAGCACAATGTAGTTGCAAGCAAGTAGAAGGCGGAAAGAGGAGGCATGTGGATTATATTTGCAATAGTAAATTAATCTATTCAGGAACAGCATCTGTCACTGATCCCACCAGAATGGAACATCTTTTCTATGAAATCATAACTTCCTGTATCATGAAACAAATCAGCCTTGATCAGATTGAAAACTAGCTGACACAGATCCTGACACAGAACACAGGCTCTAGAGAATGTTCAGAACTACAATTGTCTAGTGCAATGTGCCTGCCATGTTCTGCCATTATCTGCTATTATCACATCATCTTTTTTAAGAAACAGCCTGTCCCCACCCTCCCTCTTCCAGTCAGTTATAGGGAAAAAGTATGCTCAGTATAATTAAGAACTGGAGCCAGTTGCCCCAAGAATCTGTACAATCTCCAGCTCTGGAGGCTTCCAAAACCCAACTGGACAAAAAACCTAAGCACTCTGATCAGAGTTGTAGTTGAACTTGTTTTGAGCAGGAGGTTGGGCTAGATGACTTCACAAGATCTCTTTTGTGGGGTATTTTCACAGTCTACCCTTAGCAAATGGCCTAGATAAGACCATCTGCTGTAGGTAAGAACATGAAACTATTTAATGCATGCATTGGGCTAAGTATGCCAAACTGGAAAACATTTGTCCACAAAACATTGTACTAAATTGAAAGAAACTATGAGTTCCTAAATGTAAAAGGGAAAGACATAAATAATATCAAAATGAGTAACCAAGGAATTACACAAGGATTTTTTGAAATGAAGAAGGAGTCAGCATAAGAAAAAGTATGAAAGGAGTCTGACAAGTTGGAAGATATTAATACAGACCTTGTAGTAGACATGGCAGTAGTAGGATCCTGTTTTGACACTGCTAGAAGTCATTGCACTGGCATCACCCTTCTTCTGTGGCACAACAAAGCAGTGTGGTCAGATACCATAAGCTGGCTCTCTCTGGTGAGGAAGACCAGCAGGGATTATTGCAAGGGGACCCCCACACCCCATAGGATGCATGTGAGATCATGGGAGTCACCTCATGAGATGCAGGGAGCATCAAAGAGTCCCAAAAGGTGAGAGCACCCAGAACTCTTGAAGGATGAGGGTACAAGTAGGGGAAACTGTAGCCCCAGACAGGGGAGGGGGTACTTGTAATGCACAAGTGCTGTTGGAGGGTGGGATGCATTTGCACCACCATTTGTGTTTCTGATTAGAACTACTTGGCATTACTATAGTTATATTTAGAATTGTTATGGTTTTATGTTATGTTTATATTTATGTTTAGAATTGCATGGTTTTATTAACACTTTGGTTTTAACTGCAGTATTAGCAAAATTCAACTTGCATGTATAGATCATTGATTGCTGGTTAATTACAAGTTGTTAGTAAACTAATAAACCATTTCAGACCTGCTCTTGGTTTAAACTATGCAAAATTAATAGTCTGTCTCTGTGACACCTTCCAACTAGAATGATTCTCTGATTTTATCCTGTGATTTTCATTGTCAAAATGTGCTTGGGATTTCTTTGGTAAGGCAGTAGTTAGCACAGGCCAAATTTATGTCCAAAAACTTTTGTGTGGGTGCTTGAATTCACCAGTTCAGAAGTAAGCAGGTACTTGCTACACGCACCAGGCATTATGCTCTAGCACTGACATCCACATTTCAAAGGTAGCAGATTTTCTGGACCTAGATTCTGTATACACTTAAGAGCACAGTACTCAGTGACGAGTTTGGCTTTGGTTGTTTTTTTTTATTTTTTATTTTTTTTATCAGGTTGTTATGGGGATTTTTTGGCCTTTGTTTTTAGTGAGCACAAATCAACTGCAAGTGTCAAACATGGGGAACAATCTGATCTCTAAATCTTCTAGGATATTTAACCCAGTTTGCTTAGACAGTGCTTAGATTGTACAATCTTTTATCTGTTTTGGAATAACTGGACAGGCTCAAAGAAACAAAGGTAGAATTGCAGCCCCACAGGACTTGGCCTTTTCTTTAAAATTCTTAGAAACAAACCTATCATTACTCCTTAAGGAACCTTGCTACTGTGTTTCCCCTTCATGACTTTAAGGTGCAATCCAGCTTCAGCATGAAGTCAAATTGAGATTATGCTCTCACCCCCTCACAAGCATATGCATGTCTTTTGGTTGTGAGAGCAGATACATCAGATGTATTCTTGAGATGAAGATGCTCAGTCTTGCATAACCACTGCTCTGCTCTTTTGTCTTTACATGGGAAAAAGAGACGCATTGTGTTAAAATCTGAATTCAACAAGCTCAATCTCCAGATCACGTTGCTTTTCAAACATCATTACACTTCTCATTTTTATATAGACTGCGGGAGGTTATATTTCAGACCTGTCAACAGAGCTAAGAATCACAGCCAGCACAAGAAAAAGTTCAAATTCCTGGCAGTACTGGATGTTGCTGGAGCCAAAAGATTAATGGAGAAATGAGGAGATTAAGTAATGGACTTTTTGGAAAATAGAGATGAAAGTTTGGGTCAGGATAAAGACACAAAAGTAAAATGAAATAAGCATTTAGGGGAGGAAATTGTTCTGATCAGTACAAGGGGAACACATCTTTACACAGGCAGGCCACGAGCCCTTATAGCAAGTTTTTCTACTTTTCTTTCTTGTGAATTTTTTTTCTTGTCTTTGACCTTTTGTTGTCTTACAGCACCATATAAGTAAGTTCTTCCAGTTACAGCCAATTCCCATTGAAAAGATGTAAAGTCTCTAAGTGAACATGTCACTGAAAAAGAGAACATTGGCTGAAGCAGAAACATGACTATTATTTTAGTATCACTGCCACATTTTATCAGCTAGAGCAACAGTAAAGTAGATTATCTGACTAGATCTAGTAGTTAAGAAATTGTATGCACTGGAAGAAAAAAATCATTCTTGCACCAGGGACTATGGGAATATATAGTAAATATAGAGAGCCAAACTATAGGTCTGTAGAGCATCCCACATCTTTAAGCAACTGAGACTTCTGGAAAGCCTCTGGACAGTATCACTAGAAAGTAAAGAACATGAGGTGAGCTGATAAGCCAAAATAAAGTAGAATTTCGGAAGAAAACACTGGGCAATTGTTTAATACTTGCTTCAGGATTCTGAGTGTAGCTTTGCAATGTCAGTGCAATCAGAATGTAAAAACGGTTGTGCAAGATAAGCAGAAGAATCTGTTTCTGTATCACAGGTCTCAAGTATAAAAGTCCAAATGGTGATTACCTTGTCATTTACATCTGAAAAAGAGAATGAAACTCCAAAGCAAGATATATGAAAAATTCAAGAACTGCTTGCTACTGAAAATTGGTTTGAGCTAACTTTTATTTTTCCTGCCCCAAAAGGGTTTGATTTTCAGATTCTATTCCTGAAATTTCCTCCTTTTTCTTCTAAAATGTCTTTATCATTCTGAATATAGATGCTTTTAGTTCCAGCAGATATTTCTCTAATAAGCTTCAGTGGGTATGGCTTATGTGTCCTTGGTGGGACATAGTTATCTGGTTACATTTCTGAAATGCATCTTTTAAATGACAGGTTGCCTACCTATACTGATATATCAGTGAAATTCTTTCCCTCTTTTTCTTATCAACTTGCCCATCAAAACTGAATAAATGTTCCTGGAATTAAAACCTTCAGGGAAACAGTTCTGGTGGTGAATGGACCATAAAATCTAATTCTGCTCTGGGACTAAAAAATATCTGAATTTTTCTTCTAATGTAATTTTTTTTTAAAAATGCACCAGAAGAAATTTCATCAATAAGGCACATTTTCCATTTTAACAATATCATTTTGCAAAGATGACTGCTGAGAGGGAAAAAATCAGACAATTTCTTTATAGATTCAATTTATTAATGTAGAACGCTATTAGCAGCTATTTCACTGCATCAGAAAATCCATAGAGATCTTGTAGAATGCATGGATATCATTAAATCCGATTGCTCTACAAAAAAAAAAAATCTTTAGAAGTGTTTTGTTGAACTCCTCCCAAAACTGTGAAGTGGAGTCGCTAGAGAGTAATTTAAAAGTTAATGTATTGTTTTCATTTTTGCATTCTTGAAGGAGTATTTTTTAATGACAAGGAATGACCAATTTTGATTTCATCATCTAAATAGAACAGAGACTGCAGTTGTGGCTGTGCTAAAATACTAGTCAGTCAAAAGTCTTTCATTTTTACAGGATTCTGTTTATGTATAAAACAACTAATCATGAAAAAAAGAATTCTGTATTTGGGTCTACAAGACTGATTGATTTATGTACCACTAAAAACAGAGGAAAGGCTCTAGCTGTTTTATATGTGTAGGAACATCACTCATTTCAATCACTGCATTGTCACTTTTAAAGACAAGTTTGTTATCCTTTCACTTTTATTGTTCAAATTACTGGCATCAGGGGGAAAAAGCATTTTATAGAGACTGCTCTCTAGAATAAGTAACTACTCTGAAGTTCACCTTTAGACTCAATTTTTTTTAATGTTTTCTGCATGGATAATTTAGCATTCCTGTTATACATTGTATCATAGCTTTTGGCACTGACAGCTCAAAAATATCGATCAAAAAGAAGTCGGATAAGACTTTAATGCAACTTACATACTTCTCTTTTCATTCCTCTCTCACTTTTTAAGACAATAAGAATAGAGAAATTACCCTAAGTAATGGCAAACTCTTAGAACACATGCATGTAACAAATATAAACGTGACAACATGTGCCATAATCTTTTACAATATTACGCATAAACTGCTTTACTTTTCACTACAGGTGGTGTAGAGGTGTAAATTAACAGTGCAAGGTCAAATTAATCCATTTTATTTTCCTTTCCTATATTTCATAGGAAAAAAATTGGGCTGATCATCAATATTTCCAGGTAAGGAATATATTATTTAATAAAGTTTTCTCTATATGATCTGTGCTGTCCATAAAGATTTTATATCTTGCTATATTTTTTGTCTGCCTGCCTCTAAAACCAGTAAAGTCAGTGTAGATGATTCAAATAATAAAAAATGAGTAACAGATCAAGACCTGAACATCATCATAAAAATGATCTGTAAGCACCTAACTGACTTTCCATAGGTAGAGATTTTCAGTCGGAATTTCAATTGCAGAGATCCCTTTAGGGATCTGAAAGTAAAGGAAATAATTTCTCTATCTATCTGCTCCTTTCTTTCTTTGGCAAGCACTCTCATTGACAGAACACGGCTCCTTCTTAAGGCAAATTAAGTAACAGCAGCTGGCAATGTATGATTCACACAATCTGGGGTCTTGCAGTGGTTCTGAGAGGTTCTTCTACAGGAACAGAATGATGATTTTGGGTAGAGGGTGTATTGGCACAGGGTCCTTATCAAGCCTTAAACCCATCATTTTTGGCACACAATATTATCATATTAATAAAAACAATAATGTTCCCTCTTTATCTCCTCAATAGCCTGCTGTCAAATATTACTGATGGTCTTTTAAGAACAGAACACATCAAAAATATTGAAATTATATTAAGAGAAATAAAATTATTGAAGAAATAAAAAAAATTGAAATCTACATGTACAAAAATAAAGACTACACATTTGATGCAAAGGATTGATTAATTTTTGCCTATTATTAAGACAATAAATGTCACATTGTTGGGATTTATAAAAGGGAGATTGTTATAAACAACAGTTTTCCTATGGCATATTAGACTTAAATAGGGATATTTTATGAAGAAATAAGGAAAAATTGTTTTTCACTGAATTTTACTGTCAGTGCCATTTTTGCACATAGGATGTTTTCATCATCATAAACTGCAGAATGTAAGCCATTTTATATGATATATTGTTCTAAAGAGGTAAATATTTTTCCACATCTGTAGTTGACTTGGAAGGCCAGAAACTCAGAGTAATTTCAGGAATATTTTTCTGAAGATGTATTTGGGAGTGTTCCTTAAAGCTATTTTTTAAAATTAGATTCTAACATGAATCCTGTCAAATGGACAGTATCTTAAGATAATAATCAAAGTACAAATGTAGAAGAACTTGTCTTAACTCTAGGTTTCTTCTCTGAAGTTCCATGGATTTTGAGTGAGGTACCAGAGCTTTTAATAACCTTTGCTGTTATATTAACTTTACTAACAAGAGAATAGGGAAGAATAGAAAGGATTGAAATGGCCTAATGGAAAATGATAAATATGCATTATTAAATCAGAATGATAACATTCAAGTAGCAGCATTCAACTAAGGCAAAATTTATGGGCAAATCATCACCCCATTGACTATAGCATTTCTTCTCATGCATGGAATATCTATGCACAAGTCATGATCACAAAAAATCTACACAAAAAATCCAAATAACGGTGACTTGAAAGACTGAAGTGACTGTTTCTGGGGATCAGTGAATCCACTTGGCTACCACAGGATGGCATTGTCAAAGAGGGGTTCCTTAACATGTAGTTTATGACTTAAGTCGAACTGTTAAGTCAAAATTTCTCCTTTCCCTGGGAGAAGAAGGATGGTAAATTTCAGCTAGTGTACAGCTTCTCTAAATCAGGATAATCTATTTAGGCAGTGGTATTGACCAAGAAGATGGAAGGTTAAGCCACAACTATGCGCAGTGCCAGTGCCTTGACAGGGATCCTATCTTAAGTGTGAGTAGCAGGCAGAAATCCAAATTTATTCATGTGTATTTGAATAATTAAAATGTAACAGGGCTTTTGCAGTTACCTGACTGGTTGCCAAATCAAATCCAAGTCTACTCCTTACCCTCTAGCCCTTTTGGTCACTTTATCACTGTCAAAATGAACAGCCCTGTTATATTACTTGCACTAACATTAGCTTTATTTTAAAAATCACTAAATAAATGTTTACTCTATATAGCTGCCTGAATTTTTAAGCATTTTATGAAAACTGAGTTGCAAATCCAGCTTCATTTTCTTGTATTCAATAGTTAATGTTATGCCTTCTTATTTGACACACAAATCTTTAGAGTTGGTCTACTCTTCTGCGTTCTAACCAGGGAGACCCCAAAGAGATATGCATGAAAAAAATGGTTCTTAAAACCAAAAAAAGGAAGAGCTTTATATTTTTCTGTTCAGCAAAATTATGGTTTGATATCAACATGAAAAAAGCAAGAGTCCTTTTAAGAAAACATGTGCTACTATTTGCTGACATTTTGTCAGGTACATAGTAAATGTTATCTTGAGGAAAACAGAAAAGAAAAACTCTCCAAACATTTTGAGAGAGAGCACTGTAAGCATAAAAGCCAGCAGTAGACTAGCAAAAACCTAGTTTTTGTGATGGAAAACATACTGTACAGAAGTGAGATGAGAAAGGCCACTTTTCAGTTACAATAGTGTCACTTAACTTCTTTCTGTCTGAAGCCATCCCCAGAAAATAAGTGCTTACATCCATCCCAATCATAGCATGAGTTTTGTCCTGTGATGACATACTTGCCAAAAACAATTATTTAAACCTTACCTAGGTAAAGACACTGAAAAAAAATTACCTGGTTTAACTCCTACATGACTTATACGACCAGCTCTTAAATAGAAACAGTAATTTAGGACCAGAATGTATGTAATTTTGTTTAATTTATTCTTATTTCCAGTCTAAGGGAGACTGAATCATTACTCTGAATGAAGTTAGGCAAACATAAACACTACAAGTATTAGTTCTATTCCCATGCCACTGAGTGGCAGAATTTCAGTCAAGTGTGATAGGAATATTACTTCTAAATGTAAGGTCCATTTTCTAAGTCAAAGTGATTGATCTCTCTTGTGTCATGAAGACAAACAACAATATTTGAAACAGGAAAGGGATGTATCACAGGCTTTTGTAAAATGCACTCTCAGGCTTCACATATTTGCAATCCAAGATGGATCATTAGATACGGCATCTATGAATTCTCCATGTACTTGGACAAATTAAAGTCACAAAAAATAGATTTATTCTTTTTTTTTTCTTCATGGCCTAGCGGGAGTCCAGAATAAGTGCCACTATGCTTTTTAATGTACTATGCTACAGGTATTTTCACTCAGAGGTATTTTCACTCAGAAATTCACCTGAGTGAATTTTTCAGGTTCAAAATTCTGAGAACATAGATGGCCTGTGTGAAGCTTCAGGCTGATATGCCTGAATGGTTTCTATTAATAGAGCTGGCAGATACGTTTGCCTCATGACATGCTGAATGTTGTCTAAAACAATCTTAGAAGTCTTCAGAATGCAAGGCCCTTCTGCTGCAAACTGCATTCACAGTTTAGCTATATAGCTATCCTACTCCACCTCCTACAACAGATCAGGAGATATGATTAATTCTCTCCTTCCCACCAGCACATGATGCCCAACCACTTTCTAGAAAGTAGAGCATCACTCTGACTATTTGTTTTGGAAGACAAACACTTTAGCAAGGAATTTCCCACCTCTTCCTGCTTTCCTTTAGCTTTTATTGCTGAACATATAGGGTATGGACTAACCCTTTGGTCAATTTGGGTCAAATGTCCTGGCAACATTCCCTCCTAATTTCTTGCTCATTATCAGCATGTTAACCTTTTGGGTGTGTCTGGTGTTGAAAAGTATGGATTTCCCTGATAGGGAATGGAAATGCAGAAAAGACAATAACATCTAAAAAGTTTCATACAATTTTGAAGACTCCAGAAGAAAAGAAAGGTTGTATGCTTTCACCAAATTCAAATACAATTGAATCTTATGAGGGTATGGCAGTGTGGTTGTCACTGAAGAAAATTCCAATAAAACATAAAAGTTTTCTAGAAACAACATTTTCTCTGCAGCAGCATTTCAGTTGAAACACATTGCCCTCTTTTTCTCTGAAACCATTGAAATTATCTAGTACCAACTGTCTAAAACTGTACCTCAAATTGCAGTATAATTTCTTTTCAAAGGGTATTATGTTGACGGTCCATGTTGCAGTGAATAGTCACTGTGAAAAAAATACCCATGCAACAAAAAACTGAAAAAATGGTTTTTATGAATATGAGCTCCATAGCGCTCATCCTACTGAATATCTGTGTCTGTTTGCACCTTAAGATAAAAAAAAGATATTTCAGCCTTTGGCAACATGGGCATATTTTTTTCATGGAGGGTCACTCCACATACTACTTTTACAAAATAAAATCAACTTTTACTAAATAACAGGTTATATTAACCCTGAGGCAGAGGGAAACTGTTACCTGCTACAGCTGAGAATAGTAAGTGTCATTTGACAGGAAACCATGAGACTGAACTTCCGTTTCTCTTTCTTCTAAATCATTTAATATCCCTTCCATGCAGGTGAGATATGTAGATTTCACTGTTCAATAAAAAAAATTCACAGCTACATGCTGTTATGTTTTCCTGAATTTTGTACAGTACATTGTTAAGTAGTACCGTGTTAGGGGATTTTTGGCATTTGGAGTAAAAATAGGATGCTCATTTATATGGGAACCTCTATAACAATACTGAATAATCACATTGTTTCAGGCATCTTCTTTATTGTTTTTTCTCTATATTGTTTCTCTGTCTTTAGACTCTGAAGTATGGAGAAGACTCCTTCCAGAAGAAATGGCAATGTCATTTAAAATTAGTAGCTGAAAAATTGATTTAAAAAGCGAAGGCTTTCCTGGTCGATTTCTATGATAATACTGTCAAAAGTCTTCAATTTTTTTCTACTGTTGTCTCTTGATAGAGGAATTATTTCTTAGTTTTCAATTATGGGAGATATCTGCTAATATTAGAAGCACAAAAGAGCAGATAAATAAAGATTATCTTCGCTTCAAACAGATTCTCACGATTAGACCTACATTTCCAAGATGTAGATCTTTTCCATTTTTTAACTACCAACATAAGAAAACTTTTAGTATACTACATGTCCCTTGCCATTCTGAGAACTCTGGTATTGGCATTTAAGGGTTTTTTTCCTAGACTTCAATTTAAATACTTGTAATAAGGATGCTTTGGAACAATTCAAAGCATATTTCACCCATCTGACAAGGTATATAAATTTCAGACTGTATATTAGTTCATAAAGTAAGCTTACTTGCTCTTTTGGGGCTCAGAAGACAATAATTGCCCCACTTCAGTTTTCATTTTAAATCCTGGTGGAGGATTGTTTCTTTAATGCAAATGGGTACAGAAACCTCCAAATCTACAATAAGAGTTACAGCTTTCTGTTAGAAAATTTTCTATTCAGGAAGTCCTATGCAGTATTCAAACTGCTGTTTCACATCTACCTTTTTCATGGTCAAGAAAACCAATAAAAAGATATTAAAATATGTTGTATGGGAAAGAAGTTATATGTCCTCCATTTGTCTTATTTTGCTTTTTTATCCATTTACTGTGGAACTCAAGAGCGCATTTGCTTCTAATTCTTTGTCAAAAGGAGAGAAAGATGTGAAAAACCATCAACAGGACTATGCAAAGATGTCGAAAAATATGTCTGTGTGAAAGAGTAGGATGTATGAGAAAAATCTTGGGTTTGTTTGTTTGTTTCAAACACCTAACCCACCCCTCACCCCCATTTTCAATTCAGATAGTCATAAGTTTCGCTTTTAAATCTTATAAAAGTTGAGTTTTGTACTTTATTTCAGTTAGAAGCAAAATTTAGTGATGAAGTCAAGTATCTCAGATGTGATCACAATTATTTATAAACAACGGTCAGTGGGATCTGAATAACAGAGAAATCGAATGGCTCTGTGGTTTGGTTTGGGTTTTTTTCTCCTCTTTTTTCTCTTTCTGGCTTGTGGTAATTCTTCACTGCCCTGTCTCCACTGAAAGGAAGAAAGACTTGTAGATGTGGTAAAGTTCCTAATGTGGACAAGTTTACAGCTAGTGGAAAAGGCTGTGTGACAGGTAGAGAGGACAAAATCCATCCATTTTGTAATTGAATATTTCAGGGCATAACCTGACACAAACACATTGGTATCAGTGTCTGAGTTAAAGACAGTTGCCTACAAAACAGCTCTTAGAACATAACCAGAAATTAAATGGGCCCATTTAAGATCCTCAGAAAATCTCATTAGAGGGAAACCACCTGCTCTTGGGGGAAATCTAATTTCCACCTTTTTTTTTTTATACCCTTGCTGACTGCTGGAGACTGATAAATGTGGATCTGTGCAGAAAATGCAGGGAAACTAAAGCAGGCAGGGAAATGTATCTAGCTCTTCAGCAGGGCAAGTTATGGCCTTCTTGCAGCCATGCTTTACCTCTATCTGCATCTAATTTGCTGCTCACGGTCACTCTTGAAGAAGGTTTGGGATGTTAGGTATTCTTCCTTTCCTCTGAGTGTGTATAGTTCAGAAAAGCTATTATAACTATAATAGAGTGCTATTTCTTCCTTCAATGCCAAGTATAGGAAATCAGGGTTTTTTAAGACAAAATCTAAACCTTCAAATCCTGGTGATGTGAAAAGAGGCAAGATTTCACTTTCAAAAATTTTTATATGAATACTAAAAACATTATTTCAACCATGTTTTATTATAAAACTAGCTGTTCCATTTTATAAGGAAGAAATAACATAGATGTTTCAAACAATAAAAATATGGCCTTTTTGATCTTCTCGTGCATTCAGGTTCTTTTCTAACAGGCACAAATCAGTAACTCTCCAATATTGCCTCTCTAATGTAGATAGCACCCAAACCTAAGAGCTATAAATACTGTATTTCATAATCTGTCTTTCTGTAGTTAGCCACAGTTGAAGTAAGCTGATGCCTATTCTTTAGAAGACAGAAGAAGATGAACAACACATTAGTATGTAAGACATGCTGTACTTAGAGCTGTTAAAAATCTGGCATAATGCTAATATGGATGCTGCTACGCAATGTCTAGCACTCCTTATATCTGAGGTAGGATGCACTATCATCTACATCAACCATAAAGTCACTCATTTGGAAAAGAAGGGTTGTTTCTTGATTTGTTTTAGCTGAGAGAATATCTGATGTAACAAAAGGTAATTTCTCAAGAAATAGCTTCTGTGTCTGCATTAGAAAGAATTTTAAAGAAATAGAAACAAAAATTACCAATCCAGTTTGTAAGTATGCATGCAGAAAGAATAAAGATTGATTGTACTAAAGAAAAGAATGCATTGTATTTTGAAAATCCATTGTTGTCTGGTATGCTGGCAATGTTGCCAAACATTTCTGCTATTCCTAAAATCAAATTAAGTGTCCTGGAAAATACAGAGTAGTGAAAACTCAGCTGGTAGTATCCTCAACTCCTTAATGTACAACAATGTACATTAAGGAGTCGACATCATAAAAATGTCCCACTGTACTCTATCTCACATATGAAGGTGTCTTGCCAGCTTGCTGACACAGTGAAAACCAAGAATCTTTGTTTCTAATTTCAAGCACATTGATCTGCTATGAACAGACTAAAAGTGTGAAGAAAATAAGTTGGTTAAGAAACAATTATTGTGTTCTTCTTTTGTAATAGGCAGAATAACCTTTACAGCATCCTATGATTCATTAGTGAATATGTCAAGAACCTGTAAATAACACTTGAAGCTTGTGCTTTTTTTTTCTCTTAATTAAACTAACAGTGAAACTCTTATCTCTTGAGGCATATGTTGCTGCCCTGAATATTTTAAGCAATATTTCATTTCTTGCAGTTGTTTTCACATTAAACATGAAGGTGAATTAAACAAGTAATAAAATTCGGTGCAAACTCAAAACTACCAGATTAAACATCTCTAACAGATCCAATTTGCTTGACCTACACCAGAGGATCAGACCTTTCTGATTTTTATAGGGCATAGTTTATTTTATATTAGTTGATACACATAGTCCTATCTGCGGTGGTTTAGTAGTTCCAGTCGTGCAGCAAAATGAACTTTTTGCCTTTTTTAAATATTGAAGCTGTAGCTAAATTTTGATCTAAATTTCAGCACCTCTTTTCCCCTAAAGAGAGATTTATATGACTCTGAATGATTTAGGAGTAGTTCTGTAACTGCTCTTCATGTGACTAATCATCATTCATCATACAAACATTACTATTGCCATGCAGGATTCCTCCTCTCATTCCTCCATTTACTTCCACCATCCATTCTCAATTCATGCATGTTCTCCAGCATTTATTGACCAAGTGTTTCAAAATTCCAATATTCCGATATTTAGTCTAGGCACGAGGTGGGAAAAGAAGCTAACTAAATTCATCTCCCATCTCCTTACAAACACAGAATTACCTGGATTACCTATTATTTTCTTTTAACTGGCTTGAAAATTCCAACCAGAGCTTCAAGTGCAATCAAAAGCTTATTTGAGGAAATTGGGAGTACATCAAGACATTGGATCAAGTCCTTGGTATGTGGTAATCTATTCTTTTTCTTAGTAACAAACTCAGTTATGACTATCCCCAGACTTTAAACTTGAACCAGTGAGTACTCTGCTTTGCTAAAGGGAGCAGATCATCACAGTCCTTAACGTGGCCCATCTGTACACAGACAGCTTCATTTTTTGGCATGAGAAAGCAAGGAGCTACTTTAAATCTCATCGCTACATTCTGCTCCGTGGTGGTCAAGAAACAGCCAAATCAGTGAAAAATAATAATTTAGGGTCAGGTCAGCCCTTCTTAAAGATGCAATGTCTTTCTTATGCCCTCAGTCTGCAAGCAAAATACCATTTCTTTGTTCAAACGTGCCCTCATTTAATCATAACAGTAGCAAGACATTTTCCTAAAGAAAAGAATATGCTAAAGAACCTAGAAGTTATTCACCTTTGCCTTTCTCTTCCACATCTATCATGTGCTAACTACCCATTTTATCATGGAAAGACAATAGAATGTGACAGAAGTTTTAAAATATTTTAAAATCAGAGAACAGCTACTATGAACACATAATAATTGATTCAAAGGAAAAGTAAAACCAGTAAAACAATTAATAGAGTCCACAATGTGAAAATGTTTAAGTCTTTTGAAACTTTTCATAAAACAGGGGAAGAATTTCATGACAACCATTATTAAAAGATTTTTGAAGAATGTGAGGTACTGGACCAGGTTTCCCAGAGAAGCTGTGGATGTCCCATCCCTAGAAATGTTCAAGGGAAAGTTGGTTGGAGCTTTGAGCAACCTGGTCTAGTGAAAGGTGTTCCTGCCCATTGCAAAGGGATTGAAACTAGGTGATCTTCAAGGTGCCTTTTAACCAAAGCCATTCTATGATTCTATGAAGAAAAATATCTGCATCCAAAACCCCGACAGTAAGGCATGAAGAACTACAGGCAAAAGGCAACCCAGAAAGCACAGCCTCATTTGGATAAATATAGAAGATGTTGCTGAAGTGCCCCATGTTCCAAACACACTTTAGAAACCCAAGAGCAATACTAAGAAGCACTCTGAAATAATGCCCACCCAACCTCAGAAAAAAAAGATTCCTGTTCACCATTAAGCTCCTAGCTTTTTCTAAGTTATTTATGAAAAGGGTACCATCTACAACCTTCTTTACATGCTCCAAAAGCAGACTGAAAAATAACTTTCATAAGAGTGAAGTTTCCTGGTTTCTATTTCTATGTAGTAGAAGTGTAAGACAGTTGATCTGAAATATTTTCAGTCTGAACCCCACTGTCCCTTAATTTACCATTTGTGTTTGCCATGACTGTGCAAGCTTTTTGGGCATCAGTATCAGAAATTGTAATACAAATTTGTTTTATAATTTACACTAGTAAATATAATTGTATTTATACTTTGATTTTCAGTGACTTTAGTGAACCCTATTATTTGTGTTTTGTCTTCTTCATGGAACATCCAATCTATCTAATTTACATGTAAAATTTTTTTTAGGTTTTGAATCTCTGGAATTCATTAACCTTGTGCATCTTGTCTCTCGAATCCCACTGATTTAAACTGTGTCTCCTTTTTTTCTTATTTTTAATACTGACATCAGTGAATAATAGCAGTGCAAAAATCCACAAGTGGATTTGCATCTCTTTCAATCTATATATAGAATGTGAGATACGATACATTACTGTCTCAGAGATGGGATCTGTGACACATTCCCTATGGTCATTAGCCTTCTTGTGACAGCTGTTTAACAGTGGTAACATTTTGGAGCAACAGAAAAGCTTTAGATGCTTCTGAAACCCTGGTTATCCTGCAGAAAGAAACCATTCATCATTTGCTGATGATACTGACCCCCTGCCTGGTAAAGATGAAGCTCGTTGTTTTTTGGGAGATGTTTAGGCGTCTCTGTAGCACTGAACCATTGTCTCATGCTGTTCCTCTTCCTGCCTGGTTGATCTTGAGCTAGGGATAATTGCTGGAGAGGTCACAGACTTACAGATGAAAATAAAATGTCTATCTCTATAGTCCTAGATAAGCACTATTTGATGGCAAAGGAGCTACTAAGCTGATGTATTACATGGTATACCTAAACAGGTATTGCCCTTACTGTGTCATTTAATACAGCAGAGCCTGTAGTACAGCAGAGGAGGCGAAGAATGAACTGTAAAACATTTAAAGAACTTTCACTTGATGAAAGCAGGAGTATATCTGGCAATGACCATATTTTGTCTTTAGACACCTACATCTATCAAGGACAAGACAAGTTATAGGACAAGGATTCAAAAGAGAATGAAGTGAAGCAAACCTAATTAATAGTAAAAGGATATTAAATCTACCCTATATCACTGACTCCTTGTATCCATCTTAAGGTGATAACCAATTGTATAGTGTGTAATTTGGCCTACACAACCTTTCTAAATCTGCAGTGCAAGTTTATTAATGTGAATTAGGTATTAAATACATCACCTGAAGTAACAAATATTGCAGGGTTTCTTGGGAAAAAGGAAGTAGAGAGAGATAAAATTTTTAGATTAAAAATTCAGTTTTGTGGTTTCCTTAAATTAAAGAAGTGAAAAGAACTATTTCTTGCGGTTTAGCCATGAGAATTTTATGATACCTACAAGACAGAGCTGCAAGCCAGTATTACCCTTAACATGTTGCAAGTGATGATTAAAATACATATTTTTAAAAGAGAGTAGTGATTTTTTTTCCTAGCTGCATTATTCTAGTAGCCAAAAATGATTATCAGTTGAGTATTTTTGAGTGCTGCTAAGAATATCGTTTGAAAGGCATAACACGACATGAAATGCAAATCAGGTGGTTCTAGTTCTCTGTAATTGTCTATTTCCAGAAAAATTAGAAAGCAAGAAAAAACTTTTAACTTTTCAAACTGAAAAATGCATCTTTCAGTAAATATGGTGAATTAATTTATACAGGAGTTTTGGTTGTTTCTTTGCAGGCTTGCGGGTGTTTTATTTTCTGTTTTCGCTGTAAGAAAGCAAGAACTTCTTACAAGTAGTCTAGTAAAATGCAGCATATTTTGTTATGGATCAGAAGAAAATGTAGACCATGTTAGTGTTTTTGGCATAAACTCATGGCACTGCTTTCAATTTATTTTATATCTGAAATGGTGAGAGACTTGTTTGTCATTGCTGTGATGACAGGTAAACACAAACTCTGAGGCACAGAGCAGTGGCACAGTCTCCAGGAGGTTTAAAGATGTGACTGGATAAATCTCTGAGCAACTAGGCCTGACCTCATAACTGACCCGGTTTCAAGTAAGAGCTAAGACAGGATGACCTCCTGAGATCCCTTCCAAGCTTGAGCTACTCTGTGACTGCACAAGTCTTGGAATGTGTCTGCAATATCTACCATGACATGCTTTGCTATCTGTGCCAACTGACAACTGTGTTATTTACTGCCTAAAGGAGTTGTTAAAGGAATATCCCTGTCCTTCTCATATCCAGGCTGCTTCTTCTTCATGCAAGATCACAGAAGACAAGGTAGCAAGAACCGTTTTTTCATCATTATAAAGGACGTGGAAGAGAGCATCACCTGCTAGAACTAGGAGTTAAATCCCAGTTAAACCAGTAAGACCACAGCAACAGTGTCCTCAGACACTGACCACTGAAACTCACTAGAGTCCTACTCTTCTTCCCCTTTCCATAGGAAAGAATGTGCCTCAAAAACCCATACTCAGTGTAACCTTTTATTGGATCTTTGACTCCTTAAAGAACTTTGCTTATATGTTTGTTCCAACTCACATTGTGACAACCTTCTGAGTGGTCTCCCAGCTGCCACTCAAAAAACCACAGGATTGTGTCTGGGTGTTGTTTTTGGCTTAAAGTATAAAATCAAAGATTCCCCTATGTCATGTATACAGACAATGTATTTCAAAGAGCAGCAGTTTTGTGAGGTAAGCATCTTAGAAATAAAATTTCCATTTTTGATGACTGAGAGGTAGTGACCTCAGGACATTATGCACATATCTTCAGAAGAGATGCCAATAAGGTTAAAGATTTTGCAGTCTAACAATCTAAGTATAAACAAATAACATGACTTCTCAGTAAATACAGCTCTTTGGTACCAACGAGAGAAGATAATACTTCCATTAATCAATAAACCAAAATGAACTAAGAATTCCTAATTCCAGAAAATCTCTCGATGTCTGAGTAACACTGTCTGTAAAGCCCAGGACATGTTTTCTAAGCACAAATGTTAGATTCATAATATTTTATAAGATTATTCTTATCCATAAACAAGACAGAAAAAAAAATCTGCTATGACTTTTCAAGTGAAAATATATTACTTGTGTTACAATAAAAAAATTATCATGTATCAAAAAAGCAATGTTTATTGTATAAAATTAAATATAAACAATAAATATAAACTGCATTTATTCCAGTTGTCATCAGTTCATACACTTTGTATCTTATTTTCTTTTTTTAACTACATAAATTATAATAATACACTGTTTTATTTTCTGCTTGGAAGATTATAGAAGATACTGCCCTCAAAGAAGAAAGATAATATTAGCTGAATGAATCATAATTGCCTGTAGCACTCTAAGCAGATGCAATTTGATGTCAAAATCTCTATAAAAATGTCTCCACATTTCAAAACAAGTATTTCATATTTTGTTCCAGAAAACAATCCTCAGCCTTTGTAGAAATTAGGTAGGAATTTATAATTCTATTATTTTGGGTTTAATATATACAGTGCTTCTAAACAATCCTATATTTTTCTACTAGGTAGAGGAAAAAAAATCTCAAAACAAAGCTCTACCATTTACACTGTAGATCAGCATGAAATCTCACCTCTCTTTTCTTTCTAACCCTCCCTTCCACCTAAAAAAACGCGTTTCATTCTTCAGGTGGTACCAACCTGGTTTTTTTCACAGCTCCTTAGGCGTCTTAACCTTTTTATATTGCTAAGGACCTTCAGCTTTCCCACTCTACATCCTGCAAACTCTGTACGTCTTTATGTGATCTGCTGTGACATTGTTTTCCCAAAATTTTTCTCATGCTGTTGTTTTGCTGCTATTATTCCCATGCCCATGGCCTGGCTCCCACAAGCTCAGTGGTGTTGCTACTTTAGTTACTTCTGAGAAGCAGTTGTCACTAGTGTAAGAAAGACCTTTCTTTACCATTGTTCAACCTGTTGCCCAAAATAAGCCCTGGTTGTGCTTATTGTGGGGACAATAATGTGCATCCAGAAAGGTCAGCAGCCAGACAGCGTGCAGTACCTGCCCTGATGTCCTCAGCACTTGAAGCATCACCAGCAGGAACAACCAGCTGGGAGGTTGAGCAATTCCTGATGGAAACTGTGTAGCTGCTAAAGGTAAAGTACTACAGGGAAAACCAGCCAGCTGCATCAGAGAAAACATGCAGGGAAGGTATTTGCCTAGGAATTCCTGTGCTTTCTTTAAGAACTGTCCACTAGGAAGAGTTTTCCCTTCCCTCTCTCTCTCTTTCATACTTTTTTGAATGCCCCAAAGCAGCATCTGTCACCAATAGAATGGCTGTTTGCCATCAGCTGCAGACTGCCTTATTAAATTTTTGTGCATTTGAACCTGTCCAAACATTCTTTTCACAACACTGTGTACATCTGGAACAGGTGTTCTAGCTAACTTTTCTGACAGCTTTGCTCCTATGATATAAGAACACCAAAACCAGCTTTTACTATTTCTGAATGTGATGCTGTTAATTTTCCTTACAGGACCTTGCATGATGCTGTGTTTTGGATTTTGAGCAGCTGTGTGGGGCTTAGCTGCCTAAAGGGTTAGGGCACAACATTGATGAGAGTTTTAGGTGGTCACCATGTCATTATACTTCAAAGTAT
>JAWWEY010000115.1:78720757-78792879 GCA_035582745.1 Loriotus luctuosus | reverse complement strand
TTTTAGGTGGTCACCATGTGATTATACTTCAAAGTATAATATTAATTATATATATATATATATATATATATATATGCATATACATATATATATATATAATATTTATATATATATAAATATATATATATATGAAATATTTGCCTGACCTATAGATTGAGAAAATTTAGAAGAAACAGAGGCATGGATATTTTCAGATACTAAATATATGTACCTTTGTATATATGCAAATACAAATAAATTAATAAATTTGCATATATATACACACATAGGTATAGATATATAAAAGATAGAAGGATTCAAGTCAAAAATAATTAAAGAAAACCTGCTTTCTCTACATCCACCAGAAGGTTCAGGCAAAAAAAAGGCATTCCTATAATAGCGCAGATTAGAAGGTTGATAGTAAACTCATATAATCTATGAAGTCATTATGCATAATATAGTCAAAGTATTTCAACTTTCATTGAAAAATTGTCCAGGAAAAATACCCTTCTCCAAATAAGTATAATCTCCAAAGAAAAAATTACAACATGTTTTATGTAAATTTAATGGCTGTACATAAGAAAGCACTGTTTCTTCAAAAAACTTTCTGAGAAGACTAAATTGGAAAAGAAAAAATAATTAATAGGCTCTTGGTAACTTTAAGAACTCTTCCTCAACAGAGGAATAGTTCCTGTTTATCTTCAAGTAAAAGTCTTTCCAGGGGAAAAAAAATCCTTTTTGTTATATTGGATAGCAAAGCTAATTTTCAGAAAGCAATTGAGCTACAACAGCAGGAAACTCAGTCAGGAAATCTCCACTGCATTTCCCACACCAAATGGTTCAAGAAATGCAAAGCATTTAGAACAAAAGCACTAAACCTTCAGTTTTTGAAATATAGTATATGTTTGAACATAGGCTGTAGTCATTGCATATTTATGAACAATTACCTGAAAGATTGATTCACGGTATAAAAGCAAGGGGTATGTCACAATATGCTGTGAGTGTATTGTGAACAGATAGTTCTGGCTTTGTTAAGAGGATGAGAAACTACTTCTCTTTAGAATTATATGTATGTTATTATCATTTTCATAATTCCCAACATTTTTGTCCTTATTCCAAAATCTCCTGCTGTTGCTAAAGATAAAGGTAAGATTCCAGCCTTCTTTCAGTTTTATTTAAATAAAACAAAAAAATCCAGCCTCCTCTGGGAGAGAGAACAGAAATCCCTTCTTTCTAGTTAGCTGTCTTCTGTAATCTGGCATTCTAATTCAAATTAATGGAACTTGGTTGTTTTCCATCAACCAAGGAAACATCTTTATGTACATTTCATAATACGTAATATTAAATTCTGTGTTCTCATAATTGCAAATTCAGAGAACTTAAATTTCACTCTTTTTATTGTGTTGCATTTAGTTTGCTCCCATAAGAGATCATGAAACCTCTGTTGTTTATATATGCATCCAGGTGAAAACTTACATGTGGTAATGGAGGTCCTTAGAACCTAGAAGCTTTACTAGTTCTTAAAAAGTGTTTTCTAACCTGCAGGGTGATGTCTCTAATCACATATTCTGTTAAAAAATGTTCTGTCAAGGCATTCTAGGTTCCTTTCCTGAATAGTATCAAATTCTTAGCTTACTTTAAGAGGGGACCTTCAGTTTCTGTCAGTTGCAGAGAAGTTACTGGTAGAAGGTGAATACTGATGTTGTATAATTTTTGTATATCAATATAAAAGTGTCTAGTAATAGCCAGACACCATCAATGTCAAAGAAGAGAAAGTAGCCTAAGATGATAGATCATGGGATATAATCATTAGCAACTAAGCTATGGAATCATGTCTGATATACTCCCTCAGGCTAAATGGCCAAACCTGAGCCCCCGAGACATGAATCAAGCCAAGAGATTCTCAGGTTTCAAAGACCATAAAGAAATTCACATTTCTTTTCAGGTGCTTACATAAACATGTAATATTCAGGCAAAGTCAAGATGGTTGTGTTTCTTTAGAAAATTTGAAAAACTTGCAACAGATAGGACAACGTACCAGAAATGTGTAGCGCCATCAGGTGAACAACCAGCTGCTGCCTCCTACCATTTGAAAAAGAAACCTATCTAGAATCAGCCTTGAATTTCTCTTAACAAGAAAATGTGCTTTTAATTAAAATTAACCCCGAAATTTCTTGTGATATTAGTAAAAACAGTGTTCTGACTGCTTTGTGGTTGTGCACCTCTATCAGAAATGAGGTCTGAGTAGCTCTGAGTAATGCCTGCTGATAAAAATACAAAACTAAAAAGCAAAATAGGCCCAGAAACATCCCAAACAAACAAAACAACAAAAAACCCAAAACAAAACACCACATCCAGATGCACTCAGTTGAGCTTTAATGGGTAAAATGCCAAGGAACTGAAAAATGATACAATGACAGCATTGCTGCAAAAAGTAAAAAAGCTAAGAACCCATGCTACCAGGCTTGACCAATGGTTTAATTTTTATGTAAGCTTCCTTTCATTTCACTGCAACAATGAGCAGCTGCTAGCTTGATTAAAATTATAATAAAATGAAGACTGTATGCTTTTCTCCACTGTCAAAGGAAGAATGGCAACTCTTTTTATTTTTCATGACAAGCTGTCTTTCTCCTTCTGAAAGGGCAAAAAATTAAATAATCAATGAGTTTCATCTTTATTTAGAAGCGAGCTTGTACATTATCTACAAGTCAGTCATGTATTCACACCTGTGAATCTGAAATTGCACAAAAGAGAAATGAAATGTAATGAAAATTATTTTTTGTAAGTTATCTCTTCATTTCTGTTGGGCTGGGGTTTATGCAATTGCTTCATCTCTGTGGGGAATAACTTTGAATATTAACTAAACCTAGGGCCCCAAACCCCTCTTGTATTTATTTTTGGGTAACTAGCTGTGCCTTCCTGGGTTAATCTTGTTCAAGTTCAGGGGTAGCACAAAACAAAAAAAAAAATTCTTATGCAGCTAAAATATTCATGTCCTGCAGGAAAGCAGAGCTTTTTCTGTTAATATTACCAATGAAAGAAAAGTGACTGCCTATTTGACTTTGCATTGAAATGGAGTGGTTATATTTTGCATCAGTCTCTGTCGTCTCTAGCTAGTGGTGTGTGTACTCCTACTCTTTTCATCACAAACTCAAATGAGTTCACCTATACTGTGTTTTGTCAATATTCTGTTTGATTTTGTACTGGAGGGGAAGCAGTAGCCTGATAGGATCACTTACAGTCAAGAGGAATTTCATTTGTTCCCCATCACTTCTCAGCCAGTAAACTGAGATTGATAGCTGATATTTTGTTTTGATTCATGAGTGTTATAATGCAGAAATCTATATGGCATTTAGGAAAAAAGTTTCAGTTTGACTTCTGAGGGACATTCCACACTTAATTAGAATATATAGTAGAGATACTGGCAGGAAAACCAGCAGTTTGGTTGATTCAAACTAAGGGTCAGTGATGGCAAGATGAATCAGCTCTGTGAACACAGTGGTGGAAATTTAGGAAGAACAGCATCTAGTGAAGTTAATTCCAAAGTTGGAGTATAAAACCTTATCCAAGCATATGGTTCCATTTATATATCCTGTCAAATTTTAATGGAGACTACTTTGCTAGTAAAAAGAAATATTCAGTGGTTATTTCCTAAGAGTCTTTTCATGTGAAAAGAACAATATACTTTTTCAAAGTTTCTTTTATTTCTTCCTTCATCAGAAATTTCACAGTAGAGTAGGATACCAGATTTTTCTGTCTTTTTGTTACTTCACACCATAAGGTTTCATTAAATCATTCTAAGAGAGTCTAGAATTTACAAATTCATTTATTTTACTCCAAATAAATTTTGTTAGGGGGCAATAGCCAGATTGGTGTTTTAATGTGTTCATCTTATTAGAGGCTTTATACTGTAGGCAGAAATTGTTTTCTCTATTTGCAAGACAGTCTTCCTTCAGAGCTAATAAATCATGTTAAGAAGTGGACTCAACATAATAGGTATAGTTTTTCAGTTGTTTGCCTTCTGAAAATTCTCTTCAATGCATTTTAATTACATGTTTATGTTAACATTTATGTGATTTAACACAAAACTACTTTAGCTTTGATTTGCATCCTGTGCAGGAAAGTATTTTTCTGCAGACTGATTCTACTCTTTGTTATTTATTGAGAACTGACCTTGACAAGGAGGCTTGGATGGGTCTGATATCATCTTGAATGAGAATTGCTGCCAGGCAACCCATCATTCCTCTCCACGGTGAGTGAGATGCTACAATATTATGAGTGCTCTACTGACTGCTCTGAACAAGCTAGACCTAAATATATCCATTGGATAATGACAGATAACATTTAGGACCCTCAACAAATGAAAAACAAAGAATGGAGAGATGAGATAGAAAGGGAAAAATCTCTTGTCTTTCTGGGGACTTCATTTGGCCCACAAAAAAATCTAAGAATTCTTTATAGTAATACATGCATACAGATTTACCAAACTATAAGTTAAAATAATAACAGATATCATACTTAAAAATGAAGAGATGTATTTTTTCAATCCACAGTTCTAACTTATTGGCATAAAAGCAAATTAATGGCAAAAAATTTTAACAGTGGTGTCAATTATGAAAAATTGAAAACCAATATTTTTAATTCAAACAAAACTTACCAGACTTCTGGAAAGTAAAAAACCCCACTTTAATTGTGAATATTATTTACAAGTCATATCTGATGTACATAAACAATAGATCATTTGACAAATGCATCCTATATATCTATTAATCAGTACAAATGAATGTGCTACAAATGCAAGTGCACAATTGAATTACATCTATGTAATTAAATTTCTAATTTCAATTAGAAAATAATCAGTGTGTATATATAATATAATATATTATTGTGCATTTGGTGCTACAGCTAAATGATATCTTGCTTGTAGATCTTGATTCAGTGTACTGCAGTATGCAAACTCATCTAGACACAAAATCAACTTCAAACCCCCTCTGTTCTCTACTCTGAAAGAAATGGAGAAAGAACTCCAGCAAAATGAAGTGGGGATGAATTTTATAGCTAGCACCTTTCTGAAAAGATAGTATACATCTACGCATAATACAGATCACTCATAGCATCAGAGAACATTTTATCTCCTGAGAGCAGAGTAGCTGTACTGAAGAGGTTCACTCACTAAATTTAAGAACACTCTTGAGCAGATTATTCTTAAAAAGCAAACAATCCTCTGTGCTGAGAAAGGCAGCAGAGCTTCACAGAGACCTTTAAGAATATCATATCATACAGCAGAATGAAAGTCTAAACAGCAGTCTTGTTTTCTGGGAGGACACCAAACTGAAAGAAAGGGGAGATATCAGTGCAATTAAAAAAAAAAAAAAAGATGGGCGTTTAACCTCTTGCATGGAGCAAATCTCTTTGGAATCAGAAACCCAAGTTCTAAAGCAGTACTTCAGTGGCAGAAGATGCTATTTCAATCCAATAGACACTCTCTTCTCCTTCTCCCAGAGAATACTCTATAGTGATTTTCTGTTGACAATAGAAGAGCCTGATCTCCTAGGGAGTCTGGATCCATCCTAGAAAAATCTGGAGAAAAGCCAACAATTCTGTTTTGCATGGATACTGCTAATAGAGAAGAACAAGAGAAAGAATCTGAAAGCAAATTTCAGATAATTCAGAAGAAAGATGACAGTAAACATGGCTATGAAAGTCAGTGAAAAGTTCCTAAGAAGTTGAAGAATCTTAATGTCAGGCTCAGAAAGTGCAAGGAGTAAGAACTTGGGTTCATCAGAAACCTAGCTGGATTCATCCAACCTCAGTGGATGATTAAAGAGCATCTATTAGGAAGGAATAGATTTTAACTCAATGATAGAACTAGGTTTTTCATGCTTGAAATAAATAGCAATAATTAAGTTCTGAAAGGAGATATTCACCCTCAAGCAGAAGAATTAGGAATGTGGTCTTCAAACTGGATGCTGTCATGTTTTAGGAATGTTAGTCCACAATTAAGTGAAACACTCCAAACCTCTTGCCACTCAATCATTTTCCCTGACCCCTTCTTGCATGAGGCTAGAGAGGAGAATTGGAGGGAAAAAAGGTGAAGATCATGGGTTGAGATAAGAACAGTCTACGAGAAACAAGAATGAAATGAGAAATTAACAGTAACAGCTACAATGTTAATAACAGTGTGTACAAGAGGTGAACGATTCACATGCGAGTTCTCACCACATGGAAATCATGAATACCCAACTGCTCCACCATGCAGCCCAACCACAGGGACCCTTCTTCCCCAGCCCCTCCACATGATGGGATGTGGCACAGAATAACTTCAGCGTTCCCAGGGTCCATACCCTTCCAGGTTACTGCAAATATTAACCCTCTCCTGGCCAGAACCAGGACAGAGGCAAAGACAAGAACAAAACCAGCAGTACTTATGCTTCTGCATCAAAGTTGGAAGCTCAAGAAAATTGTGGGAATGATCTTAGTCTAGCACTAAATGAAGACATATAAGAGAATGCTGAATATTTATCTAATCAGTGGGAGACTGTAACTGGGTTACATAATGTACAAGACTAGTACTGAAATATATATGAAACACTGTTTGCCCCAGAAGGTAAGAGAATCCAAATAGATTGAAATTTCCAGTCTCAGATAGGAAGAGTATATTTTTTGATGTATTTTTCTGATACCACATGATGGTGACACTGGTTGTAATCTGCTTGTAGAGATTAGAGGAAAGAAATACAGCCGGCATGGTAATCTTGACTCCATTTAAAATAGAAGAATGTCATATAAGGCTCTAATGCAGAGACCACAATTTTATACACTGTCAATGACTAGTAACTGGCTGGAAGCTTCACAAGGAAACTAGGGATGAAAGCATTCTACTCCAGGGGTGCAACTGGTTTCTGGGTTGATCCACTAATAGCAGTTCACCCCATAATCCTTGGACAAGTATTGTTCCGCTGCTGATCATGTAGCATCACTACGACATTGCTCCCAAATCCTCTGGGCTGCACACTGCCTAAGCAGTCATTATGTTCCTTAGTATATTGCTATTGTCTTGCTCTATTTACAGACAGCACTTGTCAACTAGTCAAGGTACTTCTCTTGTCAGATTGTGAGTATATTTTATAGTAGTATATCTTGTACACTTTGTTTGTTCAGGTAACTTAATCTGCTTTTGGAAATTCATGTTTATGGAAATAAAATTGTGGTTTACAATCATGGCAAGATCTCTGATAACAGGAATCTATACAAGCAAATGTTTTTGTAGCTATTGGATATTACTTCAAAATCAGGAATGTAACTTCCACCTTAGTTTACCTAGCTATATAGTCACCAAGTACTACTTCACACAGTGTATCAGAACAGAGGCCTGAGCTACCTAGAGACAAATATATCCTTAATCATTTAAAATTCTCCACTGGGTAAGAAAATTAATTCAACTATTTTTGAAAAATGCCACTAACTTTATATAAATTTAAAATTCTTTTCCACAAAAGTCTGATTGTCCCTTGATTCCATGTAAAACCTATGTACATCAGCAACAGAAAGAAATTAACTGAAAAATTACAGATGTGTTACAAGTGTTGGCATACTTGAGTGCAATGATTAAGCAATGAGAGTATATGCTTAGGGTAGATATAATTACTTGAAAGAGAAATTGTATTCTCCTGTAAATTTTTGGCTATTTCTTTCTAGCACAATACTTATTCATTTCCATATTCCACAATGTATATCCCAAAACATCTAAGCATTTTTCCTTTGTTTCAGAAAACTAGCAAACCATGCCCTAACTGTTAAGATTATGATGGTCTAGTACCTGAAGTTTACAGAAATCTCTTAAAACTATGGTCTCGCAAGACGCATTGTGACTCCTTTCGTTTTTTTCACAGGAAGTTTATATATGCCTGCTACAAGAATAGTTTCTATTTCTACATTCTACAATTTTGAAGGTAGTGAAAAATACGTGTTGTGATTACTTGTGTTCTTATAATTCTACGTGAACAACATGGCTTAGACCATTTTCTTGTCAAGACCACTTTGTATCTTGCTGTTTCTACGGCAGAAGGAAAGTATGGTTGAAAATTACTGAGTTTTTTTGCAAAGTTGCACTAATCTGACACAATGCTGAAATTCATAAGATTTGGGAAAGATTTGCTTTCTGCTAACAAAAATATTTTTCCCAAAATGGGCTGGATAAGTTGTTTTTAAAAAAACAATATATTAAGAGAAAAAATTATTCAGAAAACTGAGTATGTAATTTAGGTTAAAATTAGTTAATTTCTACTCAGGGCTATGTAGCATTTACCTAAGTATCTAGTCCTTCTTAAAGAAGAAGACAGATTCTACTGACCTACACAATTCATTTAGCATATAATTCACTTTGAAGTAAATATTCTCATATAAATATGATTCAATAATAGCTGGTATTAAAAATTAGAAATCACTTTAATAAGTTGATGGCTCAATGTTAAAATAGTTTCAACATTTTGTTTTCTAGACTTAGCACCAAAGCCAGTACATGTTGGAGTCTAACTTAAGAATGTTTTTGTGTAAAAGGCAGCTGCTTCTGTTTTATGTACTACAAATAAACTAGAGCAAACTCTGCAGCTGCTTTTTGCTTGTTTGTTTGTTTGTTGTTTAGGCTAGGTATTACTGTCATGGCTGTTAAACCTGAACCATCCTTTTAAATTGAATTTCAAACATCACTCCACAAGTATGTGAAAAGAATAATTTGATTTCCTTGCTTTCTACTGTAAGTATTTTGAAGCATCCCTGTTCTTGATCAAAACTGATGTCTCAATTGGAAAATCTACTCTCAATTTCCTAAATGAGGTTCCAGAAAAATGAAAATGTTAGTTGTGAGTATGATACATGTTTTATAATTTATGAGTATTTTAAAATTTGGATTCTTTTTGTCAGATTCCAATGCCACTTAACAATGGTTGCAAACTGAGTTCTGCTATTAAGAAAAGGGAATTTTCAGTTTTACCATAAGTAGGCTAAATATACATATTTTTTAAAAGTGTGTTTGTGCACTCTTCATTCACGATTGAATGTATAAATACCTTTTTATGTTCAGCTCTTAGTCTTAATTCTCTATAATTGTATAATTCATTGTATGCTTACAGAAACATAATTCTCCCATGGGGATTCAGCGACAGAAGAGCCAAATACCAGAGTGCGAACAGTATTGTTTTACACTGGTTTGTAATTTGAAGTCACAGTGCCATTTAACAAGTGGAGAAGCGATTAGCAGAGCATAAATTAGGTACTTGTAAAATGAATGGTACAGTGAGGAGAAAGTATTTTCTATTCATTTTAATGCTGTCTACTGCTAGCGTCAATATAAGAAACATATTTTAGTAAAAGTTTAAGTCCGGGTAGGTTGTAAATAAGGTAAGTCATCCATGGGACTTTAAAAATTCTTCATTAAAATGAACAGCTCTCATACTTTCACTCTATTCATTTCACATCCAATACCCCCATTTAATTTGTGGAAGTCGCAATTTCAAGTATGCCACTCGAGAACTGAGCTTAATGACTAGCATTATTTAGATGCATAAAATGAGAAGAAAAATGTGAAACATCACATTGACAAGTGCAAGTTTCAGGGCGTTTAAGAAAAACTCTGTAGCATAAAAAAGGCCAAGCACAAAGTTTGCCAATTGTTTTGGTTGCAATTTTCTCAGTTAGAAAATTGCAAGCACACAGTGATGAAATCTCAGTCACAAACATGCACACACACACATACACGTTCACCTTCCTCTCCTCAGCTTTCAAGAGAGTTTTGAGCAACTAGAGAGGTCAGTTATTTTTCATTATATTTTTAATTGCTGTTTTATGAAGTTTTTCAAAAGCCTTGATAAAAATTTCTTCAAACTACTATCCCTTGAGGCTTCAGAATACTGAAGACACAGGCAGAGCAACCATACTAAAAAACAAAACAAAAACTAATACAAATCTAAATATCTGAATAGTAGTGATAATTAGAAAATCATGCTTTGTTCATAAAAAAAAGTCTTACTTTTTTTAAATCTTAAAGGGTATAAAAAAAAAATTACACGATGAGCTGGGATGCACTTAACAGATATTCACCTGACTTGTTCTGAAAAACCCTCCAGAGACATCTCATTGTGATATTTTCCTTTCCCCAAGCTTTCTGTAGTGTCTTAGTGTGTGTGCATACACAGGAATGTGCAGAAATTGGAGCATACTACTTCCATTTTCTATTCTTATCCAATAATATTTCATGGTCTTTAGAATTTTTTCCATCAATGTTTTTATTGTTCTTAGTCCATTTGTTAAATGGATTTTACAAGCTGCTTTCATCTACTTTCAAATAGAATGGAAGGATTTTAGCCATACATGGCATCAGGTGAACATTTAAGAAATGAGAAGGCAAATATTAAATCTCTGGTGTACCCTACTAATCTTGCAACTCCACACATCCCCCCCAAACATAATATTTTATCATTCACAATCCTCCAGCTTCTAAAATCTGCTCTCTTTTCAAGTAATCCACCTACTTTTTTTCCTAAAGTTACAAAGTATTAGCTTAAAGCAGATTTTGAAGTTCTTGAAGTCTGTTCTCCAGCTTAAACAAGCACTACACACTAACACTGCATCAAGTCAGACCTGTCTGCTAACTGAGTCATAAAATTCACCCTGGACAGAGAACATGCAGTCTCTCTGGATAACCTCTCTAGGTACTGAATTACTCTTTTGCTGAAAAGAGTTTTCCTGTTGGCTAAACCGAAGATCTCTTTAAACCTTCATTATTCCTCACAATATTTTCTTTTGCTAGTACCTCCTACTTAGACTCTATTATTTTTTTTCAATTTTAACAAGACCATCTTCCCATCTCAGAGCTGTCTCTGTTGTGCCTTAGCATTTTCATTTACGGCTGTGGGTGCAAAAGTTTTCCCATTCCTCTGCTGGCATATTTCAGTGATTCTATAATGATCTGTTCCAAAAGACAGAAACATAAATTCCTTTCCTAATTCTGAAGATTAAAGTAAGTTCCATGAAGCTTCTTCAGCAATGCTGACCTATGAGTACTTCTCTGAACACACCCAAAGAAAATACTTGCTTAACAGGTAAGTGACTTGCACTGTTGTAGAAATGTTTATTACCATGGTGAATTACTGTGGTAATAGACATTCCCTGTGACAGTATGACGAGGCATGAGTATTTTACAAGAATTTGTGGCCTTCTAAAGGGCAGTTCTTCATATCTACAAGTAAAAGGTACATTTTTGCAAGTGTTTTTCTCCAGATTAGATGTTTATGAATAAATGCTTTAAATATCGAGAGACCTTACTACATTTATTTCTAGCAGAGACCAAGAAAGAAGGTTTCAGTGGTGCTAGATTTCCTCTGTTTCATGACTCAGGAATGTTATCTATTACATATTCTCCCAAATCTTCTTGGTCCTGCTGTCTGTACTACTTATAGTTTTAGTATTAATTTTATATTACATGATCAAGGATTGATCTCCATGTTAAAACTCTCATTTCACTACTCAACTGAACAGACTTTTAATTTTTTTAGCTCAGAACTGTCGTTCCTGTTTTCAGAGATTTTGCTATAAAGACAATCACATTTGAACCTTTGATTATTGAGGAGGTTTAGCTCTAGGGCTGATGGTACTTCCTTTTAATGAAGATACTCCTGCATTAAACTCAGAAGCACAGCTATTTCCATTCCCCAGCTTCTCTGTTCCCTTCCTTTCATCGCAAAATTTCCTGATTCATAAAAAAACACACCTGGTATTCTACATACTGATAGTCCACATATCAGTTGTCCACAGGGCAACATTAACCACAATATTAGTGAAACACTGTTAAGAAACCATCTGCAATTAAAAAAAAAAAAAAGACTGAGTTGGTGATAGCTAGAAGGTGGGTAAGCTGCTGGTGGCTGTACTCTCAGCAAATTTGCAGATGACACTAAAGTTGAATGGTGTGATTGATCCATCTGAAGGACGGGATGACACCAAGAGGGTGTTGGACAAGCTCTAGATACTTCTAGAGGTGGTCCATGGGAATCTCATGATTTTTAACAAGACAAAGTTGCACCTAGGTTGGGGTAACCCCTGGTGTCAGCACAGGCTGGGGGATGAACAGATCAGAGCAGCCCTGCTGAGAAGGACTTGGGGATGCTGGTGCATGAGAGGCTGGACATGACTCAGCCATGGGCACTCAGAGCCCAGAAACCAAATGTATCATGGACTGCATCCAAAGCAGTGTGGCCAGCAGGGGAGGGAGGAAGAGAAGGGATTCTGCCCCTCTGCTCTGCTCTGCTGAGATCCACCTACAGTGCTTCATCCAGCTCTGGGGCCCCAGCACAGGAAGGAGACAACTTATTGGAGCAAGTACAGAGAAAGCCAACAAGTTGATCAGAGAGATGGAGCACATCTCCCATGAGAAAAATCAAGGAATTGTGATTGCTCAGTCTGGAAAAGTCTGTGACCCATGGGGGGTCATGTAATTGTAGACTTCCAGTGGAGAAGGACTTTTTGCAATTGCAAGTAGTGACCGGACAAGGAGGAAACATGTGTAAAGATTTTCTTCCTAATATCTAATTTAAACCTACTTTCTTTCTGATTTTTTTAGTGAGAGGGTGGTGAGGTTGCCCCATTCCTTGAAGTGTTCAAGGCCAGGTTGGATGAAACTCAAAGAAAACAGGTCTAGTGAAAGTTGCTCCTGCCCAAGCAAGGTGTTTGGAACTATATGATCTTTAAAGACTCCTTCCAACCCAATCTATTCTGTGATTGTGGTGAGGCAGTGGTATTTGACATTAGACTTGGTACCTTGTAACTGACACTAAACCTATAAAGCAAGTTATGTGTGACCATGTAATTTTAATAAATTATTACTTTAAAATAAAATAAAGCTCAATTTCACAAATACTGCTATATGAAAATATAATGTGGCTGAACTTGATGAAAAAAAGCTCTAACCATAAAACTGCTGAAATGAAAGTATGAGGGAACTTTATTTAAAAACATTTGTATTCATAAAATGAACATATTAAACATCACCAGAACATCTGAATCTGGAATGTGAACAACTGAGACAAATGTACTCCTCCAAGCGTAATGTTTTCACAGTATGAATACAAACAATCCATAAAGATAGAGAAGATTTAGAGATTGAACCTAAAAAAATATTTGGGGTCCTACACTTCTGCAGTTTCAATAGGGTTTTTTAAGTTCTCTGGAAATTTTCTCATGCAAATAGGCAAAATATGTTCCCTTTGATTATTGGTTTATTCTGCAAGGTCTGAAAAACTGAAACAGTACTTGATTAAAAAACAGGCTCTTTTCCTTTATTTGGAGACTGCCTCTATCAATGAAAATTTTAGCTTTCTCTTCTTTTAGCAGTAATCCTGAAAGCTGAAATTCTTTCAAATATTAAATTATTAAAAATATGTATTTTCTTAACGTTAACATAAAAAGGTAGAAATTTTTCGTTGACAAGAAATTGCTGCCAATGAAAATAGAAAAATAAACTGACTTTGTAGCAGTTTTTCTAGAATCAATCTGAATTCTCGCTTGCAACAATAAATGTGGTTTATTTTGCAAAAGACTTTTTTTTAAAATAAAAGTAAAAACCCATGAAAGCAGTATCGTCCAAAGGAATATAAAATTTTTATTATTTTATTATGATTTACATTACACTTAATTTGTCCAATAAAATTAAACTTGAGACAAAGTTTCTGGAATTATATAATGAATAAACTGATCACTTTTTATCAGACTCTTGACTTATTTAGTGTTTAGTAGTTGAAAGGTGAAGATTTCACAAGCTCATTGGTCCATTCCAAATTCACCAATCCTGATTCTGTAAATTCAAGTAAACTCAGGCTGCTGAGAGAAGTTATGGATATCCTATTCCTGGAATGGTTCAAGACTAGGTTGGATGAGGCTTTCAGCAACCTAGTCTAGTGGAAAATGTCCCTGCCAACAAAAGTGGGGGTTGGAACTAGATGATGTTTAAGGTACCTTCCAACCCAAACTATTCAGTAATTCTATGTTTCTATGATTCCATGAGATCTTGAGAGTATTAAAAGTCCTAGTAATTTCCTATTGTCTACAAAGTACCACAAAAATATCAGTTCTGTCTTTTTTGGTGGGTCTCAAGAACATTGAATATGCATGCTTTTCTCTTTGAATAAAAAGTTGTAAAATACTTCAATGCTGTGTTACCCAACAGAGTTATTACAGTATTAAAAATAAAATTATTAAAACAGTAAGGAAGAAAGTAGAACAGAAAATCACAGGTAAGGAAAAAGAAAATACATTCTCAGGAGTACAACCATGTGACCTTGTTGTCACGAGGCAAGGTTAATGTGTGCTTTAAATTAGATATCTATGTATGTCAAGTTTATGCAGAATCCTTAGAAGAAGGGTTTTGTGGGTGTTGAAGATTTGCTTTGGTTAGAGGCTTTAATAACTTTTTCTTGTATATTTAAATATTCAGGTGAATTGGTCTTTGAGTGCTTGTGGCTGATTGGGCAGAACACAGACCTAAGGCACATGTTAGGCATCGAATATTAAAAATTAGGGATTCTCCTGGCATCATCTCATCCAAAGAGAATATTTACTTAGTTTTCACCTTGTGTCAAAGCAGAAGAATCCCCGAGACAAATGACTCAGTTCACCTAGCTGGCTAGACTGACTTGACAGAATCCTTGTGAAAGTGCTTCAGTTAAGTACCTGTGGGATGACAGCAGGACAGAAATCATAGTTTCTCAGGCAGATGAGGGAAGACAGAGATCAGACAAATGATTCTGCTTTATTGTTCATAGTCCACGACTGTTCTAGACAAATATGGTTCATCTTACTCTATTATCTAACTGCAGTTGTGGGAATATAGGGCTTTCTGCCCAGAGAGATGTCCCAATATTTTCTTAGGATACTTTTTGGTTCACTTTAGAATGTGTGTTTCCTTGCAAAGTGAAGGTAGGATCAAAAACGTAGTTCACATTCTCATTAATATCTTTAAAGCTTCCTTTATCAAGAAAGAATCTAATCTAGTCTGAAAAGTGTTGAGTTAGCAAATTACATTTCCTGACTTTCAAGCAAAACCACTTTATAACCATATAAGATACTAGACTAAAACTCTACCAAAATTTTTAATATAAACTTAGCTGAGGAAAGTTTGCACATAGAATGCCCCTGCCCTGGACAGTGCAGATGAAGAAGCAAGTTGCAAACCTTGAGAAGTATAATCATCACTGTACCTGAGGACTTGACCCTGTTGCTAAGGAACACTGAAGAATTCCTAAGATCTTACAAATCCACAATGTTGTAGAGGTGGGCAAAGCAGTCAAGAAAGAATCTGGCTGATGTGCAGACCCAACCAAACATTAGCCACATTTTTTAGCAAAAATATTTATTTTATATATATACATATATATATGTAGGTACCTTTGAAGCACACCAAAATCCTCTTTGTCACGTGAAGATCAACAATAAACAAAATCTGTTGCTAAATAAACTGTAAAGGGATTTTTAATATGGATTAAATGAAGCAACAGTAGGAGAGTGAAGTCTAAAAGATCTTTTTGTAATTTGGGACAGAAATTTAGTAAGGAAAGTCAGCCATATCAGCTGGATACCTTGGGCTACCTAGAGTAATACCTCTTCATTTGAAATAGGCAAAATGAGCACTTAGAAATCTTTCAATGAATGGATTTTGAAGTTAACTGAACTAAGTATCAGATGTAGTATTGGTGGGATAAGGCAAATGCTACAGACTTGTAAATTATGTAGGCTACATATGTGTCTTTGACGTAAACATCTAAATATCCCCTAAGAAGAGGGTTACTACTTGAAGGAATTTGGGGAAATTGCAATTTTCATGACTCAAAAGTTTGCAGAGATCACTGTACAATTATCCCTTTAACTCTCTGCTTTCTTCTTAAAAGATATTATCTTCTTCAAGGGATAACCCAGACCTAGATGAGAAAAAAAGCAACTTTGAGATATTACTGTCCCTTTGACCACACAGGGGACAATGACAACAATATGCAAAAGAGGTCAGTGATGCTTTGAGATTAGGGTATTCAAGAGAAATGGCAGACTTGACTTGCCTTATTTAAACCAGGGAAAGATCACAGAAGTTCTCATAAGAGGCAGGGTAATTTTTTATTTGGTCCTCACCAGCACAAAGGATGTGATTCTAAATGCTGATGCTCGAGGCCAATTCAATTACAGTGACTGATTTTCGTAATTCAGTATTTATAAAATCACATAGTGTCCTTATTTGGAAGAGAAAAAAATCACCTAGGAGACAAAAATCACCCTGCACAGGGCGTCCCCAAGAGTCACACTGTGCACCCGAGAGCATTGTCCAAGTGTTTCTTGAACTCTGGCAGTTTTGTGCCATGACCACTTCCCTGGGGAGCTGTTTCTGGTGCCCAGCCACTGTCTGGGTGAAGAAACTTTTCAGAATATCTAAACTAAGCCTCTCCTGACACAGACTCAGGCCATTCAGTCCTGCCACCGATCACCAGAGAGAAGAGATCACTGCCTGCCCTTCTGCTTTCCCATCTGAATAAGTTGTGGACCACCATGAGATCTCTTTTCAGTGTCCTCTTCTCCCGGCTGGACAAGCCAAGTGACCTCAGCTTCAAATGGCTTCCTCTAGGACCTTCAGCATTTTTGTAGCCCTTTTCTGTAGCAACAAAAGCAGACATTCACTAGAGCTGCAGTCAATTAAAAAAGGTGAGCAACATAGAAATGAACAAATTTCTTGAAAAAAAGGTAGAAGAAAAAGATAGGAGGTGAAAGTCATCTCAGGCAACATGGAAGTTACTCACAGACCACATTGGGAACAAAAAAATATTGTGTGCTTCTCAGAAGTAAAAATCTCTCGAATCCTTATTGACAGGGAATTTACTTTGTGATAAGCAAAGTGATCAAAAAACCAAAGAATTTGTAGATCAGATCAGAAATCTGACTGTAATTCCAAATAAAATATCTAGTAGTTGAGCATTTGCGTGTAAGAAATCATTTCTAAATCTCATGTTAAGACCAGACTGGTTCTTCTCCAAGAAAAACAGCAAAAACCCCACATTAATTACTCACACAAAGGTCTGCAGTGATACACAAAGAATAATTACTATGTATTCTCTGTCTATCCTTCAGATACTTTTCAACTCTTTTGTAAAAATGTGCATGCACAAACAGAAAAATTTGCACATATATACACATGCAGATTTTTGAAGAATGAATTGATTTCATAATTTCCTTAATATTTGATACACAGTGCACATTTTACTCTTGGGAAATTTTGTCTGAAATATCTTTCTTTCATGTTATTTCAAAGACAAATTTCCGACAGTTTTGTTGTTTCCACTATTTTTTTTATTATCTGGAACTGACCTTGCAAATGAGCTTAGTAAGAACAAATGGTCCTAAATCACAAACTTTAAAAAGAAGGAAGAAAAAATAATTCTGCAAGTAAATACAACATTTTCACAATTAGAATCTAAGCTGCTTTCACCCAATCAAGTAAACAGGAAAAAAAATCCATATGGTTTATGTTGCCACAGTGATGCAGTTTAGGTTTTGCCTTTTTTCTTTTACACGTTCTCTATATTCTTCACACATATATTCGTAGCCCTGTAGCCTATTGTATTAGTGGCTAGTTTTCCCAGTAAGTTTCCATGGTCTTTCCCTAGGTAGAAAGACAAAACAAACTCCAGAGCTCCAAGCCTCAGGGCCTACAAGGCCCCTGTACTATCTTGGTTCTTCCTGGGAGCCAAGGCCAAGAACAACTCTTTGAGATACATTTCATGGACAAAGTACAGCTGGTGCTGAGAGGGGGCTCCAGAGAAGGAGCTTGACCTGGGGGGGAAATGTGTCACCAGTTGTCCTCCTAATTGGTGCTCTTTATCAATTATGCTAATTTCCTGAAACTTATAAATGTGTACTTATCCCTGTAGGGGTGGGCTTTTGTGGACATCTTTTCATAACTGCCTCTGAAGGCCTTCAAATAAAGATTCCCTTTTATATTACCTCCTTACTAAAATTATCTTGAGTTTCAATTCAGGGCTAGGAAAAAGGCAGCAACAGTAAGAATCATATTATTCTGAATACAAATGTAGTTAATTACTTTGGAATGTTGCTTAGACCTGCAAATCATAATACAGAGTATTCTTGAAACTATCTGAGGTGGTAACTAAATCTGAGAGGGAATGTAGAAAGATTAGGGAACATAGTCAATTAAAGGGGAAGACCCACTTAGGAGTCATAAAGTGGGAAGACCTGCTGAGGGGTCTCCTTTATGCTGTTGGTGCGAGTCCCTGAACAAGTCAGCCAAACCATTCTCCATTCCAGTGACCTACTTGGTGAAGAGTCTCCATATGCTGACAGACTGGTTGGGCACAAGGGTGTCAGCTTTTCTGGGACACTGACAGACAAACCAAACACTAAGAGTCAAGGAAATCTCTCCTCTTCGTGCGACAAGAGGAAAAAGGAGTGCATTTAGTCTTCTTGGAAAACACCATTAACTTGTTCTTTGATTATTAGAAATTGTGTACAGTTGTCAGTTTAATGAAACCAAACTGGCAACTACTGAAAAACGAGAATTTTCAGTAGTTTCAGTTTCAGCAAGTTTCACTGGTGACAAATTGGAGGTAAACACCAAACTAGCCCAACTTGTAAACTTGCTAAGTCAGACATACAAATCACATCATTTCTTGTACTAGCTCTACCAATAGTGAGTAATTTAATCTGAGAAATTCAATTCTGTCCTGTTACTGCAATGCATATGGATTACCTACAATGCATCTTTTGCCTTTTTTTTGTTCTTAACTAACTCATACATATTACTCAGCCCTTATCTGTCCAAACTGGAATGTTGATACAGAAAGACACATAGGATCAGATGTCTAGAGTAGTAATCCATACTGTTCAGAGTTTTCAAAAAGACACTCAGAGGAAGGGTCTGTAGAATATGAAATGCCTCTATATGACCTTCTGTTCGAAATCAAAGTCGTCTTTTTACATCTTAGAGAAGGTCAAAGCCACATAATTGTTAAATGACACATGAGCAGAACATCCAGGGCTCACAGTTGTTTTTCACTGTATTACCTTAAAAACATGCTATGCAGCAACAACTATTTTTCATAATTATCTTAAGCATAAATTTTCCTGATTTTTCTAGTTAGTGTGGGTGATATTACCTTAAAATACCAGTTCAGGTTTTCCAGTAGATAAAAGCTATAGATGATGACAGACAAAAGCATTTAAAAATCTGAACCTCCAGATTATTGTAGCTTTTTTTTTTACTGTGTATATACCATACAAACACACACACACAAACACACACATAGTCATGCATTTTGAAATCGTGTAGAAATGATACTTGCATATTTTTCTAGCCTGCAGGGAAAATCGTTATAGCTTTTATCATTGAGGGTATGAAAAATTCAACATTAAATCATTTTGAATTAATGGGAATTTTTCTCTTAGGGCAGAAATAATTCCGTGTGGTGCCTCCTGGAAGCCAAATAAGATGATTTCAGTCTCTTGGGAGGTGATACAACAGCTTCACAGAAGAAGCCTTTTCACTGACTTACATTTAATTCCCAGTAGGTGTTTCATTTTCTCTTAAAGATTTAATCATTATTTTTCCTTTTTACTCAGAACAAACATCTTTCTCTTCAATTGCAATAAAAAAGATCAAAACTCAAAGAGCTTACTTTTTCATAAAATATAGGACATGCACATTTTCTTGCTAGAAGCAGTGTTTGGATTCATCTGAATGATGAACTAATACTGATGAATGAAAGAGAAGAATTAATGTATGTTTCTGCAGGTCCAATGAAAAAATGAAATGTTAAAAGATGAATATATGGATAAGAAAAAATTCAATTTTCAACCCAGCTTATCTTTTTTGACACATAACATTCCACAGATTACAGTACCAACTGAAAAAAAATCTAAAATGGAAGCAGAATTGTTACATGTTTATCTTTTCAGAATTCAAAGGAATGTAAAGTGCTCCATAGGAAAATTATTAAGAACATTTTGAAGGGAGTAAGAGAGGGGACAGAAAATGAAACCCCAAAAATGTGGACTCTATCATATAGATGCAAGTAGACTCAGGAAAAAAGTAGAGATACTGTAGGTAGACATAGATGGAGAACCTCTAAAATCAGAATTCACCTTCTCTACAACATTAAACACACTAATAAGATTACCACATTTCAGATAATCATATTACAAACTTAGGTTTTAAAAACATTCATACAAGTCCCTAAATAAGTAAGTTTTGGTATGAGTATATAGTCAGCTTTCATGTCTTCTCCCTCAGCAAAAGCTGTATAAGTTATCCCTTCTTTCGCACATATGTTTGTAATACCACATTCAAATCCCATTCTGCATTTCTCAAGAAACAACATTAACATAATATTTTACATTCTCTCACTGTGAGAATAATAAGCTATACAGAAAATTATTTTAGCATTCTCTGGTTGGGTTTTTTTTTTCTTTCAAGTATAAGGCAAAAAAAATTTAATGTAGCTAAGCCAAAGAATAAGAATGCATTTGCTCTAGGAGTGCTGTAAAAGTTCTCTATGTAGAACACCTGACATGAACAAAATGCATCAAGGTGAAGAAAGGTGCAAGCAGGTGTGTAATCAGCAACCAGTTCAAACTCATGAAAAGTGGGAAGCAAACCACAGGAATTCCAAAGTTTGATGTTATGAAGTCTGAGCTAAATGGTTAATTATGATGTTTATTATATATATGACTAAAAAGAAACTGCAAGGTTAAGTCTTTTTATATTCTTTAGTAATTTTTGAGTTCACCTCCTGAATCACAATTTACCTTTGTTTCTTAGATAAGTGCCTTTTCCTGAAATATGCAAATACCTACAGAGTTAATAATAAGCCATAAAAAATTATATTGCAATCAGATATTAGACTGTAGAGTTTGGTATGAAACAAGCATTCAGAAATAGAAAAGAAACCAAAGAAGAAAACAAAACCAAACAAAACCAAACAAAACCAGACAACCAAAACCCCAACCAACCAACCAAACCAACACCCCTGCCCCCACTCCTCCCTCAAAAAAAACAGAAAAAGAAAGAAAAAACAGAAAAACTGGATTTTAAAATGTCACTAAAGGACTTGCTAAGTAAGAATATCTTGAGCTACAAAATGTTTCTAGTGTGTTTTAAATTCTGTAAATTATGATCCCAGTTACTATCACCGTATATAGTATTTTGCTGTGTTTTTCATACTTTGTCAATTGTAGCTGTTAACCAACTCAGAAATCACTAAGATTTGAAATCTTTTCATGTTCATACTTGTGACAAACTGTGTAAGTTGAAAGAAAGAAAAATAACTTTTTGGGTGGTCGCTGGTTTTATTTGTCCCCAAATGGGTTTCTGCTTAACATTTTTTATGTTCAACAACTTAATGCAGCATGGAGAATATTGCAACTCATCTTTCTGCAATTTGATAATCCATTTCCTAAATCAAGAATGCCAGCTTCCATGAGTTAATTCCGCTTAACAAATTCTACATTCAGTAGGAAGTGGATGACTACACAAACTTGTAGAACAGGCACTAAATTTTGTCACTAAATTTCAAGTGTCAGACATGACTAAAAGAGAAAGTAATTGACAGCTGCAATTTCTGATTAAAGAAAGTACAAAGAACATTTTTGCTTATATTTTACTTTCTTTAGAAATTCGTCTACCCTTTGAAGTCAAAAGGTAATTAAAGCAACAACATATTACCAACTCATAATCAAAAATGAGAGTTATCTCTCTCTTTGCTAAAAAAAAAAGCTATTTAGGAAACATGTTCACTGATTCACTCCCTGTGAATATGAAATTCCAGATTGATCCATGCCATGATACATGGATTAAAATGCTGGTGTTGAGCAAGTATAATCTAACAAATGCTGCCCTTCTACCAGAGAGTTAACTCAAGATCTACTTTTCTTCAAAGAAAAGTTCAGGGAAAAAAACAAACCAGTAACTCAGTATACCTAAATTACCTAACTTACTTAAATAAATTGTAAGAATATGTTGATCTTTGCCTATTACATTTCCGCCAGCTTCTTGCTATTGGGAAGTACTGTGTTTGTTTTAAATGCCCCAAGTAGGGTAAATAACATTTAAACAGCAGATGCATACTACGATATAATAAGGAACTCCTGTCCTTTCCCTTTCTTCACTGTAGATACTGTGTTATGACAGCACCCAAATTTAACATGAGTCCTAACTAAATAAACATTTCCATGTTTCTTCCATCCATTCTCACTTTGCTATATTGAAAATCCTTTTTGTCACACTGCAACAATCTTCCATAAATTTCTTCTTCTTAATAACTGTTTCATTGAAATGTAGAAATCTTTCGTTCCAAACATGGAATGAAAAACACTTAAAAAACCTAAAAAACTAAAACAACAAAACCTGAAAAAACTCCAAACTGTAAATGTGACTCACTAGTGAGGGGGGAAATTTTGTGTAAAATACAAAATCTGCTGTTTTGTATTTTAGAATCTTACTACCTAAATCTGTTACCAGGAACAATTAGAAAAACTACAAAAGGAAAAGTCAATTTCAAGTTTTAATAAACATAAAAAATAACAATTAAAAGAATCCATGGTTCTAATTCCTAGGAGAAATACACATATAGTCTTTTACAAGAGACTATTTCACAATATATTAATGAGGAAAATACAAGCTTTCTAATAACATAGATGGTCAAAATAATAACCATATAGCCCCACTTGTATTAATGGCCACATAATCCAACTAGTCACTAATAACAAGCTGATTTTATTAGAAGTTAAACACTGTTGAGACACCTTGTACTAGAAGAAAATGAATGGCTTCTTACTTCTATGTTACTGAACTGATAAATACATAAAAGTCTAGTCTGTTGTTTCACACACAAAATGCAAAAATTTCAAAGTGAAGAGGTTGCATCACTGGGTACTCATTAGAGATATAAAAGCTAGAATCCCTCTACTTGGGGCACATTTAAACTCTAGAAGTCTACTGATTTAAGATTGTTCTATATACACCAAGGAAAATAAATTCTACTTAAATGGTAATTACTGAAAAATTAGTTCTTCAATATATAGGATAATAAATTGCCTTTTTAACAAAATCTCTACAGATGAGTATGATTTAGAAAAATTCCTTCTCCCTAGACAAATTATAGATAAATAAATTTTTGAGAAATTAGTCCAAGAAAGATGTTAATTATTTTCCAGTAGCTCATCACACAGTATAAACTGAACTTGCATTACAATGCAAAATATGAGCATTGTATTTAAGAAGTAAATATTTGAAGTTGCTAAGCAACAGTCTTTGTTTATTGTTTCTGAAATGAAAGCAATAGAAGCATAAAGCAAAGAAAACAAATATACAAGAATATAATCTATTTCATACTCAACATAAAAAACCTCTTTTGTTTACAGAGTATAAATTAATAAATATTCTTGACAACAACTTGATCTACAGTTCAATGAAATTTTCCTCTATACATTGTTACTGTTATTTTGACTTTGCTTTCAAAACATTACAAAAAAGACATAACTAAATAAGAAGTAAAAAACTACAGAAAAATTGTCTTATTGAATGCAATTTCTGGGAAATGCTCAAACTAAACTTGTTCTATATCAGAGCGTGGACACAGACTGATAGAAACAAGAAATATTAATTTATAATAAAAATATCTACGCATATAGCCTTGGTTGTCCAAATGTATTCATTTATTCTCACTTTAAAACATATCTTTATTTCTTATAAAATAACATTTTTTATAAATATTTCTTCTTATAAAACAGGTGATCAAAGCCAAGTTGGATGGGGCTTTGAACAATCTGGTCTAGAAGATGATATCCTGTTCACGGCAGGAGTGTTGAAACTAGATGAACTTTAAGGTCCCTTGATATGAAAATTATTCTATGAATCTACAAAATAAAAGAGGGATTTATTCTTCCTGTTTCTGGATCACTCAGGTTACAAAAAACCAAGTTTGAGACTGCGTATCAGGGGACTGCATTGGGCTGTCTAGTTGTGGAGCAGTGTAGCCACAATGAAGGAACAGCTGCTTCCCAAACACGTTGAGGCAATTGCTGAAGCTTAACCATTTTCTTCTTGTGACAAATCCCCCTTGCTGTGAGTGGAGAGAAGGGAAGTGGACTCATTCTGTGAAAAGGAGTATTCTGTCTTCATGATGATTCTCAGGTGGAGAAGTGCCACCAGACCCAGTCTGACTTAGTGTTTGAAACCTGAAATTAAACTGCCTAATATGTCTGCCCTACAACTACCTGCATTTTCTCTGTTTGTGTCATCATTTCAGTTCTTAAAAAGACATGTGGTTCTCTTTCACAGTTTTCAATTTTTTCTTCAATGTAAGTAAATGACCTCAAGACTTTCTGTAAATGAGACAGATGACCAGCTAGGAAAGGTGACATTGGCCATCTTGTAACATGCCTGACTGCAGTCATCTCAGGGGCTGAGATTTTGTACCTCTCATTGGATATACTGCTGGAGTGGATGAGGCCTTGCTTACCCCACAAAGTGAACTTCAGACTCAATATATAATAGAATTGTAAAATATGCTGAGTTGGAAGTATCCAGAAGGACCACTGAGCCCTATGCCTGAACCTGTGCAGGGCACTCCAAGAGTCACACCATGGACCTGAGACTGTTGTCCAAACACTTCTTGAACTCTGGTGTTTTGATCACTTCCCTGGGGAGTCTGTTCCAGTGCCCAACTACACTGTGGGGGAAGAACCTGTTCCAACTTGTATCCAACATAAATTTCCCCTGACTTGGCCTTTGTTGTTTCCTTGAGTCCTGTCACTGGTCATGAAGTGAAGAAATCAGTGCCTGCCCCTCGTCTTCCCCTCGTAAGGTTGTTGAAGAGCACTATGAGGTCTCCCCTCAGTCTCCTCCAGGTTGAACAGGCCAAGTGCCCACAGCCAGTCTTCATAAGGCGTCTCCTCCAAACTGTTTACCATCCTCTTGAGCCTCTTTTGGATGCTTTCTTATAGCTTAATGTCTTTTTCGTGTTGTAGTACCCAAAGTGCCAATGTTTCACCTTTCATTGTTAACAGTGCATGTCAAGTTTTTCCAGGGTAGTTTCCTGACTGTGTGAAAAATTTCTTGGTCTTCTATCAATATTTTCAGATCTTTGAGAAGATATTTCTTTGATCTATCCTCACTTTTCAAGTACACTTGATTTTCACATCAGTTGCTGCAAATGTAACCATATGTAAATAAACATGGACATGAACTAGGGCAGTGGAAATGCTGCTATTTCATCCCACGATCCTCAGACACTTTTATCCCAGATGACCTGGAGTAGTCCTTCAAGACAAACATCTGAAATCATTCATGCTTTTGGGGTATATATATATGTTTTTAAAAACAGAAAATGTCATGATGAGACTTTTTTCCCTTAAACAAACACAAAACCAAACCAGAAAGAAAACCAACCCTAATTTTTTCTATGTATTTCATAATGCCTTATATAATTTTTTTAAGAAAAGACAAACTCAAATAACAATGAAGGCTCACATTAAATTCTCTGTAAGTATTCGTAAGTATTGGGTTTAAGGTTTGTTGCCCATGTTGTTTTGTTGTTTTGTTTGGTTTTGGTATTGGGTTTTTTGTGGGGAGGAGCTGTTGTATGTCAGTAGAATGAATAAAGCCAAGTGCTTAATGTGGCAACTGAACTTTCAAATACATAATTTTGGAGGTAATAATGAGGTATTTTTAAGCTTACTCTTATTCTTCTAAGATAACAAGATAAACCATCTGTCTTTAGTGTTTTATTTTTCAATAAAGATTTCTCTCTGAATATTTTTTGAACAAAATGGAGTTTACTTGGCTCAGTCACTCTTTGGCCTCTGGAAAAAATAGTCCATTCTGATGTCTTAGCTGCCTACTGGGAGCAAGGCTCAACCAGCCAAGTAGATATTTCTTAAGATAATCAGCGACTGTGAGAAGAAAATCCAAGCTAAATTAAAAAAAATCAATATAAAAATATTTCCATCAAAATAGGAAAATGTTCTTGCTCTCTAGGTTTTTAGTCTTCCTTTGGAAAATGGGGAAATTGTCAATGGTTTGGATAATACAGGAGAAAGGAATAATTTTAGATTAATGTCCTCTGGGAAGGTGTACAGTGCATCCAAACATGCCATAACTTTAAAACTCTGGTTCTGAAATACAGTACTGATCTGCAAAGAACTGAATACCTTTAGAGACAAGCAGACTGTCCCGTTCTTTAATGAATGTTAGTGGACAGTATGACTTGGGAAAACACAACCTTAATTTTGAGCTTTGCTGTGTGTGATATGTATCCCCTTCTCATAGAATGCTGAGCTTTCAATGTAAACACATATTTTGAGAATCATAAACACAATGTGATCCTATAAAATACAAGAAGAAACTGCAGACCTGACTTCTTACAGCTCCCACTGCTATTCAACAACAATTCCTAAAGGTTTAAAGAAATGGCTTAATATGCACCACCAGAAAAATAAGTTCCTTATTTTTCTAATGATGTTCAAAATAACTGCTAAAAATAGAACCAAAAAGCCCTCCATCTGAAGGCTAAAAAAAAAAGAGAATTAAAAAGAAGAGTCTGATAAAGTTATAAAGCTTATTTCACAGAACACTTTTATTGGGTTATTAATCAACAAGTTAAGTGATTAACCTATGAGTCAATTACAAATTTGGAGGCAGCCAACCATTAGGAAACAATAAATGGGAAGTGGATTCAAGGCAATCCTGTTTATGGATTAAGGATGTAACAAGTTCTACTTCCATGAACACAGTAGGAAGCTGTCAGCAAGGACACCATCTTTACTCACAATTAGTATGGAGCCACAGGTACTATTAGCTAAATTCCCTGCTCTTACAATTGCACAAGAATTTTTGCTTACTTTCTGTGTGGATTTTTTGTTCCATAACTTAAAAAAAAAAAGAAAATTGTCTCCTCCTTCACCTTGTTAAAAGCCATGATTGCCAGAACGCTTCCCCCACCCTGTGTAAATTCTCAGTCATTCTTCAGCAGTGTGATACACTGCCTAGGTTGAGAAGTAGTATATAGTCCCTTTTGAAGGTCCCGTGCACTTCAACTGGACCTTAAAAGTAATAGCAACACCTGACACTTAATGCCACCCAACAAAAGACAAAAAATATTTGAAGGAAATTTTTTAAGCCTGTATTTGATATTCAAAATACTTCCTGAATTCTGCTGAAAGGAAGCAAGGCAGCTGAACATGTAGCAAAGATGTGATGCCTTTTTTTTTCTGAATGAGTTTTTCAAGGTATTTCCAAAGAAATTTTTGCAACAAGCAGTTAGCCTTAAAGAACAGCGTGTAAATTTATGGTTCCTTGCCTTAATCCCAAAGCCTGAGAGTAAAATGTTGACAATAAATTCCTCATCATCACAAGCATCACTTCTTAGGAAAATATGTTACCATTAAATTCTCTACACAGAGGGATATGGAACTATATGAATGATACTTTGTATTCATTAACTTTTCGCCTGTTTCACCAGCAGTGTTTCTGGCTGCCCAGCACAATTTATCTCTCATTATCAGGATGAATATAGAATAAAGCAAACAAACTTTTCTACGTTATAATTGTTGTTGGCAGCATTTAACATTTACATACATGGAATATTAGCACAAGGGATACAAAGTCATTATAAACTAATGCTTTACAAAGTGGAAAGACAATATCCTCAGCATCACTCTGCACTGTATTTCAAATGGCACATTTCAGGCGATTTATGCTAATTTCCATCATTTACAGAACATAATGATACAAATCTGTTAGATTTCATAACAACAGCCTCTAAGTGTTTAGAACTATGAAGAACATGGTAATGGTCTCATTAACTGAAAGTTGAGAATCAAATTTCCATTTCTAGGCAGAACTGCTATTTCTTTACTCATGATCCACCACACTTTTCATGTTTCACAAGTTATAGCCACTGGTCAGCTCCATATCTTTCCCTTAGTGGCCTCACTGAGTAACCCCAAAGCAATAAAGAGAGAGCAGTTGATACTGATCTTACCTGAAGTAAATTGTTGACCACTTTCTGGCTGGTATTAACTTGACAAAGGACAGCGATATCCAGTTTCCCTTGATGTGCTTAGGAGTATTAAGTATATACAGGGTTCATAGCTTAAGCCATTGATATATTGAAAGAAGAAGGCAATAGTGCAGCAAATGTTTGCCTTTCAATCTGACATTATAGTGAGAAGGATAATGAACACCGTGTTCATAAGAAAAAGTATGGCTAAAGCAAGCAAAAGCCATCATTTCTGAAGTACATGGATGCTGGGAGGTATTAGGAGATAAAGGTCAACTGACTGTCCAAAGCCTATCAAAAAGGTTAGTTACATCAAACAGTACAGCCAAGATATGTCCTGGATCAACAGTGGAAATACTTGTCTATTTATTTCTTCTTCCTATTCTCAAAAATTTTTATCAGTAGTTTTGAGTAGAATATTCAAAAGGACAATGACGAGTTGAAAAGAAACAAATTTGTTCCTGATTATACTTCTGAACATTGGATTCATCCCATCACACTGACAAGGCAATGTACAGTTACTCACCCATAACTGCAGATATATCACAATTATGTCATTTCCTAAACTTCTATTTGCTAAGGGAAACAATTTACATAATGACTGCTCACATCAAAGTCAATAATGATACAGCTGTTTTTCAAAGCTTTATCTTCTGAATCATTAATATCCTAGGACTGCAGGAATTTGTGTTGTAGATGTTATAAGTTTAAAAGCATAACCTAAATTAAGTGCTTATATACAATGATCAATCACTGTACATATAAATAGCTTTCCACAGATTTGCATTTGGAGCAGAGAAATTACTCAGCAGCTGCCAGTGACTTGTCTGATACAGCTACTTGATCTGATACAGGGTATCTAGAAAAATAACAATCAAAAAGAAATTCTATCAATTCTTAAATAAGCAAATTCTTAAGTGTTATTTCCACATGAAAGAGGAAAACAGAGAAAATGTTTAGGTTACCCAAAGAGTTTAGAGGTAATAAATTATAGTAAGCATCAAGTACTAACACACTGTAGAAATCGAAGGTATTGCAGTGTAGCAGAGATGAAAGATTCTCCAGCATTTCTGTAGCAGATCATTTTCCATTAGCAGCAGTCAATAAGCCACCAAAGGTGCAATGCCCCAAGAGATTACAGACTTAGAAATGTATAAATGCAACATTTAAAATTTAGAGAAATTGAAAAAGTATGTACTGGGATTCATTTAGGTACTAACACTATGCAACCATATTGTTTTACCCAAATTGCATTAATTTGATCATGAGCAGTACAAACAGTGGCAAAACTATCAATAATGAAATAATTAAAAGATTTTTTCTTCTCTTGTTACTAGCCCAAAAGACTTTGTGGAGGTACAAGAAAGGCTTTAAAGTGTATTATCCCATAATCCTTAGAACATTCTTTCTCTCTCTTGACTCTTTTCCATTAAATCACTTCTACAGAAACAGACAACCATACTGGCCTTCTATCTGCCATGTACACTTCTGGTAATTCAACTAAGCTGTAGCAAAGTGTTCTACAGTTTAACTTGGTGTTAGTAAATCAATTTATTTTCTTGGAACAGAAAGTGAACAGTTTCTATATTTACATTCCACAGTCCGTCATAATCTTAGGGATATCTGTATCAATCCTCCAGCATGACTTCACTGTGGCTGGTTTCTACATGAAGTTGAACTATTTATTATCAGCTAGTTCCCTGTCTTTTAGCTTGTCTGGTATGTTGTATCTATCTGCCAGGTCTGCAGTTTATTTTCATTTTTACTGAGGTGCTCAGTAAGTATGTCAGCTTTATTGAGGCATTCACTGTCCAGATAGCACCAGGAATGTGCTGAAAATTAAAGCTGATTGCCAATACCAATTTCTACCTTCTATATCTTAGTTATTAGATTTCTTTTCATTTTAGAGTGGAGATCTGCTCACCTGTGACAACAGAGAGAAATTCAAGACTGTTTGTCATTCATTAGCTGTAAAAACACACTCCTGGATCATCTTTTTAACACCAGAGAGAAAGAAACAGAAATATTACATCAATTTTAACAACAATGTAATGAATGTAATAGATAATTACATCTTAATAAGGCCAGAAATAAAATAAATTATGCAAAAAGGATAACGTATTAGGAAGTCAGGAATGATAGATTCTATATAAAAACATTTATAGCTGGAAACCTTCCATTTGAGAGTTTTCAAGTCAATCAGCTATGACTTCTTTGCAGATGTTTAGTTAAATCCTTCTCATTGACTATTTATGTACCAAGATTATTTGGTTGGCTTTATTTTGCATATTAATTACTATTTTAAGCTACTATTGCTTTAGAAAAAGCACTGTTAATATTTTTTTTTCACCTAATTCACTATGAATTCTGTGTCACCTTTGATTTACCAGATAAAAATATAGTAATTTGAAAGACAGGAAGAACATAGAAGTAGCTCTTAAAATATATTTTTAAGAGGAAAAGATGCAAAAATTGATTGACTTTCAAAAGGTAGTTGCTATTCACAGGCTTGGTGAATTTAAGAGTTACAATTTTGTAAACATCACAATACTTACGGATTTTTTAAATCTTCAGCACAATCTAAACACTGAAAAAGGAAAACACTGAGAGGAGAACATTGAAAACTGAACACTGCATTTGCAAGAAAAGTCAACTCATAACGTAACCATTGCAGTATAGAAATGACATTATAAAAACAATAAAAGAAAGACTTAATTTTTTTTTTTTACCTTATCCGACTTGCATGAGCGGGCAAATTATATATTGGAAGGCTGAAGGAGAAGAAAAACAGAAATATTGTTTGGCATCCTTAAAGTTTCAATCTGTCTCCCTTTCAAAATTTAAGAGGGCTAAGCCTTAATGTCAATAACACCAAGAAGGACACTTCTTCACTTTATTACTTTTGTGAACCCTGGTTTCTTTGTGAGTAAAACTCATGTTCAGGAGAAGCACACTGATAAACAAAGACTTACATGAAAAACAGGAATAACAAGTTAGGAGAGAGAGCATTTGGTTATTTTTGTCATCTGCTTTTGGGTACAAGGTGTTATCAACAACCCTTTTGGGCTAGTAAATTGATTTCTACATGCACTTTGAATTTAAACTGATACACTTAAACTTGCATTCAAATACCAAAATATTATTTGTAGTCTTGTAGACTGGCGCCTTCGGTTCACACTTAAACAGATGGAAAAAGAAAGCAGAGGACAAATAGCTACAAACAAGCCTCTCTTTAGAAAGACTAATATCAGTCTTATGCAGTCTAGACTGTATGTAGTACAAAGAGCTCACAGGGCAAAGAACCAAACTCTGGGATGAAGAAAATTGCAACCTTCTCATGCATCTTGTCTTGTTCTTCCTCATTTCACCACAGCTAATTTTAAGCAAAATGCAAACCTGCTGAAAGTTGGAAACTCATGGTGGTAAAAATTTTTGACGTATGTTATTTGTTAAGATTGGAAGCAGAACCAACTCTGACAGAAAACTCCAAAAACAGACTTCCCAAATTTTAATACTATTTCTTTGTGAAGCAATCTTTCAAATTAATATATCAAATATGATATATTAATATATCAAATATCAATTCAACTTATATATTTTTCTAGTTTCACTTCGAGCTGTCATTGGCTGTTACAATCAAGATTTTGTTCTTAACCATGCCAATATTATGCTTTAAAACATTCTCTTAATCTCTGTCTGATGGAACATGTTGATTTATTATGACCTGAAGTAGTAGTCAATAAAATGATCATGATTTCAAAACAAAAAAGAAGAAAAATCCATTGCTTTCTAGGCCATCAAAGAAACATCAGCAACAAAGTCAATTTCTAGTTTGCCTATAAAACATTGCTAAATTTTTCAATTTTTCCTCTCTGTGTAGGAAAAAAATAATCACTTTTACAACTTAAAGCACATTCAGAAACCAAGTCTATTGAGATGTGAATGAGAACAAGACTGGTCTGTAACACAGCAAGGGATTGAAATACTTGTTATGATTTAAGGACAACAGGCACAGGCTGCAAAACTGTGAAGTTGGTGACCTAGACCTCAATGCATCAGTCAGGGCACCTTGAGATACCTGCAATGACTCATATGTAAGTGATAGATGTAATAAATTATTGTCCATGGAACCACTCCATCAGATTCTCCTAAGAACAGTCCATCTTTGGATGTGGTTTTATGAGACAGTGCAAGATTAATCCTAATTGATGTAGCAGGCTTAAAAGATTTAAATACAAATTGATTAAATACAAATATACCTGGCAATCTAAAAAATGAGGAAAAATCTTGTACAAAATAAAAGAATATATAATTTCATAAGTCTTAAGTGAAAAGCCAGTTTATTTTCTGTCATAGGAAAAACAACCACCACAAACTTTTTTAAAAAATAGTATAGGAGTAGCAATGCTGTGTTTCTAGGAAAAAAGGTTTATCTCAGTTCAGGGAAGGTCATGGAAGAGATCAACCTAAGTGACATTACTCAGCACATGCAAGACATGAGGCCCTGCCCTATGGATTTATGAGAGGAAAGTCCTTCTCAACCAACCTCATCTTCAAGATCCAGATGACATGCTTACTAGATGCGGGAAAAGATGTGGATGTACCTAGCCTTCAGTAAAGCATTTGATGCCATCACCCACATGCTCCTAGAAGAAATGGTAGCTCGCAGCTTGTATGTGTCACTGTGGTGGGTAGAAAAATGGTTGGATGGGCAGCTCCCGGGAATTGTGGTAAATGGAGTTAAATCCTGTTGGCAGCCAGTCACTAATGGTGCTCCCCAGGGCTCAGTTTTGGGGCTGGTCCTGTTTAGTATCTTTACTGATGATCTGGATGTGGTGATTGAGAGCACCCTCAGTAAACGTGCAGATGATATCAAGTTGGGTGAGATCTGCTCTGGGGTAGAAAGGGTCTACAGAGAGACTTGGACAGACTTGATCAACAAAGTAAGGACAGTAGCACGAAGTTCAATGAAGCAAGCCCCCTGGCTCCTGTGCTTGGGTCACAGAATCATGGAATTCTTACTTGAAGTGACCTCTGGATATCGTTTAGTCCAAGCGCCCTGCCAAGGCAGGGTCAACTACAGCAGGTGACATTAAGAACACATCCAGGTGGGTTGCAGCAATCCAGTGTAGTAAGGCTTGGAGACTAGTGGCTAGAAAACTGCTCAGCAAAAGGGAGCCTGGAGGTGCTGGCTGGCAGCTGGCTGAACATGAGCCAGTGCACGCCCAGGTGGCCAAGAAGGCCAATGACATCCTGGTGTCTATCAAGAATAGTGTGGCCAGCAGCATGTGGTGATAAATTTCCCCCTGTACTCAGCACCCATGGGTCCGCACCTTGAGCACTGCATTCAGTTTTGGGCCCTTTGCTTCAAAAAGGACATTGTGGTGCTGGAGCGTGGGGGTTTTCGGAGTCCTAGCTGCTGTCAGGAGCCCCGATTCTGAGTGGGTGCGGGCAGACCTGTCCCGGGCGTGTCCCACCGGGGCAGCGTCTCTGTCGCGAATACGCACGCAGTCCCGGATGACGAAATGTCGGCGCGACCAGGTAAAGGGAGGACTCGGAGGCTCCAGTGCTGTTCCAACAGGGTTTGATGTCGGCAAGTCTGAGGGCGCAGGCGGGGAGGGAAAGAGAGGTACAGCCTTGGCTGAATGGGACCAGAGGCGGGGTGCCGAGCCCCGAACCCGGGCGAGACGGGGGTTTTTAAGGGGGAAGGGGTAGGCGGGCTCGGGGCATGATTCAATCATTAGGAAAGGGGTACCAGAGGAGGGCTTAGAGTGGGGTGATCAAGGGCACACCAATAGAGAAATGGGGAGAGGGTGTTCTTTAGGGAGAGATCCAGTGGAAAAGTGGGGAGCAGGGAACTTTCTGGAACAAAGGGTGTGGGTTACATATGATTGATTGATTCATCCCAGGGTGTCCCAACCCCTTCTTCTCTGTCCCCTCCTCCCACAGGAGCGTGTCTAGACAGGGGCAACAAGGTTCATGAAGGGTTTCGAAAACGTGTTATGGGAATCGCTGAGTGAGCTGGGCTTGTTTGGTATCGAGAAGAGGAGGCTCAGTGGGTACCTCATTGCTCTCTACAACTGAAAGAATGTTAAAGTGAGATGGGGGCCAACCTCTTCTTCTGTGCCTGCAGAGAGAGGACCAGAGTAAATGACCACAATCTGTGACAGGGGAGATGCAGATTAGATGCTAATTCTTTTTTTTTTTTTACTGTTAAGGTGATCAGGCGCTGGAGTAGGTTTCCCATTCCCCACCAGAGAGGCAGTGGAGCCACCATCCCTGGAGATGTTCAAGAGGTGTCTGGATCTGGAGCTGAGTGATGTGGTTTGGCGGCTGAGGGGTTGCAGTGGTAGTGCTGGGTGAATGGTTGGTCTAAAAGATCTTGAAGGTCTCTTTCATCCTTGATGATTATAGGATTCTATGATTCTGAGCCTGAGTGTGTCTAGTAACTGAAAATACCAGTACAGGTTTATTTGTGTGTGAATGTGTGCATAAGAAAGCTCATTACTGAGTTATTTTAAGCCACATAAAACCTGGCACAGCTAAGAACTCAGGCATTTAGGTTCTCAGGCAGAGAAGTTTGCCTCAAGTTCTCTGATCCTTCTGCCTGTTTTACATACTTAGATGAGATGTCGTGTTCATTTATGTCTCATACAGTATAATGTGTCACTTGAACAGAGCTAACTCTTCTCATGAAATATGTCTACAGTCACAGATAGTATTTTGCTCACATTGTACTGCTGCACAACTGCAAGATGGCTCTACGCCACCCCTTGGAGTAAGGCTACATATTGTTGTTCTAGTGCAATTGTGCCAAAAGTAGCCCAGTTTCAAAGCTCCCAGAATTGCTGGTTTTGACAAAGTACAGACAATAACACTAACCTTGTCTTATTTGAATACCTGTAGGAAAGGCACTGGTATTTTAGTGGGGAATAATGGGTAATTACCAAGGAAATCACCTTAGTGTATTCAGCTATGTCTGAAATCATGACTATTCCTTTGGTGTACAGATTGTCTCTTTTGAAACCATTCTATATCAGCTAATTCCAAGTACAACTGGCCCTGATGTCACCAGCTATGCTTTGAGGGTATGAAATATCATCATCACCTGAAATTGTGACTATAAATTGTTCTGAGAATAAAGTGGTATAGTGGGAAGTTTGCAGAGCTACAACTTAGTCACATTTGCATTTTACACTTGCACCGAATATGACTCAAGTTTTCAATCAGAGAAACATGATATGTCAGTATAGAGAGAGACAAATTGACCAAGTTTCTACTCCTACCAAAAATTTATAATTAGGACCTCAGTGTGATAGGCTTATTTAAAACCAGACACAGGAAATTCCTTGGAAGACATAATGAGCTGCAGAATAGTTGATGGTGAATCCTTGTTGTTACAGAGTCAAGAACTTTATTGGGAGAGAAAATTTCATTATTTGCCATTTTGTATACCCATGTCTTTCTCTGTCTTGAAGATCATTCTTGTCTTTTCAGAACACAGATAATACTGGAAATGGTTCAGAGAGGAGTGCCAAGGATGATCAAAGCTCTAGAATGTGTTCTGTATCAACACCACTTCTCTATATGTGTCATGTGTTCATTTGCTTGTTTACTTCTAAATCTTAAAGGAGACAAAAATAAGAATGGAAAGAGGAAGAGGATGGAGACTTGCAAAATTGTGAGCATCATAGGAAAAACAATTATGAAATACGTTTCGCTATCCTCCAGTATAGGTAATGATAACATCAGTTAAAGCTAGGAAGTGAGGTGTTCAAAGCAGTCAGATGGAGGAACTTCCTCTGGCACATTATAATTAGGCTGAGGAATTCTTTTCTGCAAGATGCTATTAGTTTACCAGTCAATTAAATAAATTGATGAAATGAGAGTCCACTGTGCAACCCAATAATTTTATACAAGTAACACCAAAGATGTAATTTTTTACACATGAAATCTCCAAATATTTTCTCTTTTCAGGTTTGCAAATCCTGAGAATGCATTACTTTATGTGTACACTGTTTTGTCATTTCCATGTTTGTATATCTGTCCACAAAATGGTAAGCTGGGCAAACTTCTTGCTTTCATGTAGTATGCGTGTTCTTATATCCTTACTTCCTTCCTTCTTTACTGGCTATGACAGTCTCCTGACTGCCTTCAAGAAAAAGAATAGTTAAAAAAGAAAATAGAAGGCAGCTTTCTTTTACAGTATGTTGTTCATATTGCTGTTTTTCTTTTCAGCTGATATTTGGAAATCCAGGTGTGTCCTCATTTCCAAGACTTCTGGTGAATGGATGACATCACTCTTAAGAATTTAAAAGATTTTTTAAAAATTGTATTTCAGTGAAATCCAATTATCTCACTGTTATAGATTATATACCTTTCTTGCATTAAGGGCTTTTGGAAAAGAGTTTATTTTTATACTGGACAATTTCCATATTGTTGATTTACTGTGCTCAATAGTGTGTTTAATTCCCATTTCTTCTGAAAGTTTCAGCTTTTATTTTGTGCTTTCAGTTTGTTTACGGCATTTTCACTTTATATGTAGATATAGATACTGCACATCAGGATTAAGAGGTCCAATTTGTAAGACTGTTTCTTGCAGAAAAAGAAACATCTTTTGCATAAAAATCCACAAAAATAAATATTTCATATTTACATTGCTTTAAAACATTAAACAAGACATCTGAAGGTTGTTTTACCCTCACGAATTCCTAGATAATTAAGTTTTCTATCAACTTCAAAGGAAAACAGGGACATCACCAGCATGTGTTAGACCATCATTCTTAAAAAACTCAGGTTAATCTTTGGCATTATATATAAAATTGTAGAATTATTTATGTTGGAAAAGAACATTAGGGTCATCATAGAATCAATGAATCATTAAGGGTGGAAAAGAGAGAATCATTTTAGATTGGAAAAGACCTTGAAGATCAAGTTCAGCCATTATCCCTGCATGGCCATGTGCACCAATAAACCACATCTCTAAGCACACACCTATAAGCCTTTTGAATAGCTCCAGGGATGGTGACTCCACCACTTACCTGAGCAGCCAGTTCCAGGATTTAACGACCTTTTGGGTGAAAACTGTTTTCCCAATATCCAATCTAAAACTCCCCTGGTACAACTTGAGGCTATTTAATCTTGTTCTATCTCTGGTTACCCAGGAGAAGAAACCAATCCCCACCTGGATACAACCTCCTGTCAGGTAGATGTGAAAAGAAATGGGGCACCCCCGAGCCTCCTTTTCTCAAGCTAAACAACCCCAGCTCCCTCAGCTGCTTCTTACAGGACTTGATCTTTAAATACTTCACCAGCTTTATTACCCATAGACATACAAATGCATTTCATTGAACTAAAAGGAAAAAGAATTACTAAGTGGAGCTTATCCCAGGGAATGCTAGTTAGTTTCGGTCAAAGTCCCAATGAGACATTTACACTATCATGACAGATTTGGAATTCTTACAGAGCAGAGGTGTTCATAAACCATACATGAGCATAACTATTCAAATATACATAGATGTGAACATTTTCAAAACTAAATCTTTTCCTCTGCTTATAAATTATTTGTAGATAGTCATTCTTTCCCTTTGCAATTTTAATGGAATTTTACAGCAAGTTTTAAATACTGGTGCATTTTCCACTATGAAAATTTTCAATATAGAATATTTGCTATTTTCTATTTTAAATTGCTATTAATGATGTGCAATTTCATTGATTACCTTAATTTAATAAAAATTTGTTCTTTAAAAGAATTCTCATACACATAATTTTAATATCCTGTGTAGATAACAAGACTTCCTAAAATATGTTTAAAACCAGCAAAAATGTCATGAATCCTCAAGTAATCATTTCATTTTCCCCACTAATGCTCTTGAAAACGAAAAGTGACTTAGCCAAGCATTTATAAACTGAGATACTAAAAACCTAATAGATATCAGTAAAACATATTGACATTTTTTTATTTCGCTGAACTATTTATGAATGTATTGTATTCATTTTTGATTTGTCTTGATATTTAACCTACTTTCTCTGATTTTGCAGCATAGTTACTGCAAAACATATTTTACAGTAATTTTTGGTCAATAAAGTAAATATTTTGCTAAGGCTATTGCTGTTCTTCTCATATGTCTGATTCTTGTCTTGGGAAAATAAAAAAAAAAAGTCAGTCTTGCAATACCACCTTGCTAGGAAAAAACTCCACTATTGTTTGTGTATTTCCACATTCATGAGTTTGATTGTTCTTTCAAACCATCACTTTTCAGCTAATCCTTTTCTTATTCTTTTTTTTTAGCCCCAGCTGCTAATGAAAAAACCAAAAATTAGGAAAAATAGTTTCATGTTACACAATTCAAAGCTGTGATCCATGAAAATTATAACACGAAAAATTACTAGGAAAAATAGGATTTTTAAGTTAATGCTCTGTATGAGCAATTCTTTCTGCAAGTTTAATAGAAACTAAATGCTCCACAGAAAGCCAACACCATATAATTTGTGGGGTAACCAAAAAGAGATTTCAGAGCAACAATAAGAAGGTAACATTGATGTTTCACAAAATGTCATTTTTCTTTCTCAGGGATACAATCTTTCAATATAAGTAAATTTTCAGGGTCAGTAAATGTAAGAAAAATTGATGACATAAGAGGGAGAATAGAGTTCTCTTCTGGGATATAGCTGATAGCAGATAGTGGGGAACAGCTAAAATTGAAAAACATTCAAAATCAAAGTTCAAATTTTTATTTGCAAAATTATGTATTTAAATAAAAGAAGAGAAATGTCTCTAGCGTTCTGCAAAGAGCAGGAAAGATGTTATAGTCTGAGTTCAACTTTTTCCCCTTGTTACTTTGATGTATTTGCATCCTTACTCAGCAATGTGATCCGTAATTCTTGCTGTTAACAGCACAGTTAAAAGAATGGTAGAGTAACAGTTTCTCTAGTGGAGAAAATAAAGGTTTTTCCTTTGCTGTTTTAGGTTTTGAGAATATTAATCACTCCTATTGACATTTAGCAACTGTGGGACAGCCCATACACCAACTGCTGCATTTTCATGAAAAACCTTTTTGCTTTATACTGTCAGTGCCATGGAAATTATGCACAGATCTGGAGGTTTGTAGGTTAATTATTTGTGCTCTAAAAGGGGAAAATCACTGGATATGACTCATCAGTCCTTTATTCATCACATGCAGACAGACAGTCACTATACCATTGCATAAGCCTTTGCTTTAAACAAAACTGCAAAATTCAAAATAAAACTAGGAATGACAGAAAAATAGGTGAGAGGATAAGACTTCAAAAAATAACAGAAATGAAAACAGAGCTCTAGAATAGCATTTTCATAAGATTTTTGTTTTAAAGAGAACCATGTAAGAAATTCTTAAAAAAATCTCTTATTCTACATCATGGTGGATAGAAGTCGCCCGAAATTTAGGTAATAAAGAAGCAGTATGAGAGAGGCTCGTGCAGACACTAGCTGTCCAAAAATAGCCACTAACCTGGTGCATAAAAGAAGTAGAAAGATGATTGTAGTAGTTGAGGGCTCAGAACAACCTTGTATTCCAGCTTTGGACTGCTAGAAACATTCTCCTTAGTCCTGCATTGCAATGAACATTTAAGGAGAGCATCTCACATACTGAGTCACTTTTTGCAAATTTATGTTAGGTGAGAAACTGAAATCCAAGTCACATAATGTCTTTCGAATCTCCTCCACTCACTGCAAACGTCTTTTTGAGAAGGGCAATTAACTAATTTTCTTGAGTGTTGAATCCTCACAACCTTAAACAAAAATCACTCGAAGCTCAGGTATCCTAAGGAAGTGGAATTCTTTCCCTTCATGACTGACAATTCAGAGTGGCTTAGCCTGTATGCACAATGCACAACTGAGTATACTACTGGTGTGGGGGTTTATTTTATTATTTAGGTTTTGGTTCTGATAGTGAGTCATGTATAGCAGCTTGCTCATTTTTCATCTTGTTCACATAAAATACGGTTACTTCAGATGTAGGAAAAACACTTGCGTGTGTACCTGTTTGCAAATTTTACATTTTATCACAAACATACAGGATAGCCTGTTCTTTTTATGTGTATCGAGTACTTTAAGGGCAATCTAAGCTGACAGATGAAGCAGAACCACAGAGCTATACTTCCAGTTTCCTTCTCCAATTGTACAAACTGTTTTGATGCAAAGAAGCAAAATTATTGTTGACAGAATATATTTCATGCTGTGGTTAGCAACATGATAAGAGTTATCATAGAATCATATAAAATATAAAATCTTGGATTGGAAATTTTTAACAGGCACAAGCTTCATGAAGAAATAGTTATTAAACTTCTATATTCAGAATTTTTATAATACGAACAAGTAGACCAAATCTTGTTTTAGTTAAGTATGGTCACAAACTATAAACCAACTTATCGTCTTATTAGATATTAATAGGATTTCTGCAATAACCATTCTGCCTTTCTTATTATGAGGCAAAATAAGCCTACCTTATTAAAATTTTAACTTAATTACAGCATTATTGGTATCTTTAAGTAAAATCTACAAAAAATTTGAAATTACCTTAGGAAAAAATTTGCAATAACAACTGTTTTTCATCTCTTTCTCAGCATTTTCATTTCAGTTCCCTCTGATATCTCTCACCAATGTAGTGAAGGAGGGGTGCAGAACCAAACCACTTCTGCCAGAGGATCCTATTAAAAGTCTGGGGCAAAGAACTATGGATGTTGAGTATTACAATACATAGACCTCATATCAGATCTGCAACAGAAGCACCATGGAAAACCAGCAGCACATACATGGTTCATCTATGACATCAAGCACGCAGAGAAAACCTTATCTAGTCTTTTTGACTAACAACAAGAGTTACAAATTCAAAATAAACACAAGTCCTGAAAGTATTAACTTTACAGCAAAAGTTAATAAAATCAGAAATATTTCAGTCAGGACCTACTGTAATAATCTCCAATCTTTCTTCAAGTTTATTCAGCTTTGTCCTAATCTGTACCCTGTATTTTGTGAGAAAGAAGTGTGATAAGAAAATAAATAAACTCAGAATTTTTGATAGTTAAAGCATTCCCAATGGTGTCATCACAAACGCGGCCTTTGTGAAACCAAAGGTCAGGCTGACAGTTGGTAGGAGGAGAATCGCATGGCTGGAGATTCATGACAAGAGTGTCTTAGGGCTGCAAAACAGAAGGTTACAACATTTCCTCCTTTATCCCTCTATTTACTGTTCAGTCTTCAGACAAAAATATCCTTGGGTTTTGCCTTGCTTTCCAGGGATTTACTGTGATCTTTCATGGACCACAGGAGGATTCTTAGTCTATCATTCTGGAAGATCAGAAAATGCCAAGGTTGGTCAGGTTCCTTAACTTGTCCTTCCAGAGTACAAATTCTGTGTGTACAAAGGAAGACTTTGCTTTATAATTTTTAAAAGTCTGTGATAACAAAAGATAACCAATTACTTCTAATTATTCTTGCATTAGTTTTGAGATGGAATTTTATAATGTTGTTGTTGAGGGTTTTTTGTTGGCATTGCTAGATTGAAGGATATATTGTCTCTGATTTAGTAAACTAGTATACTCTGCCCTTTTTTTATTGTATTACGCTTAGTATTAAAATTGAGAGATAATTCGGGTAAAAAACAAACTAAGAACATCCCTGACTTCAAGCAGAAACAACAAAAAAAAACCAGTTTAAGAGACTTTTCAGGGCAACGTTTACTTAAATACCCAGCGATGTCCAATAATGTTCAAGGGTAAGAAAATCAATACTTGAAACCAGGATTAGCCCCCAAGAATAATTTTATTTATGAAGTTATCTGCAAGAGCCACTTTGAATCATACAGGATGAATAAACTTGCAGCAATAAATGTCAGTGATAGACTTACCAGCAACTTCCCTCTCCTCACAGAACTTAAGAAAACTCTCTGGCTTCTGAACTGCATTGTTTGAATATTTTTATATTACCCTACATAGTGCCCAAAGCCATGTAGTTCTCCATCTTTGTTTGGCTAACTTCTTTTTTTCATGGAGACTCATGGAATTAGGAAATACATAACTTCCATGAAGGCTCACTGAGAAGCCCTGACAGAAATAAAACTTCAAAGAAGTAAAAGAAATATTTTCAGAAGTTTTTCCTTTCTTTCCTGAGATGACTTTTGCTTCTTCACACAGGACATCTGCACTGACATTTAAATGAGGAACAAAAAGGAAGAGGCAATTAGTTATGATTTGATTGATCATCACGCTCAAAATTGTTGCATATAAAAATAAAAATTTTGGCACTTTATATAAGCAGTTTTCCTTATGAGAAAGTTGTCTTGTTAAGACCCAGAACTTAGTACTATGTTTGAAAATGCAAATGGTGGAAATACAAGCCATGTTACAAAGAAATATTGCTATCAAAACACAAACAAAACAAAACAAACAAACAAGAAAAACAACAAGAGAAACCCACAAAAATTCCAACACAAAGAGTATATAAGTTCTGTTAAAATTGAAGTTTTAGCAGCACTTTCCTACTCTCATCATCAATCTCCTCTTTACCATTTCTTTGTGACTGGAACAGCAGTAATCAGAAGGAAAGAAAAAGGCAACAGGTGTGACCATCAATGTTTTGCACCTGGTGTGACCATCAAAATTTTAAAATAATTTCTGTTCTTTTTTTATATCAAAATAAAAAGTATTGTTATTGTCGCTGCTAACATTCTGCAATTTCCTTCTTTTTTGAAGGCTTAGATCCCATGTAATTGAGTTTACTTCTTCTCATGTCTTCTGGTTTGCCCCAGTTGATCTTCAGATTTCTGAAAAGTGACTGCAAATCTGTTGAAATTGTGAGGTGATGCAATTAGCTTTTTTGCTCAAAAAACATGGAAAAAAATTAGAAAGGTCTTCTTAAGTAGCATGGAGAAAACATAGCCTGTAGGAATGAAGGATGTGAGAGAGGAAAAAAAGAATCATGTCTTCATCTTCTTTAACATGAAAACATGATTTCTTTTAAAGACCATCCATAAATAAAGCCTTTTTTTTCCAAATAAAAGGCAGTTGTAGGAGCTCGTTGTTTTTCAAACTGTGAGCCTATTTACAAAAGACTAAACGTTGAGAAGTTATCTGGTTATAATCTATTGAAGGGATAAACAACATCTCTGACTACTCCTCCGAATGCAATGCACCTTGACTATACAGCCCATGCTAGATGGAACTGTGTAGGTTCTTAGGTTTTGCTGGGGATTATTTAATGCTTTTATCAGAAACAGAATAACACTTAGTCTTTCATCTTAATTATATTCTTGACAAGACAAAGTACATGATCGCTATTGAAAAGTACATTTCTTTTAATTCTTAAAGATGCTACAATTTTCCTTATCTCTGTAACCAAAAAGTTGCACTGTTATCATACATTCAAAGTGTTAAATCTGTATTTGTTTCTGTCATGACACTGCAACAGTGCTAGGCAATAGGTGAAGTTGTCAGTCTCCAGAGGTGTTGCATCTATAGTAAATAGCTGTAATATATGACCACTAGAGAAAAATTAGTTTCACATGCCATTTTCCCAGTTTGTATCATGCCATGGGGTAGGAAGCTATCTTCAGCCAGGTCTGTCATAAGCACACCTTGATGACTATATGTGAAAAATTAAAAGAGTGACATTAGAAAATTTTCATATCAAGACTTTTTACTTTCTGTACATAGTTTTAGAAACTGACATGACTTCAGTGTTTTTAGTATATTTACACAAATATATGTGCAAATTCCAGCAATTTAGTTTTATCAACGAGAAAAATTCAAATTCCATTAAGTTATGTAACTGAAAATCCAGATTCCTTAAAAGTATTAAATTTTATCATAATTTTAAGATAGCTCACAAAAAGCTGTCTTTTATTTGATTTGATGCTGAATAGTTTAGTCTTTTCTTTCCCCTTTTTGTTTTGCACTTCAACTTTTAACTTCTCCACAGTAACTTAAGAAGTGCAACATTAATACTTCCACTAAGTCTGTGGGAATACCTTAAAAATATCCCCGTGTATCAGACACTACTGATGCATTTGACATAAGTTTATTCACAGTACAGTGTAGACTGAATTTTAATGCTATGAAAAAATACTGCAGTGCTGTAAGGAGGAACGGTGAGACCACAAGTGGCAGTGATAATTATGGTGGTGTCTGTAAGTCACCACTAATTTCTTTTCTGCTTACCTACGTAATTTAACCTTGATGTGACAAGGCCACCATTCTCCAAGTAATGGCAGCACGGGAGGAAGTGACAATGTTTATTACGTTTTATGATTAAGACATTTGTCAAATGAGAGTGCAACTGTAATCTTCCCTGTCATTTCATTTAGGTGACCCATTAACCAAGTGAAGCTGGCTGCAATGTCATTGTACAACCTGTGAGCAGAATATAATCTACACAGTGATTGCAACTAACATTATGTAGTTTCATGAAGGTTGTACTAACCACAACTAGACAAGAATTTTGTTATTATCATTCAGCCACAGGCTATAAATATATACCATTCAACCATGTTGATTTGGTTCAGTAGATTTGTCTTTGGAAACCTAAGGGCTACTTCAAGCATTTAAGACTGAGACAGAACAAAGGCTGAGCCTTACCAGACCTTTGAACACAATCTCATCCAAATTCCACTAATCTATAGCGATGAAAGGTTTTTCAACATATCCCTGATTTTTCCTGTAGGAGACTGCTTCTTCTCACATCTCAAACTTTCTAATAACCAAGTAAGGAAAAGGCAGAAGGTTGGTCTGTGTGTCTACATTTAGGTAAGTCTTCATGAAATAGATCTTGGCTTTCCTAAAACAGGAATCCTTGTGGTCTGTGATACGTGGGGGGGAAAAAAAGTATTAGCTGGTAATAGAGCATAAAACTGAAGATATAATCCCCAGAATTTATTTTTACCCTTCATTATACTACCTGGCACAACACCAAATTTTTAGTGACCAAAACTGAAAACCTTAACTTAGTCTTCATTAAAGTCATTGGAATATAACAGACAATATAGAAATAAGTCTTAAGGGTAATATAAAAAAATTCATATACTCCATTTATTTCCTTTTATACTTTAGCAGCTTGGTGTTCTGCCAAACCAAAAGATATAAATCTTGCTTTGCATTCCTCTGAAAATGCAATTCATTTGTCAAAGTCAATTCTCTTCAATGAAATTTTTTTATTGTAATGGGTCCAAGATTATTTCTTTCCATTTTTTTTTCTTATAGAATACTTCAAGAGGCTTGCCTTCACTGTTCGGCTCATGTATCTAAAATAGTAATTCTGTGCAATTACTGTTAGGACTTCTGATCAATCAAACCTCTTTTATTTCTTTCTAGATCAGAAACATACATTTTTGTTCCAGGGGAGAAAAAAAAAGCAACAGAATCTAAAAAGGCACACAAGAAAAAGGAAACACACTCCAAAACCAAAAAAACTGTCTCTAAAGAAGCTCCTTTCCAAATGTGTTATGTATTGATAACCTTAAATATCATGGGGGTTTTTGGCTGTTTTGAAAAACTGAATTAGTGTCAATCCTTCCAACTACATTTAGTTAGTTTATTTGTTAAACGATAGGCAGACAACAGAAGGTGTATATGTGAATATGTATTTATGTAGAAATAAATAGATAAATAACATATATTTATATATAGTCTATTAGTATATTTCTGCTATCCTTAATTATTATGAAAGGGCAGTTAACCACAGCAATTTCAAGATACTGGTTCAGTTTGTTTATATTCCAACAGTAGTAATAAATCTTAATAACCTCTCTGAAATCCTAGTGCAGCTTAAGCATGTAGCATTTACTATATAATTGTTATGAAGAGTAGTATTACAAGTGTGGACAAGCTTGAAATGCTTTTAAACCTATGTCATTTTTGATAAACTCTAACTCTGCCCTTTTCATGAGGAAGCTACAAAAATCACTATGGTAATAGACTTCTGCATCACAGGATAGTAATTTCAGCTTCTCTCCTTGCCAAGAGTATCCCTGAAATTTTGCTACATTTCTAATCTTTCCCTTGGTTTTGTGTGTTACACTGATAGCTGGCATGCCTATTTAAATACATTCTATCTGAATGTTGTTAAGAAAATACATATTAGGTATTACAGGATGTGTAATCCCTGTTGTTAGGCAATTACAGCAAATATGGAAGAAACTGGGGGCAGCAGAGCTTTAAAATGATTGTTATGCTGAAGGACATTGACCTGTTCAACATGATAAATACTCATTCAGGAAGAGGTGGAAAACATGACTGCTGCATACCTTTACCTTTATTTTAACTTGTGCTGACAGTCATGGAATCTGCAAACAACACACTGTGAAGCATTAGAACATAATAAATAATGATTGCTTAACACAAAGGACTTACTGGGTCGTAACTAGATATTTAACAAGATTTCTATGGGTGAAGTAGGAAGAGCTGTGATATGAAGTGGTCATTGAGAGGCATTGAGAGTTTGGTATCAATTCTGTTGGTACTAAAAAAAGAGTCAAAGGTGAACAATTGCATGAGAAATTGCTTTCTTTTATTCTGCATCTGGTGCAGAATTTCAAGGTTTAAGAGCTTTCCAAACATGGTTGACTGCTAACTGAATTCAGAAGGTTTATTATAGTTCTGTTTTGTATGTACTTGACAGTTGTCATCCAAGCTCAAAATTCATATTCTTCATTTTAATTCTCAATAATGGCAGAGAAAAATAAGCAGTCTGTTGTTTTCACCCTCTCAAATTCTTCTGAACTACTTTTTTAAAAGTTTGCTAATAAACTGCAGCTGACTATACTCAAGATATTCTCTCTCCTCTCCTCCCCTTTTGATCACTGAAGTGTTTTCAGACACTGTAAATTATTTATGGCTTATCTATTACTTCCTTGGGCTCTCAGGGTTTTGTGCTCCAGTGGTTTTCCTGTTACCTAAGCCTTACTTCAGTAGCTCTTGTCATATCCTTCCAGCAAGATCCCAAAATTTTATTTATGTTTACTTCTCTCTACCCACTTGTGCAGAGGTTTCTGTGCTGCAATGCCTCCAATGACTATGCTCAGTTTCCAGTGTAACCCTCAACTTTAATATATCCAGCTTTTCCCCTGCTAAATTTTCAGTTGGATTCTGGCTTCTCTTAGATATTTTAACCGTAGGTTTTACTAAAAAATATTTGTGTTTGCTATACATTTAGCTGTCTGCTTTTCCAACCGTGAAAAAGAATTTTTCAAATTATAGGCAAGTTAGTATTAGTTACTGTTTTTCCTCAATGTGCTCAGCATCCATGATTTTGTATTTATTCCTACTGGCAATACTTTTGTATTTAATCTAGACTTTTCAGCACTTCATTCAGGTTGTTTGTTGAACTTGTGCCCCTTTTTATGAACCACTGTGTATATCCGACTCATGAATGTTTGGTTATCTTCAAATTATCCTAGAAAAAGTGTGCTGCATGTGCTTGCATCTGTTCCTTTCATGATTTCCTGAATTATTTATACGTTTTGAAGAACATACATGCATATAAGAGGCACATATATACATCATACCTTTGTAAGTATAACAGGTTTTCTCTCATTCATCCCCAAAATGGTTTCTCTATTTTGTTTAGCATGTGTTTCTGCCCTCTGATTGGGTACTACTTTCCCTTCTAAGAAACAAACAAGGCATGTATCAGCTGCAATGTTTAAAAAAATGACCTGAATCAATAGGTAAGATTGTGTTTAACATGAAATCTTTTTAGCGCAATAAATTCCACTTTTCCTGTCAGCTGCCCTACTTATCTTTGTAGTCAGGTTGTATGTCATACCTAATTTAAAACTGAAAAGAAAAGAAAAGAAAAAAAGAAAGAAAAAAACACCAAAAAAACCAACCAAACGAACAAACACAATAAAAGGGAACAAAAAACCCAAAAAACCCCAAAAACCCAAAAAGCCCAAAAACCAAGAGCACAATATAAAAGTACAAATATCTCCTCACATCATACTATATGTCTAAGGAAGAAATTTTTCCTGTCACTGTGGTCCTAGCCTCCCACTGTTGAATTAAGCTGGATTATTGCCATTGATTCATCTGGAATAGGTACTGAGTCACTTTAAGGCAATGGGGGAGATAAAAGAGCTGTGCAGTCTGTCAGATGGATTATCTTTAAAGAAGATAAACAGCTGTACACATTTTAGTTATAGCTATTATTAGAAGCTGATGTTGAGGTGATAATGTAATTAGTAGTGTTGTGAAATATTAAACTTAACACACTGCATATTAATGTTTCTTCCCAGGAAATCCTTGATGCTTACTGTTTCTGTCAGACAAGGTAACATGCCTTAATATTTCATCTGACAGAAACAGCAACTCTGCATAAGCAGCTCTGGAAAACATCCAAACAGTGAAAAGGGACAGCTAAATATTTTTAATGGTGCTCATAAAGTAAATCCATTTTGTCCAGGAGCTGAAGGCTCTGTGTGAAGGCAGTCTATACTCACTTGAGACAAAAATTATGGATATAGACAGACAGATAATATACTGAAAGGGTTCATACTTGCTTCCAAAGACTGCTAAACTTTAAACTTCTCTGTGGGAAACAAATAAGCTATTTAATGACGCTGCTGCTAAATAAATGTACAAAATGAAAACTGCATTGTTTTCTATGACTTGTAATAATTAGAATATTAATATCTTTTTCAGTGCCATGTTTATGCACTATGTTGTGTTAATCTCTTTGGCATGGGAAAAAAACAAGTGTGGTCTTTGCACTAAGTAGACTGTGTGCTGTCACACTCAGTAGGTACAACTAAAAAAGTCTAGCAGTATTCTGTATAGTGGAAGACTTTGGTGTGCTGCAGAATCATATTTACCTACAAGAAGTAAAAGCCTTGCCTCAATGCAGCAAACGTAATTTTTCAGTTTGATATTTATGAGTCCAACAACTGGACAACTCCTTTCCAGCCAACTTCCCACTTACTGTGGAGGTAAAGGTTAAAGAATATGCTGATGGGCACAAATTGCATAACAGTAAAATAATGGGGAGATTACATATATTCCCTTACACTGCGCATCAAATTGTGAAGACAAATCCATTGAGCACCTACAAACCTGTCTGCAATGAAATTTTAGCTTTTGCAGGAAATTCCACATTTGCATTTAGTTGAGTTTTTTCTTCAAGAGCTCAATACAACTCACTAATGTTACCAGAAAACATTATTATGGAAAGGCAAATATTTTTATCTTACTGCCCCAGAAGGGCAGGGGGAGGAAATGGAATTCCCAAGTAGCTGAAACAACAGACCTAGTTCCCGTGTCTTGCAATTGTTCAAACAAGGTTCTGACACATGCATAGAAGCAAAGACACTCTTTGAGAAAGAGAATTTCAATATATAATAACATTCAGAAATTATGTGAGACTAAAAATGCTAATACATTTTTTAAGATGGAAGAACTATGAAATAGTGTCTAGTAAGATTAAAGATTATAACACCTCAACAAAAATGTAACACTGTTATAAAGAACAAGTTTATTAGTCTACATATTCAAGAAGAATAATTTGATTAATTTATTACTTATATTCGATTAATGACTCAGACAGCTAGAGAACTTTGACAGAACTCATTAAAGATATCAGACAGTGACCAGAATCACAGAGGAGATTTCAGCACCAGATAAAGTAAGGAAAAAAAAAAAAATCATCCATGTCTAGAAAGCAGGCAATTTGTAGCTATGCTCTGCAGACTGACCATCAGGAAATTGGAAGTTAATAACACAAGTGGAAGAATGAAGAATTGACTCCCCAGAGCAAACATCTGTTGAAGGAGTTTGAGAGACCGCTGGTAGGCATTCTCTTCTTTTTCTGCAATACCCATGCATAACTTCATCAGAAAAGGAATGTCCACAGTTGGCTAAATCCTTCCTCTACCAATACAATTTAGTTGGATATTTGGAATCCAGCTATGATAAAGTGTTTTGCAGAGATCAGAGCAGCACAAATGCAAGAACACAGTTGAACATGTTATGTGCAAGAATTGCTACAGACCAGATAAGCAAAAAATAGTTGCCGTTTTCTATATTCATTAACTTTTGTGTATTTTATAAAAAAATATGTGCGACACACCTAGACACATCTTATGGTGTAAAACCAAAACTTTTCTGCTACTGAGTGCCTTATCTCGTTTGATAGCTTTGGTGACTGGGCTGGAAATGTGCCAGGTTGTGTGGGCCTGACAGTGGGGTTCTGTTGCAATTAACCTTATGTTTCAGTGTCAGTAGAGCAGAAATTACTGATACATAAAGTTTAACGCCCAGAGTAAAGACTGTCTATAGCAATAAAAAATTATATGCTTGGTCAGAGATTTAGCATATGTAAACTTCCTACACATTCAGAAGGATGTTAGACATCCATATTACCAGCGAACCTTTGATACAGAAACCAAGCAACTGCATCACCCAGAGTTTGATTGTTTCTGCAATTTCTTTTTCTTGTGCCTTCTTTCGCAGTCTGTTTTCTCATGCCTTTCATACTGATATCTAAAGGTCATCAGCTTGTTTCACATTATCAGGAAATGTTTATCAAATGAAATTTCTATAATTTTAACACCAATATGATCCCAATGTACTATGTATGATTTTATTATAGCACTATTCCATTTTTGGCAATTTCTGTATTGTCCCAAGTAACTACAGTGAGTCACATAAACATCTAAACAGAGCTGTCTGCCAGCGCCCTTGCTTCCCATCCCTGACTGCAATTAACAACAGCACTAAGTGAGGATGGGACACATTAATTCCTCTGCCCAAGAGGGTGCTCTTCACAGCACATCAACACATTGTCTCATGAACCATATGACTCATTGCTCTGTGACAACTGGTATTCCCAAACCCTGACAGATGCTCGCTAGCACAACTTGAGAACTGAAACTACATTTTCTTATTGGAAATAGTGAAAATTATGCAGATTTATCATTTCTTCCCAGCTGACAAAGTCAAAAGATCTTTCCGTGTATCTTCTTTATCAATGGTTCTACTAAAGGAAGCCTGAATTTGCTTTCATAGAAAAGAACTTAATAATCCAGGTATGTTGTAATGATGACATAGCTGAGTCTGATACGTGATTGAAGTAGCATAAGCACATGTTACTATAGGCTACTGCAGAGTAATTTTTAATCAGGGCAAGAATATCTTAAATGTTTGACTCATGGCTTTAGTACAGTTCCTACGTCCCTGCTAGCACATGTTAGTTTATTCAGGCACACTGAACGAGTGATGGAAAGTAATATAAAGTTTCCACAGCACCTTCTGATATCAGTAAGGCATGTATTTGAAATCATCCCTACTGACAATTAAACAGTCAAGACAGAAACAGGAGTCTCCAAACCATAAATATATATTAATGAAGGTAATTATTTGGAAGGGCAATAAGAATTTAAGAACAGGAATGACAAATCAGTCCAGGCTAATTTTTTTATAATTAGTGCTTGATATATTTCTCTTCCTTGAATCATCTATCTAGCTGATTTGAGTATCTCAAATATCCAGTTGACACAATTCTGCTGTTTAAGTGACCCATTTTAGAAATAGCAACCTCTAGCTTTTTTCAAACTTCTTGCTGCTATTCTAATTTGGCACTCTATTGGATCAGAAGACATACTGGATAATCTTACTAAGCAATTGGTTTACTTTTTGTAGATCCTTTAAATTCCTGTATCATAAAAAGCACGATTTCCAAAGTTCTATGTACAGTGAAATATTTTGTCTTAAGGATAGCAAAGAATTTTTTCTCTTTTTTTTTTATCAGAGGATATAGTTAGGTTGGTCAAACAGGCATTTAGCTTCAAAATTTCAAAGTTGACTTTTACACTGGACATTGTACCACATGATACAATACTTGTACTTTCTCGTGATAGAAATACCCGCATTTGCTTTTATAATTTACAGCCAGAGAATTCAATATTGTCCATTTTTAAACAAGAAATAACACACACCTCATTTATAAGAAATAAACATTTTTTAAAAATGTGAAATGGTGGTCATTTCTAGCAGACAGGGTTAGACAGCAAATAAGATTTAGTTACATTGACAAAAGTGTCAATTTAGATACCAATTTTTCCTTCTTTTTGAAACCAAACCAAACCTTAGTTCAAATATTTTGATATAAACATTAAAGAGCAGCTGCAAGTCTAAGGACAACAAACTTATTGAGTCCAAAGTATGGGTAGGGCAATGTCTCATCTATTAGACAGCTCAAGACTTCGAGGTGACAAAGGATGTACGTGGAAACCTAATTCAACAGTTGGTACTAAGTGGGATCCTCACCATGGGGTTTACTGATTGTTATTGCCTATTACACTAAAATATGTCCAGAAGATCTTTTGGATATTGTAACCTTGTATTTCTGTTCTACCTGATGGGAGCATTACAATAATTTGAGTTTCCTCAAAAACATTTAGTGTCCTAAAATAACAGTTTGCATATCATGATCTCTGGATACCAAAAGTCTGTTTTGGGAGAAAAGGACCCTCTGTCCTGTCCAATAGGATACTCATTTTGAGACAGAAGAAAGTATTTTTAGCAATGGAGAAAATGGGCAGCCTTGGGGGATACTGCATTTGCTGAAAAAGGGAGCACATTTGATGACATTAGATAAGAGTTTGCAGAAGAGCAGCAGGAATTAAATAGGATTGACCAGACTTTTCAGTCATCTGTTGGAAAGCAGTGTTCTAGAAATGTATTTAATTAACTGAAGGTTCCTAAATAAAACAGCAAAAAAGCTCTTGGGAATTAGTGATATAAAAGGACAACAAACATCTAATAAAATTCAGTTTTTGGCTGCTAGTCATATGTTGATTCCCCTTGGAAATAAGACAGAAGACAAAACAACTGTACTGTTTAAAAAGCTAATATCCTCATGTTTGAGATACTGATTTCTTTCTGTATCTTTCAGCATAATCCAAAGTATTTTATTACTATCAAGTAAAATTTTCTTTTCTTGTGACAGTACTGTTTACTGCTTCTCTTTACCATTTTTCAGATCTCCTAGACTGAAAAAATCCTGAATCTCTGAGGGAGCAGTATCTAATCTGTATTACCTCCCTGGTATCTTTTTTGCTGTTTTAACTAAGTGTGGTGCAGTGGGAGATGTAATTAGAGGCACCAACAAACTCTGTTACAGCCTACAGATGATTTATCTCTATCACTTTGACTCCTCTGCCATTTGCATGAAACTAACAGTTTCACTCTTTCAAAATATTTCCAACTTTGAGATAAGGACTTTTTAAGAATCCAGTTGTATGGGCATGTAAAAAGTCTGAATACAAATTTCCATGTTCTAATTTTTGACTGACTCATCTGGCCACTTCAGTCCTGCATACCTAGATTCCCACCAGTAAGGTCAGTCTAATTAATGAAAATTCACTGTGCATATTAAAAATTAAGTAAAATTAGCCAGTCCTATTTAATTGAAATACCTACATGTGAGGTGATGACAACTTTATGGCAGATGGAATTCCATGAACCACAGAAAAGAAAAATTCAAAAACAGCTGACTCTGAGTGAGGTGCTGTCAGATGGAAAAATAAATGTGTGATGCCTTCCCTACATTTGATTAGAGGAAAATTAAAGCACATAAAAGACATCTTCAGAATATGTTGTGCTCTTCATTAATGTCTTGTTGGGATGGTCAATGAACAGAAAAAGTGAGTCCCAACCTGCATGGGGGCCTGGCATTTAAGTTGCACTGAATAAACCTTCAGGACTTAGATGCAGGTTGCAGATGTCCACACGTTTAGCAGAAAGCCAGGTGAGTTCAGCCCCTTAGAAGGGTACTGTGGGCTGGCACCAGAAAACTGCTGGGAAAATGGCTAGGTGGGCTAAAAGAATAAACTCCCCAATAAATAAACCCTAAAACAGGGAAGCTCCACGGTTGAATTTCTTGGGAAGCTGTTATGACAAAACTGATTGTATTGAGCAGTATCTTTGTATTTTTGTATTTTTAGTATCAACCAAATCAATATCTAGAAAGAAATATTGGATTTGTGAATCCAAATAATTTCTTTCAATTTTAATTATTGTCTAAAGCAAGAAATCTTTCTATTTTTAGTCCTTAATACTTTTTTTGTAGTGTGCACAAATGAAAGTAGAGTCTAGCTAGGGTCATAAAAAAAGCCTGTGAAATCTTCATTGTTCCTTGAAAGCAGTTGTAGATTTAACACACTAAGCTACATTCCAAGTACTGCCCTTGGTAATACAGAGTTAACACCTGTTGGTTTTGATAGAAATTGTACATACAAAATAAAAACCCACTTTCAGTGAGCTCTGCCCTTCAGGGCAGTATTTAATTGACCTTAGGACAGAGAGCAGTGTTATCTCTCTCATCTCATAGACTAGCTGTAGTGCTGTTTCCAGCAATGAAACCTTTCAACCTTCAGGAGAGAAACCCTTCAGTAAAAGAGTGCTGTTAAATGGTCCTGGTAATATTCTGAACAGGATTGTTACTGAGTGCCCCATATGACACTGGAATTCTGGCACTGAGGAATAACTGGTGTGAAGTAAATTACTTTCACTCCTATCCAGGATATCAGAACAATCTGTAGTAGTTGCCCTTGAGCAAAAGGGCAAAAAACAAAAAGGGCATTTGATCTTAATAATGACTTACTAATTCTCATTAATGAGCAGGATAACCTTTGTGAATTATAAAAGGAATAATGAAATGAAAGAAAAATGTATTGATAAAAAGCAATTAGAATAAATCCCAAAGAAGACCAGCTCATGAGAATATGGAAGCTGGTTTATGGTTGAGTTGGTAGAACAATCATGTACACATTTTAAATTACTTCACCTTTTTTCCCCAGGTTCTAGATTTGTAGATGGCCATGGTATAGTTAATGGGGTCATGTTATATAGGGTTTTTTTAAATTTTTGTTTGAAATATCCATATCTGTAGTAGTTTTACAAATGCTTTGAGAATCTATTATTGCTTTTTTCTTTTAAATAGCCGGTACAGGAAGAATTAAAGAATTTCCAGAAAGCTATTCAGATTTTCTTTTGAAAGATTTAATAGTGGGTAAATAGCTGTCCTGGGTGTGCCTCCTCTCATGCCTCAATTTGGTAAGCTCCAGTCTATTTGTCTGGAGGGAACAGAGTGAAAAATGAAGACCTCAATGTTATAAAGGATAGTAAAACAGAATATAAGAAATAGCAAGTATTAAAAAGTATTAAAAAAATCTGAAAAAAATTAAATGGATGAAAAAATGTTGCAAAAAAATCCCCTCTATTTCTAACCTTACCCTTTTGAAATCCTAGCTTTCAGTTGTAATCTGTTCTCTTGCTATTACTACTCTAATATCAGCAAAATAATATTATAACCATTCTGAAAATAAACCCTTGAAAATGCCTAATTTAATAATGTTGAAAAATTACATTAATTTTTTTAAAATAATTCTTATTGCAAATCAAAGTAGGTATATTTCGAAATTAGTCTAAATTGGGAAATAATTTGCATTGCACTTCTTCATCGCACTTTAATAACTAAGCTAATTAGGTATTTTTTTGAGCAGTCAGAAATTTCAGCTATTCACTTAAGCATATCTCAGTCAAATGGGTTTCACAAAATTGTGGATGCCAGAGCTGTGATGTCAATACTCTTGGTAAGTACTCATGTCCATCATAGTAAACTGCATTTTACATCACTGAGGGCAGACTTAAGATTTACATGGAATACTTAATTATCAGGAACTTATTTATCAGGAAAAGCTAGGAAAATATTTTTAAGTCATTCCAGTCTAGTAAATCAATTCTGAAAGATCATGCTGATGACTGCCTGATCACAATCAATAATGTAGAAAATAAGAGAATCACAAAGTTCCAGATCACATCTGGGTGGATAATTTATGTAATGGTTATAAGGGACTAAATCTGTTAAAATGTTAAAAGCTGTATTTCTAAAGTGCTACTCATCTATTTCAAGGAAGCTTTGAAACTACTGTAAATGACAAAGAAGGAAGGAAATAAAAGGCTTTGTGGAAAACCACAAAAGTTTCGCAAATAAATTTTATTTAATTTGTCTTTAAAAGTAGCAATTTAGGAGCTCTTCAGTGGTAAAATTCATTGGCAACTCTTAGGCATAAGCTATCTGAAAACTTTGAATAGATTTGTTTTATTTGCACTATTTTCTTCTAAAAAATATTTTGGATAAGGCAGATTTGAAGTCACATTCATCTGGCTTGGCAAACAAAACTCATATGTGTGTTTTGTTTAGATTATCTTAATTAATTATGCCCATGGAAAGAAAAAGCTTCTGAAAAATAGTTAATGAAAAGTCGCAGATTCTAAATCTTAGCAGAGTTCTGAAATAGCTGTATTATAGAAAACAATATTAATCAGCTCAGGGTAGATTTATGTGGTATTTATTCGTAACTCAGCAAACATTCATAACAACCTGGTAGATACTACTAAAAGAGATTTCAAAATTTAATCACCTTTCAAATTTGATAATGTTCCCATTTAGCTTATCAAAATGACAGATTAAAATCCTTTTATTGCTGCTTACGTCATAATCATTAAAAAAACCAAACAAAACCCCCAAGCAAAAAAGCCCCCAAAACAAAACTCCAAAACCATCTGTGAGGGGAAAAAAAAAGTATTTTTGGATTTAGTCTTACTAGAATTGTATGTAGATTATTCCAAAAATGTCAAATTTGATCTACTGTTCCAGCTATGGATCCAGAGGAATAGAATGATACTAGTTTGTTCATCTATTCTTTGAAAGAGCATGCCTGGCTTTTTACAGATGAGTAAGACTGAATAATTTAAGGAGAGGAGGCAAAATTAGAACAGGACTTCATGTGAATAAAAAAAGTGTTGCTGCCAATAGGGAGTGACCTAAACTGGCGTCTCGTGTATACCCAAAAGTGTATCAATCTCTTCTTCACTCAATCTGTTCCTGCACTCAGAGGACCTAGCTGTAACACCCAGTCTTGTACAGCAAAAAAAATTCTATGCATTTCTCCTCCATAGCTGATGTGATCAAAAGTCTATTGAGGTCCCAATTTGGTATAGATTCTTCCCTAGATTAGTAGCTTAATAATTTTACTGCCATGTCATCTGCTTTTCAGAAGTTCAATCTAATGTTTCCCAAGTTCCCCTTGAAGCTACATTCCCTGAAAAACTGGTCCTGCAGTACTGGGTTTGACATTCAGCGCTATAATTCCTAACTCCTTGCCCAATCACTTCCTGATGAATAATATCCATTAACTGTCTGCCCAAAGTCTTCACAGCAGCCCCTAGTTCAACTAAAACCATCCTATCTTCACACTCAATTCCTTGCTGCCAGAGCAGTGCCTGCCTCCATATTACAATGCTGGAATCCAAGGTCTCATTTCTTACAACCTCAGCTGAAGACGGCCAATTTTTAACAGCCCTGAGTAATATAATGCTTTTACATCGAAACTGGAAGTATGGTCAGAACTGAGCCTTTCTGGAAACCAAGAACACATCATTTTCTTGCTCTACAGAGAAACACCATCAATAGCCACAGAAGCCCAACATCAACACAACATGCTAAATTTTTGTCAATTGAATGCAGCTGTGAATAGTCACAGTGTGTTTGATCCTGAAACACAGAGTTTTGAAAGGATTCTCAAGGCTGGCATAACCATTGCTTGTTGAATAAAGTATCATTTTGATCTAAATTTACAGTCAAAAAGTAGTTCCCGTATGTTTCATTTGATGTAAAATTTGAAGTGAATTTATATTGTTGGTTGCCTGTGGGTCAGGTCAGACACCATGGGAAACAATCAACAATGGATGTTGTTTTGACATTCTATTACATTCTGCAAAATAAAGAATATAGAGAATAATTCTGATTTCAGTACTTCAAAAATTTTTTTTTAAACAACCAGGTTGCTTTTTCTTTTTTTACATTTTTCTTGTGCCACATCATATTGAACCTTGGTTAATAAAGTCTCCAAATAAATTGCTGTCTGAGCATTTAGAACATTTTTTAATCTTCTGAGCACTGGCAATCTACTTCATTGGCACAAAGCACTCCTAAGCACTGAGAAGCCTGAAGGAAGTTGTAACTGAAGTCTCAAGCTGAAGACATCTGCTCTTCACAAATATTCCCACTCTCCATGATGTTCTTTTGCATACCATTATTCAAACATAGAATTTGATGAGTCCTTAGGATGGACTAATAGCAACCATCAAATACCAATAAAGGAAAACACAGTCAGAATTCTAATTTCTTATGAACGTTTATGGCAGAAAGTCTTGAGATAAGGTAAATATTTGCACTCTTTGTTTCCACAAATTTATAACAGATAGAGCAAGGCTTGTATGGATGCAGAATGAATGAAATTCATGTTTTCGAGCATCAGAAGAAACATCACAAAAAGGTTTTAAAAGGTAGCCTGCACTGGGAAGGAAAGGGCACCCTTCCCCAGGCACTGTTCTCTTGGGAGGTACTGAGGAAGATGTTGCTTATGACAAGATGACAAGGCCTGCATTCTGAAAAGGTCACAGCACAGATGACTTCCTAGCTGATGGCCACTACCCTCACACATGGAAGAAAGAAACTAGGTTGCTGCATGTAGTACACACCGTCCTGTTTTTCTCCTTGCTCAAAAGAGCAGACTATGCGCCCACAAGTGAGTAAAAGGATATGATAGGCATCAACATATTCCAAGATTTATGAAAGCATAAATTGGCAAGATTCTGAGATGTGACATCTGGTGACTCCTAAGGGGTGCGAGAGAATTGTCCAGAAACCTTTTTGTCATCTCCCATCAAGAACTAATGCTTTTCATATTGCATACAAGTCTGTGAGTGAGAGAATGTGAATGCATAAAATCCCTTGCTTGAGGAATTTGTAAATAGATATCTAGCACTGAGTTTTACTTCACTAATTTCCCTACCATGCTATTGCAATGTAGAGCCACATTATTAAACTAAGCAGGTCATATATTTAAAGACGCTATTGCTCCAAGTGATTATAGTGAATCTCTCATGTTTATTCTCACAATAAAGGAAAGAAGATGCTGTTGCAAGGCTATGTAAAAAACCACCTAACTTAAAATAAATAATACAAAGGCTTCCAGTCATTTCCTTGCCTTAGTTTCAAACATTGAATTATTTATGTTAATTGCAAATATCCTTTGGTCATATGGAACTTTTAAAGTTACCAAGTAAATATTTCACATTTGGTCCATTTTCTTTAGGTAAAAAATCACCACTTAAATCTGTGCAACTGTATCTTCCAGAAACGCAATTACTTTACTCTATGTTTGGTGCAGCTGTACTCACTTCAGCACTCAAATTCACAAATATTAGCAAGAAAACAGCACAATGAATGAAATAAATTCTCACTTGTGCAATTTCCTGGAAAAGTAGCAATCAAAGTTAACCTTTTCAGTAGGATGTGACAGAAGTTCAATGATAATAGAAATACTGCTGCTTTAGGAAGTTCTCAGGGTTTGCAGACCCAATATTCATCATTGCTCTTCAAGAAGGTTAAATAGTAGTACTTAGACATCAGCATTTCAAAAACATCCCTAGGCAAAGCAAAAGAGGTCAACAGTTCCATTTCCTTTATGTTTCTTTAAAGAATAGCTGAGAAATATTTCATGCTACAGAGAATGAATGCTTTTAATAGCTTAATATACTACATTTAAATATATGAAAAAAAGGCAACAGTCCATCAAACAATAAAGTATTAAGCATTTATGGAATATGCCACTACATAAGGTAAAACTAGTAAAACCTACAAGTCAGTTTTGGGTGTAAGCACTGTCTCACACACAAACTGCTTGCTATAGACAGAAAAGTGATCAGCCTAAAGCCCAGACCAAGATCCATTACTGATCAGAATTTCCTTTTGTTCCTGCATAATTTTTTTTATTACTTAAATATAGATTGGCAAGAAACATATGTTTTCTATTAGATGCTGAAAAAAATCTGAATCTGATTTCCCAAAATCTGAAAATTTCCAAAATACAAAACCAGTTCTAATATGGCGAGGTTTTTGTGCAAAAAAGTTTTTTGCATTACCTAGAAAATATTCAGAAATTATAAACATTGAAAATAAACTGGCACTACTCTGGGAATGAGTTCATAGCTATTGACTAATTTACTGGTGCTTAAATTATTGAATGTTTAGTCTTTCAGGCTACAAATTATGAAAGAGGCTAGATTTACAATAGATCTGGTCCATTAAATCTATTACTCAGAAACTGGTTTTCTGCCGTAAAAAAAAAAGCCACGCATGTACAGCTCAATATATCATCACCTTCACCAAGGACAGAAGTGGAGTTCAAAAAGACAGGACAGAAAGAGGTGGAAAACTGTTCCCAAAAAAGCAGCTGAAACCACATAGGGACGAATATAAGATTCTGCACTTAGAAATCACAAGCTCCAGAGTCACTCAGGACAAAAAAATCTTGAAATATTAAAGGAGGTACAATATCAGTCCCCTACTTTGAACCTAATGAAATCTCATCTGGAAAAAATTCTTATATTTTGAAAAAATCTCTTTAAAATAGATTAAAAAAAAGGGGGAGCAAATTATCCTCAAATTACCTACCAAGGAAAAGGTAAAAAGTGACTACTCTGTAACAATTTAAAAAATAAAAACGTAACCAGACAACAGGATAGATTTTTGGTGAAGATGCAGAACTTCAGTTGCAGACTGTTTTCATCATTTAAAGCAATGCAATTTCTGCTTTAGAAATAATTTACATCCTTCTCCTTTCTTGACTATTCTCAGAATGAAAAAGGTTTTCCTTCTATCCAGTGTGAAAATCTTCTCTTGTTTCAACTCACATTTCTTGCAACTTATACTCCCATCAAATTATCATTTGTAGGTTTTTTAGGTTGTCATTAAGTTTCCCCGAGTTCTTCTCCACATCTGGTTCCTCAGCCTCTCCTCAAAGGTCATGTGCTGCAACAACAGTGATCTCAACAGTGATGCTGTGTGATTTCTTCCTGCAGTACATGGCTGGAGGTGGGGGAAGCAAGGCAAAATCCTAGATGTGATATTCCAAATGCCAGGCAGATGGGCTCAATCTCTTCTCTTGATGTACTGGCTTTCTTTCTGGGAATATTGCCTGGGATATTGCTTGAGACCTCTGTAGTCAGGGCTTTATTCAAAGGCCTGGAAAGCATATAATCCATTCTTACATCTAAATAGCTGCAATATCTATGTATCCACACATACAAAACTAACACTGAATTTAAAACTTGTAGTACTTTTTCTTACATTCTAGCATATCAAAATCAGAGTTCCCTATAACTAACATTAAAACAAATATATTAAGGTCAGAGGCTTATGTACAGATATAGACTGAATATCAGGACACAGACTTTGCAGTGAGAAGTTACTGGTTTTGTTGAAAGCAGAGGCATGAGGTTGTCTGTCAAGTCACTCGCTCAGGCTTGCGTGAGGTAAATAAAAAGCAGACTGAGTTGCATCACAGTGGAGAAGTCATGCTGGTAGAGGGAAGTATTTTCTCTGTAGGAGGGCACTTTGATGCCTGGAGTGTAGAACTGGAACCTCTTTATCACTTTGAAAACCTTTATGCTACATGTGCTTGGTTATGGGATGGCTACCTAGGTACACAAATACTTTCTAGCAGATGGAAACTAGAAAATAGAAATCACTGGGTAATTGCTTTACAAATGTGAGATGCTGGTGCACAGAAAAGGGAAGGAAGAGTGGAATGAAAAGGAAGCAAAAGGCAGTAACCATTATGAGAGAAATTTAAGCAGTGTCACTGAATAGTGTTTGCAGCCAACAGAAAAACTGAGATGAAAAGCAGAATCTAGAACTGCAAAATTTGACTGAAGATAAAAAACAATTATGATTGCACGTATATCTATACTTATATATACTTATATACTTATAACTTGCGGCGGAATGGAGGGTTTCCATCTTGCAGGGAGAGGTTTCAAAATTTGGAAGGAAGGAAACATTGATCTTCTCATCCAGATGTGTAAGAAGGAGGATGTGGTGAGCTATAACCTTGTCAGCCCACATGTTGATCTTTGGGAATGTGATCAGTCTTTCTGGAGACCATTTCCAAATACGTTAAGGACAAGAATGTCATCAGGAATCAGCAACGCGGATTTACCATAATGAAATTTATCTTAATCCACCTGATGTGACTGACATGGCTGTTGAGGGGAGGGTGGTAGCTGTTGTTATAAATTAGAGAAAGACTTTCAACATTATCTCCTGCTGCATCATCTGAGACAGATGAATGAACAGGAATGGACTGAAAAATGGCTGAACTGCTGGACTCCAGCTGAAGGCCAGCCACTGGTGATGTGCTCCAGGGGCTGACCTTTTAAAATACTTGTTAGTGATCTAGAGTATGCGCCAGAGTGTACACTCAGCAAGTTTTCAAGTTGTACCAAAGTGAAAGGAGTGGTTCACCAGCAGAAAGTTGCTGTCATTCAGAGGGACCTTGACAGAATTGGGCAGGGAGGAATCTCATGAAGTTCAGTGCAGGGAAATGCCAAGTCTTGCCTGTGGACAGGAATAACCCTGGGCAGCAGCATCCAATGGGGGCTACACAACTGAGTTCTTAGGTTCAACATATCCCTATTCACTACCACCCAGAGAAGGCTTTTTTGTAATTTTCTGTAAGTAATAATATTTAAAAACTAGGTCACTAAATTTAAGAACGATTTTAAGGGCCAAGTTGAACTTCCAAAGATGAAAATTTGTGTGCAGTAGGGATGAAAGTTAGGCTTAGAGATCATAAAAAAACAGACAATCATTTTCCACCAAATCACCATCACCAACATCAAAAATATTTAGGAGACTGACAATCTTAAAAATTTAACTTCAAAAAAAGGCCAATGTAAATGGCCTTTTTTGTAAATGTTTAAACTCTTTGGAATTAACTCTTGCATTATTCTAATTTTGACAAACATTTTTCCCTAAAAAGCTTAAAAAAAATTAGGGAAAGATATATTTCAAAATGTTCTTTGCCAAGTGTACTGGCTTTGCATGACGAGGCTTTTGGTAGCAAGGGGGTGCACTAGTGGTCTCTATGAGAAGATGCCAGAAGGTCCCCTCATGTCCGACAGAGCCAGTGCCAGCTGGCTCCAAGATGGATCTGCTGCTGGCCAAGGCTGAGCCCATCAGCAGTGGTGTTAGCATAAACTGGCATAACACATTAAAGAAGAGGAAAAAAGCTGCTCAGGAATTAATTGAAACTGGAGAGAGGAATGGAAATATGTGGGAGAAAGAAATCTGCAGACACCAAGGGCAGTGAAGAAGGAGGGGTGTGTGGTGCTCCAGATGTTGGAACAGAGATTCCCCTGCAGCCTGTGAGGAAGGACCTGATGAGGCAAGCTGTCCTCCTGCAGCCCAGGGCAGAGCACAGATCCAGCTGCAGCTAAGGCTGGAGCTAATGGATGCCCAAAGAAGCCTGTAACTCTCTGGGAAGTCCATGCTGGAGCAGGATACTGACAGAACCTGTGACCCCTTAGAGAACCTACCTAGAGCAGCTTGGTTCTGAAGGACTACCCCCCCTGGGAGGGACCTGTGCTGGAATTTGTGAAGAACTGCAGCCTGTGTGAAGGACTCATGTTGGAGATATCTCTTGTGTCTCCTCTCTTGGGAGGGACTCCATGTGTGAGCAGGGGAAGAGTGTGAGGAGTCCTAGCCCTGAGGAAACAGGAGCAGCAGAAACAACATATGGCGAACCGACCACAGGCCCCATTCTCTGTACCCCTGCATTGTTGTGGGGGCCAGAAGGTAGAGAGAATGCGAAATGAAGTTGAGTCCAGAAAGAAGGGAGGAGTGGAAGGTGTTTTAAGATTTAATTTGATTTGTCGTTACCCTGAGAAATTATTTCTTATTACTCTGATTTGTTCGGTTATAAATTTAATTAATTTCCCCAAGTTGAGTCTGTTTTGCCTGAGATGTTAATTGGTGAGTGATTTCTTCCTGCCTGTATCTCAACCCAGAAGCTTTTTGCTATATTTTCCCTCTCTTGTGCACCTGAGGTGGAGAGTGATAGAGCAGCTTTAGTGAACATCTGGACTCCAGCCAGGGTCAATCCACTACACCAAGTTTCAGATATGTTCACGCCATGTTACCACACCAGGTAGCAGGCAGTAGGGTATTATTTTTGGTAATTAATAATGTAATACAGCTTTCAAAACTCACCAGTAATATCCCTATTGGTTATATGTGACCATTAGACTCTTTTTATACCCTACTGCAGTAGCTCAGGCAACTGAACTCAAGTCCTTTCTCTAGAATACCTTTCACAGAATGCAGGCTAAGGTTTGATCCTGTTTCAGTGGTGCTTTTGGGGCTACCAGGTTGCTAGCAGAGCTCCTGCCTGCAGCTCAGGTAAGACAAAAGGTAAAACAGCCACAAAATATTGCTCAAGGACTCCTAATAAACATTGTGGCCCTGACTGGAAGACTATTGTATATTGAGGAGTTAGTGCTCCACCAGCAGCTGTTCTGAGTGGGTGCTGTGTTAGGTTGTACCATGCATATTACTTAGCCTCAAGAACTGTGCTGTGCTCCACACATATTTGATGAAGGATAACTTCAGTTTCCAAAATGTTTTCAGAAGTACATCCTGTTGAAGAAAATGTCAAAAACCTCTAAAGGCAACAGTAGCAGCAAACCTCACCATAAACAGGAATTTTGTTCAGAATGCCAGTCCCTAACCTGTGTCATCACTCCAGGTTTTCATCATCAGGCATATAATGTTTCCAACATTCTATCACTTTTTCTGGACTATCAATATGTGGCTTTCTTGCTGGGATCCAAAAAGAACCAGCACATTCTGAGATAAAACAATAAACAAAACTACTAAGCCTATGTTAAAATGTTGAAAATTGCTTAAAGCTATCCTCTTCCCTTATTCTATTTCCACCATTATTGTCCCTGCAGATCCCAGTCCCAGGATGACACTGATTACTAATGTAATATCTTCCAGCAAAAGATTTTCTGCATCTATCTATCAAGTTGATATCTTTAGTCACAGCATGATGATAAAAAGACAAAACTTTTAGTTCTGTGTGACCTTGTTATAACAGCGAAACTCAGAATTGTAACTGATAGTGTTATACAGGACTTAAATCCTATTGCGAGTGCTATTAGAGCAAAAAAATGCTTCACAGCATTTTACTATTTCTTATGTACACATCATATACCTTTTTGGACTTGCACAAATCCATGTACAAAAGTAATAATTTCATTACCTGAATTCCTAGTTCTCTATTTTATTGACATCCCAGGGCTTCTCTAGATATGCATTTAGTTTCTAACATTTCATGAAGTTTTTCACTCCTAATATGATACTTGATAGTTTTTGAAGTCTTTCTGAATATCTAGTTGAATCCTTTTTAATGCAGTGCAACACTTCCAAAGAGAAATAAAACAAATTAACTAACACCCCACACATCCCAGTTTATTTCCCAGATTATTAGAAAATAAACAGTTCAGCAAATTTGCAAATAGTTTAATCCTTAACATATCCCTAATGCTATAAGAATAACACAAATAGAATGAGATATATAAACAGGGAATTAAAGTATGGGAAACAATAAATGGCTCAAGAAAAACACATGCAAGAAACAATTATCCATTTGTTTTTGAAAAGGAAATCATCAAGCATGCGGTATTGTTAATAGATAAAAACCTGCCAGCAGACTATGAATGTTCCAGTAGAGACCACTTTTAAGGTTTTTGTTTGTTTGGGATTTTTCATAGCCTAGAAAGATCTCCCTTACCTACTCCTACTGGTTCAAAAATTGTGGCAGGAGAAAGCTAGAAATATATGAGCTGTAGGATGGGCCAGAACTGCAGCTCTGATTATGCTATTAATTCTCAGAGATATTGAGAGATCCCTATGGATCAAATTTAATGCTTATTTCTCTGTTGTTTTCCCTCATGTAGTTTTAATTGAGAGTTCTTTTTCTTGGTAAAAATATTACATAGGTGAGAGAATTTGTCTACTTTGCTGTTCTTCTTTCTTTTGTATCTCTTGTTTCATATAGATTAACTACACTGCCATTGTGAATTTCTTTTCTCTTAATAGTTAGGCTATGGTATTATTAACTAAATCAACAGTAATTATGGAACATTTCAGCAAATAGAAAGCAGGATAAGAAGGTTTAGGTTCATGATGTTATTGGTGACGCTGATAGTAGAAGTAATGAAGGGTTTATGGTTTTAGACAATCCAATAAAACTCATGAGACTAACACTTAATTTAAAGATCATAAAGCAAATGTTCTCTCTTCTTTCAGTATCTGCCTTGAAAATGTTTTAAGTCAACAGATAGAATACTGGTATGTAATATATCAGATATCTGTGGAGAAAAGAGATTTATCCTGGCATGTGGGGCTTCAGATCACATCAGCAAAATCCATTTCACAATTTTTTTCCCCTCAACCAAATTTGTGTAGTATCAGCTGCAAAAAGAAAAAAAAAAATAGAGAGGTGTTGAAAATGCAAATACATAAAATAAACCCCCGAAACTCAAGGACTAAAAATTTTGAGTAACCTTGCAAAAGTACCAACTTTTCTCATTGATTTCTGCCAAAATTATATACAAATCTATATAAAATTCTTGTTTCTTTTACTTGACTACATGGAAACTCAAATTGCATTCTTATTCAGGTAAGCATATTCCCACGATTCTCTGACGTACTATGCCTTTACTGTATACTTGGGTAACATATCCTCTACAGAGAGTTTAGTTGGTTTAATTTTATTTGTTTTTTTTTCTGACTTAGATGGTCCCAGAAGTAACCAGTGGCCTTGCTGGTTAAGTTACCCAGGCTAATCTCTGAATTTCACTGTAACTAGAGCCAGTTAGCACAGTTTCTGGGATCACTTCTGTTACAGGGATGCGAAACAGTGATGTTTTGTTTCTTTCTGACTTATATTAAAATATCAGAACAGGTATGGTGATTTTGGCTGCAGTAGAGTTGATTTTCTTCACAGTGGCTATGGGGTTATGTTTTGGATTTGTGCTGAACACAGGGCTGATAATGTAGAGATGTTTTTGTTGTTACTGAGCAGTGTCTGCACAGAGCCAGGGCCTTTTCTGCTTCTTGCACTGCAATGCTGGCAAGGAAACTGTGGTGCTTGGGAGGTGGGAAGGAGGAGACACAGCTGGGACAGGTGATTCGAACTGACCAAAGGGATATTCCAGACTGTGTAACATCATACACAGTGTATGACATGGGAGAAAGAAGAAGGAAGTGGGAGAACATTTGGAGTGCTAGAGTTTGTCTTCCCAAGTCACTGTAATGTCTGATGGAGCCCTGCTGTCCTGGAGAAGGCTGAGCACCAACCATGGGAAGCAGTGAATTAATTCCTTGTTTTGCTTTGCTTATGTGGTGGGTTTTGCTTTTTCTTTTAAACTGTATTTATCTCAACCCGCATTTTCTTTAAGTTTTGACATTTTGATTCTTTCCTCTACGTAAGAGCCAAAGTGAGGGATGTGGGACCCCAGGTGGCTCTCCAAAATGCAGTTTATTGTACCCAAGAGGTTACAGCAGTCCAGGGTCATGGGCCACAGAGCGTGTGCCTACAGTTGTCAGCTCCAGCTGCAGGCAGGCCTGGAGACCCTTTGGTTTTGGTTACATTGCATTGTATACTTTTCTTTGCTGAGCATCTTAATACAGTAGAACCAATCTATACCCTATTATCTATAGCCTATCATAACTACTATGATTACCATATTCATGCTACTATTCTCCAATCACTAAAAGTTAGGACATTACAGTTTAAGCTAGAAGTTGTTTTTCAGTTTTCTTGCAGTGGAAAATTCTGAGACCTTTTTTCTACTTGCAACATTTGCTGACTTGTTTGCCTGTGCTATCTTTCTGCTTGGTAAAAACATCATCTTGTTTGAGGTGGGTTTATCCTTTGCTCTAAGCCATAAAAACCCCTTCTAACTAACACACCCTTTCCCTCCTTGGTTATCCAGTAAAACTGGCTCAGCAATTCTTTTCTTCTACATCAAAACTTGCTTCCATCTCTCTTCCTTCATCAGACTCAACATTCAAAAATCTTTCTGCTAAGCAAAGATTTCTCTCATATCTGTGACACCACCTTGTCAAACTTTCATCCTTCCCAACAGTTGCCAGTGGAGGTTTGTGTTCACTGTTAAAGCTCTGAGCTTTCCTCCCCAGAGAAGTGCTGCTCCTTGTCACAGCAGGCTGTGCTGTGTGGCCAAGCCTGGCAAGGCAATTACTGCTGAGCTGGAGGTGAAGGGCAGGCAGGCACTGCTGGGATGCTCCTGGCATTAATGGATCTCATCAGTCCCCATTTGGGAATGCAGCAGTTAAATATGCTCCATGCCATGCTGTGTCACACACGTGCTCATCCTTTCTCAGCTCTCTGCTGCCAGAAAAACTCCTCAGCGCAGGCTGGAGGAGATGGATGTCTGTTGTTGTTATACAGTAAACAACATTAAATAAATCTCTGAATAAATGTCTGGAGAGTATCACAAGGTGGGCAGAGGTTGGCTCACAGTAAGAGGGACTGTACAGAGTAAGGTGTGCAGCCAGAGGGTGCCAAGCATTAAAACTTGAATTCCCAAAGCAGAGCTCTGCCAGGAGCTGGCTTGGGTGTTAAGCAAAGAGGTAAAAAACTTGAATTAATGAGTGATTTGTGACAGAAGAATGGCTGATGGTGACAGACTGCAGGAGGTCTGGTATGAAGCACAAGGGATTGATTAGGAGGTGGGATGTTGGGTTTCTGGCATGTGGGGTACACAAGCTGCTCTTCCTGCAAACACAGAGCTGTGACTGAGATCAGGCTGGGACACACACAGGTACACACACACACACAGAAGCACATCCACACAGTGCAAAACAGAAAAATGCTCAAACCCAAACCCTGGCCACGAGGCTGGGCAGCCAGATATGGCTTTCATCCACACCAATGGTCACTAATCCTCTACAGCAGCTTTGTCTTGCCGAGTCATGGGCTAAGCACAAATTCAGTTACTTGGACCACCCTGTTCCAGTGCTTCAGCTGATTTCTCTGGCCCTCTGATTTAGCATCATAGAAGTGCCTTCAGGATTCCTTTCAAACCCATTCTCCATAGTCCAGTTTAATGTGGAAACAACACAATAAATAAAGATAATAAAAACCCAACACAAAACAAAACAACCCCCCAAAAAAAAGCTTTCAGTGTTATCCCCCAGACAATATTATTTATTTCACATATTGGTCAAAGTTTTGAGTGATCAACAAATGAAGGAGTGGGTTGCTGCCTTCTCTGAGGAGAAATCAGCCCAACAAACAGTGTTTGAATAGGAAAACATCTATTACAGGATGTGCAGCAACCGTGGAGAATGTGAATCCAGGAGCAGCTTTATGAGGGGTGACTCAGACATTGGTCATCCCCAGAAGAGTGGTCAAAACAGTGAGGGAAGAGTGGCAGGAAAGCACCTGCATTGCAGGGATGAGTGACTCATGGAGAGTTTCATCTCCAGCCTCACAGATTTCTGTCCTGTCGTGCAAGTCCCATCCCCAGGAGCATCCCAAATCCATCTATCTGTCTTTCCCTACCAGCTGCAGGCCTGGAAGTTTGGGGCTCATACTCAGGAACTTTTCCCTTCCTTCCCAGAGGTGAAATTTTGGGGGAAGAGTGGTTCCCCTTCAATGCAGTTTTCATTCAGGATGAAAAAATGTTTTGGCCACAAAACTATTTGAAAATTCAGGTGGGTTTCACCAAAAACCCCCTGCTAGCATGGTTAGGATTATGTTAATTAAAGGGACAGCTGATTCTGCCCTGAAAAAGGTGGATAATCAAATTAGGTCCAAAATGAATGGAAAAAGAGTTACCATTTTCTAAAAGCCCAAGTATTGTCTTTTCTCCAGTTACTCTGTTTTTCAATCTTTTTCTTCAAAAGCTAGAAATGTACCAGTGAAAGGAAAAGGCTTGACTCAGCTCAGACTATTCCCACACTTCTTTTAACCTTGAGCAACTTGCTCCTGAAACCACAGAACTTCCCAACCTTGCACTCACCTGACACCCCACACCTCACTCCCAGCCAGGACGGGCTGGTTCCCACACCCCGCACTCCTTCCCTTCTCCTGGGCAGCTCCAAGCTCTCCATCCCACAGAGCCACAGCACCAATGCTCCTCCTGTCTCACCAGGGTGACCTCCACAGAGCACTGCAGTCAGATATTAGAGTTCTCCAAGAACTGCAGAAATGTTGCTTGGATGTTCTTCCTGCAGCAGAAAGAACTGGGATCAGAACGAATTGTATGAAAAACCAAAGAATCGGAGCTGGCATTTCTCCATCTGGCTTGCACAGCTCCATTTGGAGTTTAAAAAGCCCATTTATTTTGTATTAGGCAAACAGGGAACTGGTACAAAGCAACACTGGGTACCAACCACCTCTTATACCTGCACTGGCTGGGTTCCAAGGCAGCAGTGGACAGGCACAGGCTCAGAAGGCACCTGATTCCCCAAGCACATCAGCTGCTGCTCAGCTCTTCTCCTTCTGCTTTGCACCACTTCTTGATTTCTTTGCTAGCCTTGAAGCAATTTTTCCCACCTCTCAAGATTCACACTTCTCCAAAAGCCTCAGTGGGGTGTGCAAAGGTCTGGGGCTCTGTTTTGAGCCAGTGCCCCAATTTTGGGGGGTTCTGTTATTGTGCCATCCTTACTGCCCTGTCACACCTGGCACTCAGCACGAGTCTGGGCAGCAGCACCATGTGAACAAGCCTAGCTCAGCACCAGCACCTTGCAAAGCCAGGCTAAGGCAGAATTAAAGCCTTCAGGCTGGTATTTGTAGCAGCAAGATTGGGTTTGTCGATTTTATTGCAGGAAGCTGTGACCACTGCCAGAAACAGTGCAGGGGAGGCAATGGGGAAAGTGAGCACTTTCAGCTGTGGGACTGCAAAATGCCACATCAGGAGTCTCCTCTCTCTGATTTTTATTACATTTACTTCTAATTTTTTTCATTATTTATTTTCTACAAAGCCCAAGTCTCTTGAAATAGCTGGAAAATTTTCCAGGGAACCCAGCAGCCCTTTCATACACACATTCCTTGGATAAATCCAGTAAAATCTCACGGTGGGAGCAGTGATGGAAGCGGGAGCAGTGATGGATGCAGGAGCAGCTGGCAGAGGAAGGAGCAGCTCCCAGCCTGGAATACCCTCACATGTTGATTAGAGCAGGAGCTTCCTGATGGGACTGTTTGCCCTGCTGACCTGCTTAATTAATTGACTCATTATCAGCAGCTCCCCCAGGAGCCATCAAACATCACCCATGAGAATATTTTCCCTAGATATCCATCCCACTGAGAAATAAAATCTACTTATTTTTCATATTTCTCTGGCATATCATTTTCCTGCTGAGTAGCACACACAGCTGGATGTTTCCATGGAAGGATGAGAACTGAATTTGCAAATATTACAGCATGTTTCCATTTAACAATTGATTTTTTAAAAAGGGAAATATTTTATATAGGCTTAGCTCCATGTAAGAGAGGCTGTTCCTAAGGAGGATAGGCCTGGCTGGATATCACCACTGCTCACAGGGAGAGAGCAATGCTCAGGTCTACAAAGGCCGTGTGATCCCAGAACTCCTTGGAGTTCTGTCCAAGAATGAGATCTTGGAGATGTGTCCAAGAATGACCTGCAAGGTAAAGGAAAGGCTCAGATCACCCAAGAAACAATTTTTTCAATGTCCAGTGACCAAGGAGATGAAGAGGAAAGTAAAATATGTGGGTCAGCATGACCATGGATCAAAACATTTTGTTTTGAACTCATGGGAGGAAAACTGAAAAATATGGGCAAAATCAAAACATATTACAGAATATGTTGCTGGTAATTTAAACCAAAAAATAAAGTAGTATCAGTGGAAAATTCTAACAGTTTTACCAGGTTTATATTTGATGGAGGCAAATCCATCAAGCCACTTCCAAGCTGCCCACAGAATCACAGAACAAGCTGAGTTGGAAGGGACCCCCAAGGATCATCCAGTCCAGCCCCTGGCCCTGCACAGCCCCATCCCCAGGAGTCACCCCCTGTGCCCCAGAGCATTGTCCAAACACCCCTTGAGCTCTG
>JAWWEY010000115.1:78656797-78720657 GCA_035582745.1 Loriotus luctuosus | reverse complement strand
TGGAAGATTATATCTACCACGATGATTGACGGTGCCACCCTGTTGAATGTGAATACTGACTTCCCCGAAGTTCTCTGACAACATCTAGACACTTGGACTGGATCTTTGTCTACCTCTGCGCATGTAAAGCCACGGGCGATGCATGTGAAGAGACACAAAGAACATTCGGTCATCTCTGCCTCGGGCAGAATAAACTGTATAAGAACACGCTGCGTGAAGCAGCATTTGTGAACCGAGGGGGAGACTGACATTTTGGAGGTCAGATCCAGGTTCACCCAGCGCCGATCCCGGGCTCGACGCTGCCCTTGGCTATGGTGGTTTTTGACAACCGAAATTTGGTCTCGCGGACAAATTAATAAATCTTTGCTAAATTTTCTTATAAGTTTGGTTCTCGATTTGATCATTTATAACACTGGGGATTGTTCATTTTTACATGTGTGTTCACGGAGGCATGTTCAGCTTTCTAGTGGTTTAACAATGTGTCAGTCTTCAAAACTAGTCACTGATTGGTGTTGTTAGACACAGACGAAGTTCTTAGCAGTTCCTCTCAGAAAAAAATTACCATGGGTGGCTTCTTCCCTCCTCACCAAATGTCAATTAATGCAAAACCAGCACAAATATCAAGAGTTCCAATCAGTATAGCTCAGTAGAGATGACCAATGATTGTTTTAGGATAAGAATATTGATGAAGTTTTATAACTAGCAAACCAATTACTGCAAAGGTTAAATTTAAGTGGGCATATTATGCATAGTATGTAAAAGAACTTATGTAACCAGGACTGGTCAGAAAAAATATATGAAAAGAGATGGATTTTGTTTACTAAATGGAACATGTTATCCCCCATGTTTCCTGGTTCCTGAATAAAGAAGTGTCTGCTTATTCACATCAAAGTGGTGTTGGATAAGTTTCTTTCATCCTGTTTGGTGATAGTTTTTGTCAACTGGAGCAAGACCTCTCTGAGAGGGACCAGAGGAGTTGGGGACCTGATTGGTTCCAGCCGGCACCAAGGGATTGTCGGGGACACTCATCAATCCCTGATCTGAAAGGCTCTTGGTGGCATCCTCCAGAACTGGTAAGAAAAGACACTTCTTTTGCTGTTCTGAAAAGGAAGGGGTTGAGAGTCCCCCAGTCTGCCTGTCAGATGCAGTGAAAGCTGCTCAGGGTTTGACTGAGTAGGGTACGCAAGTAGAAAATTTAGACGTCTGCCTGTAAGTTGTAAGCAAAAGGTATTGGTGAGTTGGGCAATCAGAAATTGCTAAGACAAAAACTTATATGCCTATACGTTTCTGTTGGTGTCTGTGTATTGTTTAATATCTGTCAGTGTTTGGGTACTGCTTGCTATTTTCACATAATAACAGAATCGCAGAATGAACTAGGTTGGAAAAGACCTTTGAGATCATCAAGTCAAACCTATGACCTAACACCTCCTCATCAACTAAACCATGGCACTGAGTGCCACGTCCAGTGTTTTTTTAAACACATCCAGGGATGGTGACCTCACCCCCTAGCTGGGCAGACGATTCCAGCCTGCAATCACTCTTTTCAGTTAAGAATTTTTTTCTAACTTCTAACTTAAACTTTCTTTAGCACAGTTTAAGACTGTGTCCTCTCATTCTGTCAGTTGTTGCCTGGAAAAAGAGGTCAACCCCCACCTGACTACAACCACCCTTCAGGAAGTTGTAGAGAGCGATAAGGTCACCTTGGAGTCTCCTTTTCTCCAGGCAAAACAACCCCAGCTCCCCCAGCGGTACTTCATAGGGCTTGTGTTCCAAGCCCTTCACCAACCTTGTTACCGTCCTCTGGACGTGTTCAAGCATCTCAACATCCTTCCGAAACTGAGGGGCCCAGAACTGGACACAGTACTCAAGGTGCGGCCTCACCAGTGCCAAGTACAGGGAAAGAATACTTCCCTGGTCCTGCTGGCCACACTATTCCTGATACAGGCCAGGATGCCATTGGCCTTCTTGGTCACCAAGGTACACTGCTGGCTAAGGTTCAGTCTGCCATCAACCAGTACCCCCAAGTCCCTTTCTGTCTGGCCACTGTCTGGTCATTCTGTCCCAAGCCTGTAGCACTGCAGGGGGGTTATTGTGGCCAAAATGCAGGACTCGGCGCTTGGACTTGTTAAACTTCATGTTGTTGGACTTGGCCCATCTATCCAGACTGTCCAGGTCCCATTTAGAGCCCACCTACCCTCCAACAGATTGACACATACTCCCAGCTTAGTTTCATCTGCAAATTTACTGATGGTGGACTCAATCCCTTCATCCAGCTCATCAGTGAAGATATTAAACAGGACTGGTCCCAGCCCTGATCCCTGGGGAACACCACCAGTGACTGGTCGCCAACTGGATACAGCTGTATTTTGAATACAGCATGGCTAAGAAACTTAGTGCAGTGTCTTGGGGTGATTTTATGATGATTAGTCTATTCCCTGATCCTCTGTTTTATGCCCAAAAATTGTTTCTGTACCTTTAAGGTGGGTCTGGGTCAGCAGGAGGAGCCTTGGGGCTCTTCAGTGGGCTTTTTCAAAGTGTGAGAAATGCTACTGACTTTCAAAAATTTAGAAGGGTTTATTAAAACCTTATCAAAAATACAACAGAAGACTGAATAGAGAAAATATTACGGCACCAGGAGCAAAGGATTTTTTCCCACCATGTGCTCCTCCACACAATGGAGGTTTTACCTTTTCACCCTTTAGCCCCTCCCAAAGTCCTGTCTATCGACTCCTTCTTCACTGTCCAGTGGTGGAGTTTACTTCCTTAAATCTTGATTGGCAGTCAGATGTTGCCACAGCAACAAGCTGACCCTCCCAAATGTCCCAAACCCAGGTCACCCCCTGATAACAATGCAAGGGAGGGTAAAACATCTATAAAACTTCTCTTAACATATATACATGATATTTGCCTTTTTAATTGTGAGAGTCAACTATCGCATTACTCATCTATCGCAAAAGCCTCACTCCCCAGGCATCAATTGTGCAATGCGGACTGGGTTCTTTTTATTTGCTTAGCTAGCTTGGTTTTTTGTTAGCTTAGGCAAAAAGTCTTTTTTCCTTTTCCCCGGCCTTAGAGACACTGCGGCAGTAATCCTTCACCAGCTTTTTTTTAAAGTGAATTGGACAGTTTGGCTTTGGTCCAAGATCAGAGAGAACAACCAACGGAAGAAGAATCAACTGGGACCAGCAGGAAGGTGAGCGGCCACTCCATTCTGGCCCCACATCTTGGAAAAGCTGAGCCAGCAAGAGAAAGGACACCAAATCCACCAGCTTCATCTGCTGTGCAAAGGGGACCAATGCCAGAGACACCAGGTTCCTATCTGTTTACCTGAGCTGCTGCATGAACCTTTTGTTTTTTTTGGATTTTTTTCCTTGAGGCAGGAACCAGCATAAATTTTTTTATCCCCACCATGTTGCTGGCTGTTGTGGTTGGGTTTTTTTTTACTTCTCTGGCATTTTGGGGGGATTTTTTTGGGGACGAGAGGGGGTAAGGTCTACCAGTTCAATATCTAGCATTTATTCAACTTTTTTTTTCCCATGCCGTGTGGGCACTCTGTCAATATATGGTTGGGTTTTTTTTACTTTCATCCACTAGTATTCATTTCTTATTGGCGGAAAGGGATTGTTGGAACCCTTTTTTTAGAGGAAACACTCATTCCAGAGTATTTTTCTCATAAACTTGTCACTAAACTGAGACAAAATTTGGCACTCGACTTAAGGGGCAAGAGAAAGTAAAAAAAAATTACAGTCTGGTTTGAAACACTTTGTATTGGGGTACAGCAATCAGTAGCCATCATGCTACCTGCTTCAATAATGGATCTCTGGCACCTAGGCATGTTTACCTACCCATAGATAGGGGCAATTATGGTTCTGGCATGTTTTTTTCATATCAGGGCCACAAATCAGGATTGCTATATTGGTATGCCCAGTGCTAATAATTTATGAAAGTTTAACAGAGGTACTGGATGTGTATGCTCTGTGTTATGAATAGATATGGGGGTTTAGATAAGTCCCTGTCTTTTGCTCAGGCCTCTGGCAGCAGGCAGTAGCTTTATTGAGGTGGTCAGCACCCCAAAACCCACTCTCGTTCACAAGTTCTTTAATAATGGCTGATTCTGTCTATTACAGAATGAATTATTTATTTAATAGACAGAAAACTAACAGACATAAGACTTAAACTAATACTATACAGGAATAAACAACAGAAAAGAAACTACTAGTAGATATATACAGCATGGGGTTAAATGTACCACTAATTTTACAGCTAGTGAATAAATAATATAACTTAGGATTCAATGTATCTCACCATCCAATTCATGGTGGGGCACACATCAACATCCTTTCCCTCAATTCCCAGGAAAGTAACCATGGATTTGCGTCCAAACTCCAGGGAGAAGTCTCGAACACTTTCAGGGTGTACGTGTAGAGGCTTCTGCCTCCATAACTTGTGTGTCTTTTATAGTTTGCAAAACAGTGTCTCTCAGTCAAGAATATTTCATTTATCTCTTCCCACATCTACCCTCCAGACTAAGATGTTGATTCTTAGCTGAGGCCTCCACCTTTTTGGCACCAGAGACAACCCCTTGCTGGGCCTATCTACCCCTCGGTTTTCTCTTCCGTATCTACACCAACTATCTGTGGTAAAGAGAGGGAGAAAAGTCCTGACACACTCTGCTGTTTTTCCGTTCTTGTCTCAGTTGCCTTTTTTGAGGGTTTATTAATAATTACAACCAGTCTGTTAGGGGGAAAGTAGGGGATGCCCTTTATCTCTTTCTTCCCCTTCAGATCTGGCATGTCACCTTTTGAGAATGTTCAGTTTCCCCTGGATGTGAAAGATATCACCTTTCTGCTGTTTTATTTTGTGGTTTTCCTCTATATGGTCTGCAGCTTGTCTAGAATGAGGGCTGAGATTTCCAGAGAGGTTGTCCTGACACCTGCCCCAGTCATGGAAAATTCTGAGTAGTGTGGGGTGTGGGAACACATAAGACAAACCCTGAAGGAATTCTCTTACCCAATAACTTGGAACTTCCCCCCTGAACAAATTCAGAATCCACCTGAGATGGGGAAATATCTGAAAGAAAATTGCAATGACAACTCTAATGAGAAGAAACTCATTGCAATGTTCTGGGACCTGGCTAATGCTTCTTGCAAACTGCTAGGTACCGTAGGGCAACAGATACAGCCAGAGGGGCAGGAGGATGAATCAGCAGACACCCCAGGCACTCAGGCTGCATTTAAACCACATGGGGACCCTAAGTCAATAGCAATTGTTCCTGTCCAGAGAAGAAAACACAAAATCAAATCCAATCTCCGAGTGGATGACGATGGGGAACCAAGACCCTCACAACCAGCAGAGGAATATGAACCAGAAATCATTACTGAGTCTCTGTCCATAGAAAGCCTTTGTACCCTAAGAAAAGATTACACCTGATGGCCTGATGAATCTATATTAAGTTGGTTGGTCTGAATCTGGGATGCCACAGGCGATGGTATGATAGTGGACCATACTGAAGCGAGGCATTTGGGATCTCTGTCACGTGATGCAGGTATTGACAAAGGGATGACAAGGAGGCCCGAAGCTCTCAACCTCTGAATACGGCTATTAAGAAGCATGAAGGAAAGATACCTGTGCCAAGATCTCCAGCTGCAGCAAAGCCTTTGGAAGACCATGCAACAAGGGATTAAATGCTTGAGAGAACTGGGGGTGATAGAGATCATTTTCTCAGACCACCAAACAATTAGGAGCCCAGACATGGTTAAATGTATGTCAGTGATGTGGCAAAAACTTTCACAACTTGGGCCAAAAGAATATACCCCTGCTTTAGCAGTGATAACATGGAATGAGGGGGACAAGACAGCACATACAACAGAAACTGGCTCCAGGTGTATGCAGACACTGTGCATGGCCCAACCCAAGCAAGAATCTCAGCTGTGGAAACAAGTCTGTCAGACTGCATGCAAAAAATGGAAGACAAGATTGAGGAGCCTAACAAGAAACTCAGGAAGGCACTTAAAGAGGACCTTCTCCAAATTTCGTCAATATAGGCCAGAGGCCTTGTTTTTAGAAGCAGATGCCCCCCAGCTAGGGAGAGAGGGTACACCCCATGAGCTGACCTGTGGTTTTTCCTGTGACCAATGGGAAGATATAAGAAAGTGGGATGGAAAACCCACTTCTGTCCTGGCAGTACAGATGTGTGAACTCAAGGAGGGCAATACTCAGAGAAGGAGTTCCACAAAAAGGGAGGTAGCTTCAGTTTCCCATAACTGAGCTGTCAGGCATAACAGAAGGGAGGATGACATATCTGATCCCCTTGAAGGCACCTCCAGAATGTATGCCCAGGGAGGGAATGATAGCCAGGACTAAAAGGGCCCTGCCTCTAGCCAGGCAGACCCACAGGGGAATGGTGTCTTTTAGACTGTGTGGATCTGATGGTCTGGCACATCAGAACCACAAAAATACAAGGCCGGGGTTGACACTGGTGTGCAGTGTATACTAATCCCATCCAAACCTGTGGGGGTAGAATCCATTTCTAATGCTGGGGTAACAGGGGGATCACAGCAGTTGACCCTGTTGGAAGCTGAGATGAGCTTGACTGGGAAGGATTGGCAGAAACACCCAATTGTGACTGGTGCAGAGACCCCGCATATTCTGGGCATAGATTTCCTCCGGAGCGACTATTTCAAAGACCTCAAAGGTCTCAGGTGACCTTTTGCGATAACTGCTGTGGAGGCAGACGGCAGAAGGCATTTGAATATCTTGCCTGGTCTGTCAGAAAATACTTCTGCAGGTAGGACTCCTGAAGGGGGAGGAACAGCGAGTACTAATTGCCACCTTGACAGTGCACTGCCAGCAGTACCAGATGAATCAAGATGCCATGATCCCCATCCACAAGATGATCTGTGAGCTGGAGAGCCACAGGGTGGTCAGCAAGGACTACTCACCCTTCAACGGTCCCATTTGGCCCATGTGGAAATCTAAAGGGAAGGGGAGATTGACAGTGGACTATTGTAACTTGAATGAAGGTAACCCGCCACTGAGCGCTGCTGTGCTGGACATGCTGGAGCTCCATTATAAGCCATAGTCCAAGGCAGAGAAGTGGAATGCCACTATTGACATTGCTAACGCATTTTTCTCCATTCTTCTGGCAATATAATGCAGACCTCATTTGCCTTTGCCCGGAGAGACGTGCAGTACCCCCGGAACCGACTGCCCCAGGGGTAGAAGCACAGTCCCACCATCTGCCATGGACTGATCCAGACTGCACTGGAAAAGGATGAGGCTGCAGAACACTCACAGTACATCACGTATATCATTGTGGGGGGTAACACGGCAACAGAAGTATTTGAGAAAGGAGAGAAAATTATCCAGATTCTCCTGGAAGATGTCTTTGCCGTCAAAAAGAGCAAAGTCAAGGGACCAGCCAGAGAGATCCAGGTCCTGAGAGTAAAGTGTCAAGACAGTAAGAGCCTGAATGAGAGATGTGGGACTCCAGGCGGCTCTTCATAATGCAGTTTATTACATACAAGATGTTACAGCAGTCCAGGGTTGTGGGTGACAGAGCCTGTGTCTACAGCTGTCAGCTCCAGCTGCAGACAAGTCTGAAAACCATTTAGTTTGGGTTACAATGCATTATATACTTTGCTGAGCATCTTAATACCGCAGAACCAATCTATACCTTAACTTTTACCTATAACCTATCATAACTTCTATAATTACCATATTCATGTTACTATTCTCCAATCACTATAAGTTAGTACGTTACAGTTTAAGCTAGAAGTTGTTTTTCAGTTTTCTTGCAGTGGAAAATTCTGAGACCTTTTTTCTACTTCCAACTTTGCTGACTTGTTTGCCTGTGCTATCTTTCTGCTTGGTAAAAACATCTTCTTGTTTGAGGTGGGTTTGTCCTTTGCTCTAAGCCATAAAAACCCCTTCTAATGAACATACCCTTTGCCTTCTTGGTTATCCAGTAAGACTGGCTCAGCAATTCTTTTCTTCTATATCAAAACTTGCTTCCATCTCTATTTCTTCATCAGATTCTACATTTAAAAATCTTTCTGCTAAACATACATATCTGTGAGACTTTCCTGTCAAACTTTCATCTTTCCCAACACCCCTAGCCATTGTGAGGGAGTGGGCAAATCGCTGTGTGGGGCTTGGTTACTGGCTGGGCTTAAACTGTGACAGAAGGGGAGATGCTGTCCAGAGGAATGTGACACATCTGTCCCTAACCATGATCTGGGTTTTCCTTCTTTTCCCAGCACATATGAACATCACCTGATGACAGAACTGGGTAGTGCAGTCAAGGTCTTATTTTATCTGATATTCTTTTCGGAAGGGTTCACTCGGTAATATTTTAAATCTTAGGTTAGTCCTTCACATTTGTATACACACATTGCTTTCATGATTTAAGACAATATTTACATATTTTTGCAATAACTTAATCTGTTTTCAAATACATTTTTGTGACACAATGAGATTTTAAGGTCTGTATACCATGTACTATGTGCAGCTTATATTATTAAATACACAATTATCCTATAGAACATCAAAAGCTTCAACAGTTAAATGAAGTTGAGTCAAAATATATATACAGTCAGAATTTGAACAAATATTTTTGAAAGAAAAACTTTTAAAAATAATCTTTTCTCTTTCTTCTGAACTAGTATGGTATTTGTTTTACCATATTTGGCAGTAAAATACATAAAAGTATCCAGCTGGTATTATTTCAGTTTGCCATTGAGGTTGGCTGGTTTTTTTTTTTTCTTTACATTTTTAATCGCAGTAAATCGATCTAATTCAGAGCCTGCAGTGTCCCCACTCATAAAAGGGACTGCTAAAGATTGCCACTTGAATAATATATGATTTATTATATCGTGTGATATTCTCCTGCTTTATATTTAAACAACAGAAAGCTTTTAAACATCTCCTGCATCCTTCTATCAGTACAAGAACTTCTCTGAAGTTTGCTCTATTAGGTTGTGAATATTTCCTCTATTTTTTTTTCTGTTCTATAGTTCTCATAAACCCCAAACCCTTCCAGTTATGTTTTTTCCTCTCCTGTTTTAAGATTCTTAATGTAAAAAGGTCAAGCCTCAGTAATGTGTTGATATTACTAGAAGAGTTACTTTCCTGGTGTGTAATATTTTATTAGAAAACAAATGTATTTCCAATTTTACACAGACAAAAAAATACAAGAATCAGCCAGCTGGATCCTCATAGCTGTAGCACAGTAAACTAAACACTGGAGTACTTAAATGGTTATGTGGGATGTGCTACATCTTATTGCCTTAATTTGGAGAAGTCAGATTTCACCAAGGAAAGAAAAATTTTCTTATATTTAATAATATGGATTAGTAAAGAGTAATCACTTCCAAAAGGATATGGTTGGAAATTCCCAAGCTTGCTAGTAAAGAACCAAGAATTCATCTCTTAGACATTCTTTCCTTAATTGAAAATTTCAACTTCTGGAAAATAACACAAGGCTGTAATTTCCCGACTGCAGTTGAGACATTAATTTGGATTCAGTAAATTGTGTTTGTACACTTACCATGGCAGTGAACACCAGCTTCAAATATTTAACCATGTACAAAGTGCCTACTTTTTAATATCACTGCAATAATTCAGAGGGAAACTATGGACCACTTACAAACTACTACCCTATTTGCACGATATGCTGTCATAATGCAGAACTATTTCACTTTCAGCGGTGTCTAAAATTGGTCTAGCTCGTGTGTGGTTTGTCATATACCATTTTAGACTTACCTAATTTCTGCATAATACCAAACTAAAGAGTTAACTAAGCTAATTTTTTTTTTTGTTGAGAATTCTATTAATTCCCTTTAATTTTGAAATGTCATGTCTTTGCACATTCTGCAGACATATTTTTGTTTCAAATATGGTGTCGTTTCCATGACAACCACAATATTAATGTCCAGCATGTGCATCAAGATGGCTGACTACTGACTACCCTTCTCTCTGCAAGACAGTGTCTCCAGGAGGTTATAAGGGGCTGTTTTAGTCTGATAAAACCTAAGAAACACAAAAGTTAGTCACGTACTGTACACTGTATAACACACCTCATTAGGACACAGTCCTCAGATACCACTTCATTCCCATTAAATGAGTAGGCGTGAAAAAGCTGAGAACCAGCCACGATGAGCTACCAGCTTTTGGAATGAAAGGCAATGCACCTGTGTGTGGAACTCCTGCGTGCCACCAAAGAGAAGTATCAGTCAGAATTCAGGGTTTGTGATGCCTGCTGGCACAGTCTTAGTCTACCTGAATACTTTTTAGTTTGCAGGAGTTGAGATGCTACTTCAGCTTTCATGCTTTGTAAATATAAGTGTGAGACTCTGCATTGCTGGGCTGAGTAAGATTACTCACATCACACTACACTCACAGAAGTGAGCTCTCCCACATCCTCTGGAAAGACAACCTTTAGACATGGTTGTATGCTTGATGGACCCTGTCTATACTTACAGGATTTCCTGCACAGTATCACCTACAGATGTATTGAGCAGCCACACTGGTTAGAGGATGGATAGGTGGATGGATGGATGGATGGATGGATGGATGGATGGATGGATGGATGGATGGAAGACACTGTACATCACTGATACCTGTTACTTCATACTTTCCAAAAAAAAACCAACCACTTTTTTTTCTGCAGAATTCTCAAGAGGAAATTTGCTCCACTGTGCATGTCTAGTAGTCTAATTTCTCTATAAAGTGAAAAACAATGTGCCATTAAAAAAAAAACTGCAAAAAAACCCCAGTGACTGCATCTGAAGCTTCTTCTTCATACCAAGACTGAGAATTAATATATTCCCTCTCTCCCAGTTGCTCTGATTATGCACCTCAGTTTCACATGAATAGTCAATGTTATTGTTAGTGGGTTCAATTAAACAGCCTTCATTCTGTTTCCTCACTGCCTTAGGCAGTAGGTCTCCACAATATTTCTCAGTTCTGAATAATAACATTTCAATGACGACATCTCAGATAGAACAGAGGGAACTATCAGGCAACAACCTAAGTTAATTTCTTTTTCAGAAGCAATCGTCAATCATTCCTTTCTCTTCAAAGAAAAGGAGTCAGATTAACAAAGTGCACATATATCTGATATCTACAATTGATTTCCAGGAATAATCTGCATTAGAAAAAACATTTCTTAACCCTTCACAAGATAACCATTTTTTTTAAACTAATACTTTCTAATTTTGATTTACAATGTTTCCCTTTTAATCTCATTTAAGAGTTTAAATTGTTACCTTATAGATCATGCATGCAGACATTGAACATAAAACATGTATTCAGGTTTGGGCAGAAGAACATTCTGATTAAAAATGCTAAACCAAATCTATATAGTCATTAGTAAGCAGGAAAGGCCCATAGCTCTAATATCAGGCTGCACTTTGATAGAAATAGATTTAGTACTTGTTTAGAAGGTGGCCAGACAGTGTTTTCAAAGGTCAAATCCTTTGAAAGTAAATATCCATAAAGTTTCAACTTCTATTAATGACAAACCAGGTACTCCTGAAACCTGCCCACAAAGTAGACTAAAGCATTGGCTCATGCACTGTGGTTTCTTCTTTATCCTGACCTTGTGTAGAAATATTTCATCAGCATTTAGACTGTTCATTAATTTTGAGGGCAGTGTTTCTGCAGTATATACCTTGTTAATTACCTAATACTTTAAACTAACTCTTCTTACTCTAATACTACCATAAAAGTCATCCCCTTTCTTCTCTTCTTCAACATCTTGACATTTGAATTCATTAAAAAAACTAGGATTTTGCCCTTGTGAATGCCAAGACTTAAATGGGAAAGCACTACTCTGGAAACCATCCTTTGTTGCTATGTGTGATCTTCTCTTTTCAAGTATCTTGCACATCTGTCACAAAAATGAAATAAACACCTGTTTTTGTCCCAGTCAACATGCAAACCATTTGGGGTCAGAAAGTCCATAGCAGGTAGGATGGCACAGAGACCATCATGCAGATTATCTACCCGTGACTGGTGCATGTCCACAGTATGAGCAAGGCCAAGCAAACCTAGTGTGAAGGCATTGCACAATCCCACCTGCACAAAGAATGAATGAGCACACTGTAAACCCACGGAAAGTCATGCCCTTTCTGTCCTTCTTTGCAGCCATAGGCCCCTGCAGAATTTCTACAGCAGCTGAAAGGTCTTCCAGTCACAGATCCTGAAGGTTGCTGTTAGGCTATCAATGAAGAATCACACATATTCTGGTTAGTTCTGCCCAAAGCTTGCAGTTGTTCCAACAATAATTGCAGGACCTGTTTTTGGATTAGGACCTGTGGTCTAATAGAATCTCATTGCAGTGTTTGACCTACTGATTTTGAAACAGAAAACTATGAGTGACAGGTTGGACTTCAGCATGCTCAGAGGTGCAGAAAACATCTACCTGGAGCATCTTAGTTGTGACTGAGAATGCAGGCAAAGTATTTCATAAGGAGGATTCACTGCAGGATTGGGTCCTTTAGCTCATGTAAATCTTGCCTGACTTCACTGCCCTCATCTAGTTAAGGGTTTTTCCATCAAAATATTCATGAGGATTGCAGCCGTATTCCATCAGCCACATACCAAAAAGCAGGTTTTAAAAATAGATCCGGGCTCTCTCCCACGCTCTATATGGCACTAACATATTTTCTTGATGTACATCGGTTCTTTTGACTTTAAAAAAAAGAAAAAACCTACAACAAAATGAAACGCCAGAAGAAACAGACAAACTAACCAACCCAAAAATATATAATAGGTACTCCCTCTAGACCCAATCATATAACATTGACCATTTAATTCCAACTGCCTCACTCTCCATTGCCATACCATCTGCTTGCAACACAGATCATCTGATGAGGTGCAAATTCGCTCTGCTAAACCACAGCCCCTTCCCAGCTGTTCTAGCATGTTCTCCACCCACCTTCTCTGTCTTCTCACACAGACTTTCTGGATGAGCCCTGGGCACCCACCACCCACACTCACCTAAACAGTTTCTAAATTTCCCTGTTTCAACCTGTCTGTACGATACCCTTCAGCTGGTAAGTGTTGTGTTGGACTTTGTTTGCATCTCTGTACTAGGAATCTTAAGTGCTGTTCTCCTCTGTCTATTGATAAATAGGTGAGTATTCTTATGCGATGTTTGCTTTCCTATCATTGTGATACAATAGTGTGTTGGTGTTGCAAAAACTGGTTTTTGGTTGCAGGGGGCCACAGAGGTGGCTTCAGTGAGAAGCTGCTAGAAGCTTCCACCATGTGCAGCAGACCCAATCCCTGATGGCTCTGAAGATGGACATGCTGCTGGCCAAGGCTGGGCCAACTAGAGATGATGGTAATGCCTCTGTGATAACAAATTTAAGAAGAAAATAAAAATAAAGTGGGGCACAGATTTTTTCTAGCCAGAGAAGAGAAGGAGGGGAGAACATGTGAGAGGAACAGCACAGAGACAACAAGGTCAGTGGAGAAGGAGAGGGAGGAGGTGCTCCTGGTGCTGGAGCCAAGATCCCTCTGGAGGCTGTGGTAAGACCATGATGAATCAGATTGTCCTCCTGCAGCCCATGGGGATCCACTAGGGATACAGAGATCCACCTGCAGCCCGTGGGGGAGGTGCCCATGCTGGAGTGGGTGGATGCCTGGAGGAGGCTGTGATCCAGTGGGAGACCCATGGAGAGAGAGGGCCGCTGCTTCCAGGCTGGAGCAGCTTGTCTTTGGAGGACTGCACCCTGTGGAAGAGTGACACACACAACAGGAGTTTTGGGAGAACTGTCTGCCTGTGGGAGGGACTCATGTTGCAGCAATTTTGGGAGGACTGCTGCTCATGAGAGTGGATCCACACTGGAGAACTTCATGCAGAACTGTCTCCTGTGGAAGGGACTCCACGGTCTCAGGGAAAGGACTCCTCTCCCAGAGCAGAAGAAGGAAACCTTGGGTGACAAAATGACCAAAACACCCAACCCCTGTCTCCCTGCACTGTCGATGGAAAGGAGGGATGGGCTGGGGGAAAAAGGTGGTCTTAAGGTCTTATTTTACTTCTCATCCTCTTCCTCTGACTTTGCTATTAATAAATTCGCTTTTTTACCTCTAAGATGAGCCTGTTTTGCGCTTGAAGTGTTTTGTCCTGGTCTTCATCTCAACTATGAAACCTTCCTTAACTTTTTCCTCTCTGCCCAGCTGTAGCAGGGGAGGGCAAATGGCTTTCATGGATGCCTGGAATTTGGCCAGAGTTAAACCACAACAAATGGTTTTAGGAAAATTCTGTCTCTCCCTAGTTTACCACATTGACCTCTACTGCAAGTGTCTATTACCCAACATATCTGATCACAACAATCAAATTACAACACCCAAATCATGAACTTAGGGAAGAGACAGGAGGGAGGATAAAGCTGGAAAAGACTCAAGTATGAGCTGCCCATCCAGACCTGCAGCCAGTCTGCTCACGGCAAGTCTCACAGACTGCAATTGTAGGGTGCTTTCCTTGAATCTGAAGATCCCTTCCCCTGAAACTCCACCTGGCTGTGAGAACAAAAGCCTGCTCTCTACTCCAAAGGGTGGAAATACGTGGAATGATCCTTAAGTGCTCCTCCAGTGCAACTGTAGAACAACATAACTGCATGAAGGAGTGCATGGAGTTATAGTTTGGTGGAGTCATAGTGCCTGCTTGAATGTTGTTGAAAGGTAGAAACAGGTCCAAAGAGACATTTTAAGTGCTGAAATATAGCTGGGAATTATTTGGGAAGATTGGTACCTAGCATGGGCCAAGCTGAGGCAAGTAGCATCTCTAACAACTTACTTCCATAGACAAACTTATTCTACTTATGGGCAATTTTCTCAGCCAATGTAATTTAATCATGTGGTTATAGTCCTTAGGTATATGCAGAGACAGTGATGATTAAACTAGCACTTTGATTCTGTTTTCCAGCCGTGCTAATTTTATTCTGGTAAGCCACAACCTCTTTGTCTCTGTGAAATGGTTGTAGAAATTATGTTCTGCATCAAAGATCAACCCAGAAAGAAGATCTGTGGGGAACAATACCATCATAACCATACCACTGTATTTATGGCTCCCTCTCATGGTACCTATTCTAAAATAAGCATTTCCAGGAAGAATTAGATCAATGTAACTATAGCAGTAAAAATGATGGCAGTAAATTTTCCATGCAGACAAACTCTAAAGAATTCATATTGAACGAGAAATGTGTAAGAGTTGGAATATTCTTATGACCTTGAATTCTTGAGAGATCACATCTGTGATGATGAATGTAACCATGCTGTAGGTTTTTTTACTTTTGTTGTACTGTTTAGCTCATTAATCCATAACACGTGATTTTTTCAAAGACATTTTTTTGTGGCATGACCCTAATATTTAGATTGTGGATTAAAAAACAAAAGGCAATCACATGCTTTGTTCAAAACTGATCTTTTTTTTTCAGTTTGTTTTCTGATTTATAGTAAAATTTCTTAAGGTTGTTTGAAGTAGGTAAGGGAGATAGAGTAAGAAGAATTTGAATAGGAGTGGGAGTGTGGTGCCTGTTTTAGGGCTATGTTTTTTACTTGAAAGACACATGCATAATAACAATTAAGTTACCTCAGCACCAGTATTTTATGGCATAAAAATAAATAGAAGTTGATTCAGGAGAAAGAGCGGAATCTGTAGTGGTCATGAAATCTCTTTTCCAAAGTCTTGCAAAGACCTTGCAAATATTTATTTAGGTTCCCTTGTGCAACATTTGTACTTATCACAAACATGATTGCAAATAAATTTATACAACCAAGTGTTTATCAATAAGCAAACAAAAGGGGTCATGAATAGGAATGAAATTATATGGTAGCATGTATTTATAACTATAGTTAACAGCTTTGACTGCAATATACTTGGTAATTAAGTGGATGTTTACTTCTGTCATCTATAATCAGACAGCAGGCTATGGAGAGAAATCTAGATAATGATGGTCCTCATTCTACCACTCCTGCTGGTATTGATTTCAAAGGGAAGCAGCCAAAGAGGTATTTTGAAGAAAAAAAAATTAAGATTCTAAAGCAAATAAATGTTTCAAATGATGTATTGTGAAGATTTATGTTACTCTACATTGATTAACAGTAGAGCAAAGTATTACTTCCATATTTGCAGGAGAACATAATCATATACTTCACTCAGAGAAAAAAGAGGCCATTTAGGTACAGAACAGAACACACAAATTCAAAGTGCCTACAACTGATCACAAGGAACTAAAACTCAAAGCTTCAGGTGATCAAGTACAAGGAACAAGGCTTTCTTGCACTAAGATCAAGATGCTTAAGCCCTGTACAACTATTTCACAATAACCATGTTCACAGGAAATCGCAACAGAAAAAGAACTGAAATTTTCTCAGATGAAAGTGATTTGTGAGGTATGAGATCAGAGATGACAGTGCTGATTGAATAAACCCAGCTGCTGCCTGCTAGATTACTCATCTACAGAACTCCCTCAATATGTTTTCAGATTGTCAGGTTTCAACTCCTGTGAACTATTTTCCTTTGAAGTAGAGACAGATAGCTGGAGATAAGTATAAAATCTGTGCACTGTGCCATTTAAATTAAACCTTAGGAACAAACAATTATTCTGTAGCAAAAATGTTATCCATCACTAGGTAATTCCATCCAAGAATTAAGAATTTCTCCTGATGCCAAGAGAGGCTACCTGGAACAGAGGCTGGACAGAGTTAGAGGAATAAAGTAGGTATTTATTAAAAGGCCTTCAAAGGCTGCACCTTGGGCAGTACAAGAGCCTGGCCATGGCTCTAGCCAAGATGTACTCAAGATGGACCCAAGATGGACACAAGGTGGACAACTGGTCACGAGTTTTCACACTTCTATAAGTTTTGGTCCATACATATTGGGGTTAATTGTCCAATTACAGCTTCAGATTATGAAGTCCCATCCTCCCAGATTGCTTTCTTCAATTCACCATTGTTTACCCTTTTTTGAGTCAGAAGCTGCAATGGTGTCCTTGGTTCTCAGGCTGGAAAAGGATTGTTTTGTCCAAGCTGTGAAGAGAACTTGCTAACAATTTATATGAGGTTCAGAGTTACACACCAAGGTGATACAGAATCTGAAAAATATGATAGCTAAAACTTAAGGCATCACCCCCACAAAGAAGGTGGCAGGATTAGCAGCCCAGTTGAAATGCATCTATGCTAACACATGTGTGTGGGCAACAGACAGGAGGAGCTGGAAACCTGGAAACCATTGTGCAGCAGGAAGACCATGACATAGCTGCCATCACAGAAATATGGTAGGATAACTTGTTCACAGCGTTGAGAATTTATGGGTAAAAATCAGGGAAGGACAATGAGATGACTATCCTGGTGGCACTGTCCTATAGACCACTCAACCATAATGAAGAACCAGACGAAATATTCTATAAGCCGCTGGGAGAAACCTCACCATAGGGAACTAGAGCTTATAGTGTGAGATGTCCGCTGGAAATAAAGTACAACAGAGAGGAAACAGTTTAAGAGTTACCTAAAGTGCTTGGAAGATTACTTCCTGACACTGCTGGTAAGTGAGGCAGCTAGGAGAGGTGCCCACTTGACTGTCTTTGAACAGAGAAAGGACTGGTGGGGGATGTGATGGTGGTGGAGGCCATCTTGGGAATTGTTATAATGAGCTGGTAGCTTTTGATTCTCAGAAAAGTAAGGAGAAGAGTCAGCAGATCTGCTCCCTTGGCCTCTGGAAGGACAGACTTTGGTGACTGGTTGGGAGAGTCCCTTGGGAGACGGTCCTGAGGGGCACAGGGGTCCAGTAAGGTTGGGCACTCTTCATGAAAGTAATATGAAAAGGACAGAAGCAGGGCATCCCTAGATACTGAAGGGTGAACCAATAGTGAGGGAAAGTATCCTGGCTGAACAGAGAGCTGTGGCTGGAACTCAGGAAAAATAGGAGAGTTTTTAACCTTCGGAAGAATTGGATGACAGCTCAGGAGGACTACTAGAATTCCATTAGGTTATTCAGAGAAAAAAATTAGAAAGCCAAAACCCCACCAAGAAATTAATCTCGCTACTGATGTTAAAAGACAATAAAAAGGTTTATATAAATACAAGGGTCACAAAAGGAGGACTAAGGAAAATCATCCTTTTTTGGATGCAGGGGGAAATGTAGTGACAAATAATGAGGAACAGGCTGAGGTGCTTAATGCCTTCTTTGCCTCAGTCTTTCACAGCAAGACCAGTTGTTCTCTAGGTAGTAGCCCCCTAAGCTGGAAGACAGGGAGCAGAATAAAGCTCCCGTAATCCAAGGACAAATGGTCAGTGACCTGTTAACACCACTTGGTCTATGGGACCAGATGGCATTTACCCAGGGGTACTGAGGGAGCTAGAAGAAGTGTTCACCAAGATATTTTTCATAATTTGCCAGCAGTCCTGTCTAACTAAGGAGGTCCCAGGTGACTGGAAGTTCACAAATGTGACATCTATCTGTAAGAGCTGGGCAGAGGATCCAGGGAACTACAGTCCTGTCAGTCTGACCTTTGATTCTAGGGAAGGTCACAGAGCTGATAATTTTGAGCATCATCACACAGCACATGCAGGACACCCAGGGGATCAGGATCATAAACTCAAGGTGAGTTTATGAAAGACAGGTCTTGCTTGACCAACCTCATTCCCTTCGGTAGCAAGGTGAACTCATTAGTGGATGCAGGAAAAGCTAAGGATGTTGTCTACCAGGAATTTATTAAAATCTTTGATACTGTATCCAATAGCATTTTCCTGGAAACAGTGGCTACTCATGGCGTGGACATGTGTACTGTTTGTAAGAAAAAAACTGGCTGACTACCAGGCTTAGAGAGTGGTTGTAAATGGAGCAAAATCCAGCTGGTAGTGTGTTGCAAGTGGTTTTCCTTAGAGCTCAGTGTTGGGGCCAACAAAGATTAATATCCTTATCAATGACCTGGATGAGCAGATGGAGTGTACCCTCTCTCAGTTCTCAGATGACACCAAGTTGGGCAGGAATGTTGATCTGATGGAGGGTAGGCAGGCTCTGCAGAGGGATCTGGACAGGCTGGACCAATGGGCCAAGTCAATTGTATGAGGTTCAAAAGGGCAAGTGCTGGGTCCTGCAGCTGGGTCACAACAACCCCAGGCAGCGTGACAGGCTAGAGCAGAGTAGCTGGAAAGTTGCCCAGTGGAAAAGGACCTGGAAGTGCTGGTGATAGGGGCTGAACAGGATCCAGTGTGTGCCCAGGTGGCCAAGAAGGCCAGGGGCATCCTGGCCTGTTTCAGCAATAGCATGGCCAGAAGGAGCAGAGCAGTGATTGTCCTCTTTATCAGGCCACACCTCAAATCTTGTGTCCAGTTCTGGGCCTCTCACTACTAAAGAGATGTTGAGGTGCTGGAGTGTGTCCAGAGAAGAGCAACAAAGTTGAGGATGGGTCTGGAGCACAAGACTCAGGAGGAGTGGCTGAGTTCTGACATTGTTTACCTTGGAGGAAAAAAGAATCAAGAGGACCTTATCACCCTCCACAACTATGTGAAACAAGACTGTAGTGAAGTGTATCTTCTTCTCACTGACAAGCAAGAGGGATGGCCTCAAGTTGCACAAGGGAAGGTTTAGTTTGGATATTACAAAAAAATTCTTCACCAAAAGGGCTGTCAAGCATTGTAACAGGCTGTCCAGGAAAGTGGTGGAATCAACATCCCTGGAAATATTTAAAAGACAAAGATGTGGCACTTGGAATATAGTTTAGTGCTGGAATTGGTTGTGCTGGGTTAACAGTTGGACTCAATGATCATGAAGGTCTTTTCCAACCTAAACAATTCCACAATTCTGTGATTTTGTACAGTAAACCAAGACCCAAATGGACCACCCCAAGCACATGGATTGCAGTTATCCTTTAATTTGGATATACTTACACAAACTGAAACTCGAAAGCAAAATTCCTTTCTTTTCCAAAGAAACCCCACACAAGACCCAAACTCATTACTAAACACTGTCACCACACCACCATCCATTCTTTTTAGCCTTGTATACTGTGCAATTATTCAGATTATCCAGGAGACCTCAGAGAAGAAAATATTGTTGAAATAAAATCAACAAACAATTTTTTTTCTTAGCAGTAGGAATCTTCATGTTATGCATGCAAAATAAGTTAAACTTCACAGTCCTTTTCAGCAGCATTTCCTGCTGACTGTTGCAGGTGGGTGAAGGAGCTTCACAAAGCACTGCAGCTGAGTCTCTGCAGGTGAAGGTAGCAGGTGAGGACAGCAGAGCTGGCTGCTGGACCTAGTGGATAAAGGGCATTTGAAAGAGATCAGGAAAGGCAGAAGGGAAGGCAACCCTGCGTGAAGGAGATTTTAAAATAATTGTTTAAGTTAAAGGGTAAACACAGGGTGGTAAAGATACTGAAACTAAGTGTTTGGTATGAGAATTTGCAAGAGCATTTTGTGCTGGAATAGAAATTCAGGTGCTGAAAATAGAAATGCTTTATATTGGATAGTGAAAGAGACTTCAAAATTTTCCACTCAGTCTTTGTGCACTCATTCAGGCAGGGATTTCGCACACCATAGGATTAGTGGATAGAATTTTTTTTCTGAAGACACTTTATTTGTAAAAATTCACTTATCAATTCTGTTAGGGTTGAATTTCAAAGACCACATGTTGGAAACAGAAATTTTCCATTTTACAAGACTTCATACCATTGAAAAAATGTTCTTTCTTCTGTTGATGGGCCTTTAGATTAAGCTCTTGATACTATTTTGGACATAATTTTTATAATTTAAATATGCTGATTTAATATGTACTCTTAATAGTAGATCAGAAAAGTCACAAGATAAAGCAATGCTCCAGATATCTAGCATTCTGCTGACATTAATACCTGTATGCAATGGCTAGATACCTTGTATTTTATTAGCTTCAGCTTTTAGCTGCTAAATTAAAATTACTTTGGTATGAAATACCAGAATATGTCAGTGATACTGTGAGAACAGTCATCATACAGATGATGACTAAGTGGTATGTCCCATCTAGATATCTTGAGAGTCACAAAGGCTCATTTCTCAGAAAGCAATACAATTATTTTTTCAAATTGTAGATAACAATTATGTTTTAGGAATAAGGTAAATATTTACAAGGAGCTCAAGGTAAAAAAATATTAGCTGAGCTGAAAGAGATCTGACTCAATACCTTGAAACAAATATGGCAATGCTTTGTTCCAGTGTTCCTAAATCTAACTCCTCTTTGTAATTTTTATTAGGATGCAAAAACTTTCATATTGATGTCTATAATAGTCCAGGTTTCTTCTTGGCTCACTAATAAGTCCTTCAAAATAGAACAGCATTATAGATTTCCCTTATTTTCCAAAAAATATTAATCAATACATATATTTTAAAATCTGTATATATAAACAGTGACAGTCCTTTATGATTTAATTTCAGTATTATTTGTGCAAGATAAAAAAAAATCATGTGTCCATTGAGAAGTGTCAAGAAGTAAATTTATCTCCTAAAATGAGGATTGAAAGGCAAATCATCCCAGTGTGTTTGTCTGTAGTTTATTATGTTCAAGAAGTGGATAAGTACACATCTAAATTGCACATAAATATTTTAAAAAATGATGTTTTAGACAGGAGATGGACACAATAAGCTGAAAGCATTATTTTAGACATAGATAATGGAAGATTTTTTTACCTAAAAGTAGTTTCAAGAAAATCAACAAATGCTTCATTTCAGAGAGTTTTGAACTATGAAAAGATGATTGAAACTTACATCTTGATGCATGGTAGTTCGTGTCTTCTGTCTCTTTTAAAATAAACTTGTTTTCACATTTCTGCATTTACAGTTCTTTGGTCCTAAATACACACAATTTGCCTGCCTTTGTCACATAAGTACACAGCAGCTTGAAGTCCCCACTCAAATACAAGCTGAAGTGTCTGAGTATTAGGAAAAGAAAAAAAGAAAAATCATAATTTCATTCTGAAATGGGACTTGCAAAGGGCGTTCAGAAGTCCAACTGAGTTACAGCAACACTATACTACAATCCTGTGGTACCTTTAACAAAAAATCTCTGACCTCCCTCCAACTTAGCCCAATTCAAAACACCTTTAAGTAAAGTTTTTCTCAGCAGGTATACTTTGAAACAGCTTTCTAAAAGGTGCTAAGACAAAGACTTTTGAATACAAAGATTGAATTTCTTCTGCAGAACAGAAATATTTACTAAAATATCCATCTCCAAGATGTCCATGGTAGGCTCCAAGCAATGAAAGAAATATTTCCCTTAATAACAGTTAAATATTAAACTGAAGTCATAATAGATAAAATATCTGTAAGAAGTTATAATACATAAAATATCTGTAGGAAAACAGCATCATTTCCTAAAGAATCAATATAAGATGAAAAAAAAAAAAAGATATCTAAGAAACACAAAGAACTGTGTATTGTACTATGTCAGCCCTGATCACCAAGAACAGTATTGTGGTGGAAAAGATGGCAGTAAAATGCAATAAGGAAAACCTGGAGTGATATGACTGCTGAAGAACCCCTGGTTTTCTTTCTCTGTATTTATTTCCATACTCTGCCTGAATGTGATGCAGAAAGAATAACAAATAAACCATTTTTATTTGAAAAGCTCCTACATCTCAAACAACCTGTGAGCAGGGGTCAGGATCCTTGAGGGGACATCATCGATCAGTTCCTTTCCTCATCCCGCTAGTGCTCAGGTTTCCCTGCTCTTAGCTCTTTGTACCTTCCAGACAGCTTCCTCACAATTATTCTTTGGCACTCAGGTGAAATATTACCCTGCTCTGTTTCAGTTAGTGTCATCACAGAACCACCTCTTTGTGGTTTCATCCAGAAGTAGGAAGAGCATAGAAAGACTGGGCTTTTCTCCAGAATTGTCAGTCCAGGAGTTTCTACATAAAACTCTGCTGCAGTAGCACCCTGATAACAGAGGACTGGGAGGTGAATAACATAATACCTTTATTCATTTTAAAGAAGACCAGAAGAAATTTAGCTGCCAGTCCTGGCATTATCACTTGACAGAAAACATGCAGGAAAGTAAACTCAGCAGCCACATAAAAATAATAACGTGGGAAGCAGCTGACACAGTTTCTTTGGGAATAAAGTGTGCCTCAGTTCCCACTGGCATTTTCTAGCAGAATTGTCAGACTGACATTGCCTACTCAGTTATAAAAGGAAATAAATTAGTGTATCCATCTTCTTATAAAAGAGTGAAATGTGTCCAGAAAAATGAAGGACTGTAATAGAACATTTTTATATTGAAAAATTAAACAGAGGGGGTTTCAGAACAGATAACCTGGAGATTTCCAAATTTTTCTTCTATCCATTTTCCCTGTTTACATCTGTATGCAAACCAGGATCAAGTAAGGAAAACAAGGCCCAAAGAAAAACACACTTCTCAACACTCAAGTTGAATGCTTGAAAGAATCTGCTTAGATTTCATTATCTTTAGTTTCTCAAAAGTGTCCTTTTATGCATAAAACACCACATTACAATGAGGCACTTCTAATGGGAAAAAAAAAAACAAAGAAAAAAACCCCAACAAACAACCCACAGGATATTTTGGAATTTAAACGTTACATATTTGAGGCTATCACTGACAACGCGAGAAAACAAATGGCAGAGTTTCCATTTTACTTCCATTTCAAAGGTCAGAAGAGCATCTTCTGTGTCACTTGAAAAATGTGGCACAGAAGTTCACAAGACATGCACAACATATTTAGAGACCTCTAAAAACAGATGGCAAGCACCACTGGCCAACTCTACTGTCATAAAAGAATGAGTGTCATTTTTCTGCAATACATATCAAATGCCGCAGAACTGAAAAGAGCTAGGGTATACCATGTCCTTGGGAAGTGCTATAAAACAAACTCTAAAGACCTTTTTGTGAAATCAGCAATATGTTTAATGTGAATCATTCTTAAAATAAACAGGGGAGATTTGCTTTTTTCTAAAAAGCAGCAGAATTACCATAACCAATAGAAACAGCCAAAAATCTAGACAAATCAAAAATTCAGTTAAAAAAATTAGATTAAAACATCTTAGATGCTTGCAGAGTGCTCTCTGACACAAAGGTTAAATTTGTAGTCTATTTGTAAATTTAAGCTGGAGATATCACTTTAAGAGCAGATAAGGGAACAAAGATTTCATTAAAAACTTCAGATGGCCCACTAAGAAATTTTTGTCAAACACTGAACAAAAGAATACCTTTTACTCTAATGGTGAAGAAATAGGAAATAATCTAAATCCAGCTTTTTATCTTGTATGGAGAATACAAAGTAACCAAACTTAGGCATGTTAGCTTTGAGAATAGATGTCTCTAATATTTGAACCTTTGTAGGAATATAAATTTTGAATTTTTGGAATTGAATCTGGAAAGCAAAATTTCTAGGGACATAATTTCTATCAAAGGCCTTATTATGTTGTTTAAAGGAAAATTTTACAACAAATTTACAGCCCTTACCAGGAGAAGTATCTACAGATGTTCATATCAAAACAGTCTCCATCAACTGTAATTTTTGCACCACTCAGAAAGAGCTTAGTGTTCATTACAATAAAATGATCCAACAATGGCTGAAGAGTGTCACTGCTTTTTTAATCAAAAAGGGTAAAATTTGTCAGTTGCAAGACACTTTTCACTCCTGGCCTTCCAGGTGTTTTGGTATAGCCACAGCTACCAACTAATCACCACACAGATGTTTGTTCACTCCTTCCCTCCTCCCCTCCCCTCTCCCCTTTCCCAGTCAGATAGGGATGAGAACCAGAAGAAGATAAATCCTGTGAGTTGAGATAAAAACAGTTCAGAAGTTTAAATAAGGAAAACAATAACCGTAGCAACAATAGCAATAATGATTATGAAGAAATTGGAGACAACAAAAAGAGAGGAGTGGTGCACAATACCATTGCTCAGCACCTGCTGGCTGATGCCCAGCCTTTCCTCGAGAAGTGAATTACCTCTCCTGGCCAACTCCCCTCAGTTTATATATTGGACATAATGTTCTATGGTGTGGAACATCCTTTTGGCCAGTTTGGGTCCGCTGCTCTGGCCATGCTCTCTTCCAGCTATTTTTTTTGTGCCTGCTCGCTGTTCAAGCAAGGGAAACTGAAAAGTCCCTGACTTAGGGTAAGCACCGCTCAGCAGCAACTAAAACATCAGTGTGTTATCAACATTATTATCAACCTAAATCCAAAACACAGAACCCCACCAGGTGCTAGGAAGAAAGTTAACTTTCCCAGCTAAACTCCAGACAATGGTACTTTTGTTTTTCAAGCAGTGAAGAGTCAAAGGTGTGGTGGCTTCATAAAATTTCAGTGCTAGGGGGTTTGATTTAAAACAGATACAGTTTGAAAATGATTACTTGGTTATTTTCAGAGAAAACCAAATAAACACAAAAATTAAAGCTATTTTTAAGGGATCAGCATAATTGTAAACATTTCTGGAGTGGTGTACATGATATTTCCTCATAAACTGCTGAAAAACTAACTGACCAGAGTGCCAAAAAAATTTCTACTAGTTACACAACTTTTCATTGTTTACCAGGATTATAGATTATAGTTATAATATACAAACCACATGAAATATAATTCCAACTCTGAAAAGGTTACAGTCTTGAAGCAATCCACATTGCCACATGCAAGTAATAAATTAGCATAAATATATATATACATACCTAGCAGAAAGGTCCACATGTTCCTAGTGTGGGTTGTTTTTTTCCTACTTGTATATCTACCCTGAGGCTTCCAATATACAGTATATACATACTTTGAAAGATAGTTTCTGTCTTCAACAATTTAACAACAAAAATATATTTTCTGCAGTTTCTAAGAATTCTTCAGTATGAGGGTAACTATGACAGACTATTTTGTATGGGACGGAAAAATGTGTATGCTAACCTCCTTTTCATTTCATATGACAGAGTTGACAGTATGCTGTAGAAATTAGATGAGGCACAAGTATAAATATACATAAAAATTTAGTAGCTAGAAGATACAAAGCATGCCTCATCAGCAAGTTTCTGCTGAGATAGAAGGGCATCTTTATCTGTCCACTTCCTATTTGCTCACTGCCTTCTACTGAGGAGTCTGACTTAGACTCCTAAGACTCCTTTTCCTTATCACATAGGAAAAAAAAAAGGATTACTTTTAAAGAGCTCAATTTTATCCAAGTTTATTCTTGTTAAGCTTGACCACTGTAAGACTCAAGTTTGCTGACTTAAGAAAAATAGGAAAATGTTTTTTCAATCTAATATCACATTTTCATTCTATCTCCTTCTATTCCAAAATGCATTAAGAAAGAAAAGGTAAGTATGAAACCGGAAAATTAAGAAGAAGGGTAAATATAGTAGTGGAGAATCTGCAAGAAGGTACACTTTTGTTTTTGTGTAAGAGTTTCAATTTTTTTTTTGTCTAGTCAATGACTTTAAAGAGAGCAAGAAGCAAAGACACCACGTCTTCATATGAAATCATTATGAATCAGTCCATAACCATGTTCTGTTGTCTTGAAAGAAAAGAGAAAAATAAAAAAGGAAAAACAGTTTCTGGTATTGGATAAAATACTTTCTGATATTTGATGTTCTTTACGCTGCTACAGTGGAAAGCAGAAACTACACATCTTAATTTTCATATTTGGGTACTATATGAGCACTTTATATGTAAAAAGCACCCTTCATTCTGAGCAATCTGAAGCTTCATACTTTTGGATGAAAAATGAGGGAAACTATGGAGAGCAGGGATGGTCCATCATTAAAATTCCTTAAAATAAATGTCTATGCAATGCTATGGTACCAGTTCTACTTGCAGACATAGAGTAGAGAACTGAATAGGAAGTGGGGTGGCAATAGACAATATTTCCTGCAGTTCCTATGGTCTTAAACATGAGAAAATATGTAGATAAAAAAAATTTGTCTCAGCAGATACCACTGGCAGTCAAAAGAGCTCTTCATTTTCATGATTTTCTTTGATGTTAGCTTATTTTATATGGATCATGCAAAGTGGGAAAGAAATGAAAAATAATGGAGGAAGGAAGAAAATGTCAGGGTTTGGCCAATTTTTGTTGGAAAAGGCAGTACCAGTATAAGATTTTGTGAACCACAGTTCAATGTTAGCTACCCTGAAAAAAATAAGAAAAAATGTGTACGAAACTAAAAAATCCTCTGGCAAAAAAATCCAGTTTTCTACTTGAATGTTTTCATAGTAAAATTGTGAGAAATCTTTGAAATAATATTTAAAAATTCCATAAAATCCAGATGAAGTTTAAGAATTAATTGGAAGAAGGATAGACATTTTTTTCTTGGGACATAAAGACACTCATATCCTTTTATTCACATGAAAACAATATTTACACTATTTTGCACTGAACAATACCTTCTCTTAATTCTCAAAGTGAAAAATATGAAAGGGCACTTCTCCCATCAGTATTTCGGGTCAGATTTTTCCATCAGCAAGATCACAAGACAAGTCATAAAATTTTCTCTGAAAAATAGGTGTATCCTTTGATGAGAGAGGTTTAGATAATTATATGCATATATTGTCGATACCAAACATATCACTGAGACCCAGTACTTTGAATAGTCTCTTATCAAACTGGTTTAAAAATTTTTTATTAATTAGTTTGGGTTAAATTTACATTAATGTTTCTTTGGATTAAATACGGGTAGCTTGTAAAGCGAATGTTTGGAAACTGACCAGTCACAAATAAATATGTACAACTTCAGGATGTAGTTTATGGAAGATGATAGACTGACCTGAAAGCAACTTAAGTTCAAATTAAAGCACACAATTTGTAACAGAATTTAAACATTAAACAAACATTTCCTATCATGAATAGGAATTCTTGTGCCTAATGAGAGTTTCAATCTAATTTCAAGATAGGGATTTTTATAGATATTTCATGTTATGGACTTTTCCCAACCAATAAAAGCTATCTTTATTTTTGTCAATTAATAATAAGTTTTGGTATCCAAACAGCTTCAGAAAAATACAACAGTAGCTGAGCAAGAACTCATCATGGATCCCACACCTTTCAGAATAGCGTGTCACAATTTATAAAAAGTTACTTCTACCCTTGAGACCTCAATTATAAAGAATAAAAATTTTCCTATTGTGAATTGAACTAACTTAATTGTTTGAATCTGTAACTTCAGCTTTGTTGTCCTGGTAACTACAAAAGAAGCCTTGTCATGTAACTGTTCCATTTAAAGTGATTATTGTTTAGGTGAGTGTATGGAAAATGACTAATTTCCTACAGTTAGTCCCTCTCACAAGGAATATCTGAATATTAAAATTAACCCTAAAATTTTGATTTCCATGAATATTTTGCACATACTTAAGTGATTTTACCAGAAAAACTTCATAGAAGTAGTCTGATTAAAAGCTTTAAAAGCATATGGTATTCAACAGAATATATATTTCAAAGCTGTCACTAAATGACTAATCCTGTAGCCTCCATCTTTCAGTAGACATATCGTTTATGCAAATTTTATTTTATTTCTGAACTGTGATAGAATTTGATCCAGGATGAATCCAGATGTGAGCTGGCAGGAAATAAATTTATGTCATGAGGAATTAGATTATTTTTGTTCTGTATTTGACTTGTCATTGATTACTAAATTTTTCCTATTGAGTCCTATCTTCACCTCACATACAGCACAGATTGACATGACAGCTTTTTGCCAGGGTATTACTTGAAGTCTAATGTTGTCTTCTTGTTAGGAAAAAATATGTCAAATTTTCTAATGCTCCTCAGTGAAGAAACTTACCATTTCTTTTGAAACTTATGTATCCAGAGAAGATGAAACAAAGTAGAGATTTATGACGAAGGTATTGTCCTGTAAATTCCTAAGTATCTAAAAGTTAGTTGTAAGCTAGATAACCCTTTAAAAATATCTTTATTTAGCCAATATTGGGGAAAAATACTAGACCACACTTGGCTTGTTTTTTGAGATATATCCTCCTTGTGATACTGCCACAGTAATCTGCACTGTTGCTGGTCAAAACCAATTCTTCTTCCATCAGAAAAAGAAAAGACAAGGTAAGAGAAATATTTGCAATTAGTGTATTATTTGTAAAACTAAGAATAAAATCCTTCCTATTCCCACCCCCTCCTCTATTAAAACAAATTCATACTTGCCTATCTGTAAGGTGTATTATTCATATATCTTACAACATTTCATATGTATTCCATCACAAATGATTTGGCATATTCCATTGATAGTGCACAGGGGAAAAATAAATTTCAACACTTGACACTGAATAATAGTTGTAAAAACATCTAAGTTTCTGTACCACTGCTATGGAACTCTGATTAATCATAATTGCCCATCAGACCTTTACGTCTCAGCTCCTTATCAAATCTCAGAATGCTCAGGCTGAAGTTCTAACACTGAAAAACGAAATCTTGCTGCTTTCAGGGGCCCTGTCTACAGTGTGATGCTGGACATTTATCAAAACTGATACAAACAAGATACACAAAAGAAATAAATTTAAATGAATACATGAAATTTATAGAACTCTTTATATCAAGCTGCTAATTAATGCATGGCCACTCTGGTTAAACACTGTTCCTTTGCATGCCTTTGGTGAATTTCATCAGGTGATTGCAGAAAAACCTGTGACGAGCTACACAGTAGCAAGTACTTAAAGAAAGGGCACTGAGAGTGACACCATAATATCGGTCTTGGCATCCTCTGGGGCTAACAGAAGTGAGTTTGACAGTGCCATATACTTAGGAATGCAGGAACTCTCAGGGGATAACAGGTGACCCTCAGTCTTACCCTGGCGAAGCTAATTTTTCAGAATTATTCAATAAAATTGCCAAAATATTTTTCTGCAATATTTGAAAAAGTTTTATTTGTGCAGACAAACATTGGAGTGGGGAATTTAGCTAAGATAGACACAAAATTTTAGAACAATCCCTGAAGGTCTTTTAATTCACTTTGATTTTGTTCTAGAAGAACTGTGAAGTTGCTATAGAATATCTTGGTCAGAGTTCCTAAAAGAGGGACTCTGATTTGCTAGAAATTAAGTATAGTAAAAATCCTGGAGCCCAGACTGAGAAGTAAATAACATTAAATCTAATGCCTTAGCGATTAGGAGAAAGAGATGATTTAGGGAATGTCTAGATGAACAGCTGACCAGGAATTATTTTAAATTATGCAAATATACTGGTGACCTGTAAAAAAATCCTAATAACATCCAAAAAAATACTTAAGAATTATTTCCACCAACATTTCATCAACATTTGAGTGACTCTAGTCATGCAGAGTTGTAAGTGAAACACGTTTACATCTGCGTGAGACAACTTGAATCATCGAGTCAATATTCTTATTCTAAGAAAACCAGAAAAATCTTCTGAAAAAAAGTAACCCTTTTATATTTCTAAATATGAGACACAAAAAGTACAATGAATAATCAGCTGTATTCATATCATCATTACATTACTTGGCTTACAGTAGATTCTATAAAATGCAACTGAGTTTTGGGAAAAAAATCACTTTTAACTTTACAAGAATCTAGATCCAACTCAGACTTCTTAAAAGGTATTAACATTTCAAATCTCAATAGACATTGTATCCTTGAACAGGACCAAAACCATGAATTTCTACTTTTCAAAATGTAGATAGTGTAAGCTTCTCAAATGAAAAAACAAAACAAAAAAAATATAAACTTTATTGGAATTCTTTTCATTCAGTTAGTTTTTTGGGGTTTTTTCCCTTCAAGTTAAAGGCCAGGTTTTATGATTATAACTACTAGAAAATGGCAAACCATATTTACAAAAATATGACAGGAGACCTGCATTGATAGCTCTTCCCCTTTTGCAGAAAAAACCACACAAAGCAATCTTTATTAGGTAAAAGTAAATGCAACTGAGAAACACAGTATGACAGTACACCAGAAACTTGAAAAAGGACTGAGATTTTACTTTGTATAAATTGGAGGAATAGGGGGAGCTCAGCACAGGACTAGAATACCATTTAAAAGCTCTTCATCATAGGAGTCATCATATATATATATACATACACATACACACATACACACACACACACACACACACATATATATATATATACACACACAAGTCCCATAGTCACATCACTTATTCTAATTTTCTTTCTACTCCAAACCGTACTACTTCTTCTATGTGAATTTCCAAATCTAAGGCTTCAGAAGGAGGAAGGGCTGTTTCTTTAAAAGAGACATGGGAAATATGCAAGGTCTGTATGCTTGGTCGTGAAGTGGCAGAAAGAAGTGCTACATTAAATCCAGAATTAACAGAGACTACAAACTGTATGGAGTAAAAAACGAGTGAACAGGAAACTCATGTGGAGTTTCTGCCACTCTGAACACAAGTCTGGGATACTGCAGTCTCTCTGTAAAAAGATACTACAATCTCTGTATAAAAAGAAAGGTCAGCTTTTAGCTATTTTACTGTGCAGTGGCGTTGGAAAGGACAAAATATCCAAACAGGAAGCATCATGAAATTTATTTGCAATGGCTAAATGAGAGCACACACCAGCAAAAACACTCAAGCAACAGCACTGACAGCTGCCTGCTGAGAGAGAATTCTGCTAACAGAACAGTTGGCTGGAAAGGTAGAAGAAGAAAATAACTTCAGTGACTGGAAGCCAACTATCTCTCTCTTTCTCAGAATCAATCTCACTGAGAGTTACAGTAAGTTGTTATACTGGGAGACACCACAGAAAATGAAAGAAGTTGAGCAGCAACAGCAAGACTGGAAATCGCTTATCAACAGACATACTAAAAATGTGCTGTGAAATACGAACAAATTTTCTCTCTGGGAACCATGGTCCATATAAGCCAAAGCCAAAGACATTGCATATTTTCAAAAGTTATTGAAGAATTTTACTCTAACCACTAGGTTTTATGTTTTCAACTGAAATCATAGAATCATGGGATTGTTTAAGTTGTGAAGGACCTTTAAGATTATCAAGTCCACTGTTAAATTACAGTTATGATTAAGAATTTGTTTCCACTAGAAATCGTTACATCATTTCCTATTTATACATTTGAAGTAAAATATTGAAGTTAATAATAAAAATAGCAGGACATTATTAACCAAATCAAGTATCTGGGTAGAGAGGAAGTTTATTTATATTAGGCCATGAATGAGAAAGAAGTTGTGGATCAGTATCTGAAATCAACTAATGAGTGCTGTCTCTGGTGACAGTCAAATACCAGAAAATAGGTATGTGTATTTCTCTTCTTTAGGGTATTCTGTGTATTTGTGATACACTGGTTGTAGAATATAAGAACATATTTTGAACTGTAACGTCCTATTGAGTCAAAAAGAATAAGAGAGTTTTAACTTCAGTGAGACCAGATGTCTACCAGCTGCTCATATTCAGGGATGACCCTTACTCTAGAAAAGATACATAAATATCTTTCTAAAAGTAAAGCAATACATTTTGCCTTTAGCAATATCTGTTGTAAATACCAGTAGATGCAAGGACTACTTAGGATGTTATAAACAAATATTTCGTTACATTTTACTTCACCCTGTCTCAAGGCAAAATGAGGCAGCTAACTGTTAAAAACAAAGTCTATGACACAACCAATCAAACAACAGAAACACTAAAATACACTGTGTGTTTTGGATGCCTAACACATTAACTACTATATCAAAAGAGAGACACAACGGGCCCTTGTTTGAGCTCTATAGCCCAGAGAGCTTACCAGAAGAGACAAGTTTCCCTCACATTCTGATATGTGCTCTGGGCTGTGTACTTGGATTCTGAAGACCACAGAAAGTGTGCCATAGTTGGGGGGATGGGGGGGAATAAAAGTGGTAAATGAATGATCATATCTGAGAAAAGAAAAAAAAGTTCTGCTTGCTGAATGTATTTATTTTTCTATGGCAACTGTTCCTGGACAAATCTTCTCCCAGACCTATCTGAAATTAATGAAAAACACTTCACACCCCATGCATATTGTCCTTGAAAAGAACATATAGCCACATTGGAATAAGATAAAGCATGTCTCTTCTCCTAGTTCTAAGGGGACACTTGAAAAATTCCATTCTAATTTTTTCTGGCCTGGGAAAATGGAGTATTGTCATTTGGAACTTCCTTAGGTACTGTCATTTTTTCTTATATATTATGAGGTTAGACTATCAATCTTACCATTTTAAACCACAAGGAATATTGAGACAGGAGTCACTATCACTGCATATATCATAAGCATTTTCTCCTGGTTTGACTACTTTTAGATGGGTTGGAAAGCCCCACATGGGCTTGGAAAACTATCTGAGATGTTTCCTATTTGTGGCCTGGATAAAGAGGAGAGGAAGAAAACTCAGTCCAAAGAGAGGGGTGAATTGTTAAATAAGAAAATATGCTTACAGTTAAATTTGAAGAACAAGTCTAGTTTAATTAATTTTATTGTCTTATTAAAATAATAAATGTACTTCTTAAGTGAATACTACACTGACATGATTAATTTTCTGTTAACCTAGATATTTTTAACATTCCATAAACAGTGCCAGTTTATGCCACTCATTCCCCGAGGATTAGATTTCATTATGTTTATCTGTAGCAGTCAGTGAGTTGCTATGCATGAAGATTAAATTATGCTAATGAGACCATTCATGAAACAAAGAAAAAACATCATGAAGGAACATGGCAGAATATGACTTGATGGTGATACTTAAATCCAGTACTTAAACATTTTCCTCTGCTTGCCTTCATTCCGCTTGCAAACTTAGATATTTACTCCCACCTTTAAATAGCACACTATCTTCTACTTTAAGAGGTTCAGGCTGCTGTAAACTTTCTTAAACCAGACTAAAACTCAGGTAGAAAAGAAAAATCTATGGACATTGGAAGCCAGGACAGGTGACACAGGAGGACTACAGAGATGCTGTTTATCACTGTAGGAAGAAAGTTTGCGAGGCCACAGCTTGAGTAGAGTTCAACCTGTGAAGGCCAAAAAAAGGCTTTTTAGCATATTTTAACAGCAAAAGGAAGATTAGAAGTAACACTGATGTAGTGTTACTTCTAACACTAACCTCATCTTATTAACTTGATGAGGTTAGTCCACCATAAAGAGGTACAAAGACAAAGCAGAGATGCTAAGTGACTTATTAAAGGGGGTGATTGTCCCACTCTGCTGCTCTGCAGCCTGATCTCAGGGCCTGTGTGCAGTTTTGGGCATGACAATAAGTGAAGGATATGAAGATTTTAGAAAGCATCCAAGGCAGGACTACTCCAAAAGTGATAAAAGGTCTCAAGGATTAAACTGTTGAGGAGAGGTTGGGATCACTTCATTCATTCACCTTGGGGAAGGCTGAGGACAACCTCATCACAGTCTACAACTTCCTCAAGGGACCAACAGAGGGGAAGATTCTGAGCTCCAAATTCTGATGACTAGTCACAAAGAAATGAAGTGAAGCTGCATCATGAGACATTGAGGCTCGGTACTAGAAAACAGATCACTGAGAGGGTGATCAGTCACTGGAACATGGTCTCCAGAAAAGGCCCTACCAAGCCTGCCAGAGTTCTAGAATATCTAGATAATTTTATTCCCATGGTTTAGGGTTTTTTTCATTTTAGGTCATTTTACAAGGAGCAGGAAGGTGGACTCAATGATTCTTATAGATGCGTTACAAATTGATATATTGATTTGATGAGTTTAAAATTTACCTAAAATAAATATATTAGACAAATAATAAAAAACCTAGTAAAAAATTAGGATGGTAGATCAGTACAGCTCTCATGTAAACTCAGGACTAAATATTCTGGTATGACAGCTATTTCTACAGCAAAGAAACTTTCACAGTTATGGTAACAAAACAGCCATCTGCTCTGGGTAGCAGGTTCAAGCTTACAAGACTCCTCTGTGCATGTGTGAAATGTTTGACTCATGCAATGATTTCTTTAGTCCCTGTTCACATGAAAGGCTCTCAATCATACCAGCCTAGATATTTTCTCAGGTGCCAGATATTGTATAAGGCAATGGGCAAACTTGGTCTTACTTGTGCAGTTTTCCCTGTAGCTCTCACTGATCCCTTCATAGTTTGCTACATTTAGCTATGACCAACTGAGGCACCATAAGTATAAAAACCAGTTTCATTGTGGCTTTCCTTCTTTTTCTTTTTACAAATACAGAAAATGGAGCTGCTCTATGTTTTATTTGTTTTTGGTTGTCTTGTTATTTATGCAGGATTTTGTCCTCAATAGAATGTAACTCAGTTTATAGTAGCTAAAACTGTGACTCCAGGCAGTATATTCTGGGCTTGTTTTTTGGCAGACGTTGTTTCACCTTCTTTCTACTCAATCATTCTAATTCCACGTTCAGTACTGCCTCTTTCCAGAGTCATAATTGCATCCATGTCTTGAAATAGCTAGTGTTTAAGCTTACAGTATTCTCCTCACAAACAGACTCAATTCTCTCTTGTTAACCCCATTCTTTTTTATTCATAGGTATTAATACATTGACTTCTGTTGTGCTTTTTTATCTGTAAGAGCTGACAAAATGTTTGAAGAGCCATCCGTGTTCATCCATGATCTTTCTCATCAGCACTAAGCTATTTTTCTGTAGCACCTTTGGGACTTTCATCACAAAGTTAAGTGTTACTTCAGCTATGGAAGCTTTCAAGCATGCTACAATGAGCGAGACATAATACACAGCTCAGATTGCTAGTACTGCAGCATGGGGATTGGGTTTTTTTATAGGAAGTAGAGGTGAAATAATAACTCAGAGTTTTCATAGTGAAGAAACCTTCCTCACATTTCTTTATCTTCCTCCTGATCTTGAACCATATTCTGCGCATTTCTGGCCCTTCTGTAAGCTTCTTTAACATTATCTTGACAGGAAACAGTCAGAAAATTTCCCCCTACATAATAGTATTTAAATTGGCCATGAAAGGGTCTAAGATACGAAAGAGCTGCCAAAAGGTAGCTATTGATGGAGAAAGGCTGACTGAAACACCTCCTTTAGCAGCAGGAGATTGTCATATTACCTGTATACATTTTCTGGAACTGTGTTATCTTGCAGGTAAACTTTTTAACAAGATACTGTTTTCAGAGGAAAATGGGAGATGGAATCTGTTTTATGAATGACAAATGGCCTTGCTGAATGTGTGACAGGGTTTATGCGCCCAAATGGCCTCGAGAACCAAAAAGACCTTTACAGGACCAGGAACATCAAGAAGTCTTTTTTTCTTTCCACAACTCTACCTTTTCCTTCCTTGTGGAAGGAAGAAAGTGTAACCTATGCATCAACAGAAGTCACTGTCATATCACTATACAAGGGGAACAAAATCTGAACTAAAGGGATAGGTGTGCAATTAGATTTTAATGCATCCCAGACGATGCACTCAGTCTGTCCTTTGTTATGTACAGCTGAGTATATTGTTTCCCTATGCTTCTATTCTATTATATATTTATTTTTATAAATAAATATCATTAACATGAGAATACATCTTCAAAGAACCAAATTATAGCAAGTCTTTTCATCTGAACATGCAATATATATTCATACAATATATATTCATTCATATTCTTTACATGAGCACACGTGAAGTCTCAGTCTCATGACATAGTCTTAGCTAACACTCTGTTTTTCTTTATTTTAAAGAAAATTGAACTGATTTTTTTTGCATTAAATTTAGGCAATCTCCTGTCCTGTTCTCTGCATACCTCACTCTACAAAGTTCTGCACATCATGTGTTTTACACTAAAGGGTTTAGTTTCAATCATTTTTCTATTGTGAATTTATAAGCTGAAAAAGCACTTAATCAAGAATTCTGTTACCACTCTAACCTGACAATAAGGGCAAAAAGGAAAGGGTTACATCTTGACAATTTTCAATGACTTTAATAGATTTGAAAGGGAGATGGCAAGGTAGCCTCTGCACTCCTAAAGTTATTTCATCAACTTCCATGATGAACCTTTATTAAAGAGCTCTGATCTCCTCATAACATTTTCAGGTTTTAGGTTTATTTTTTCTGAAATGTGAAGACGGTTTTGGTTTACCCACCTGAAATGCTGTGTAACATAAAGTCAGATATTTAATGTGAATTAAAGGATAAGTTTCAAGATATCAATCAGGTGATTGCTACCTGTGTTTGTTACTTTTCATTTAGCTGATTGTTTTTTCAGGTTGATCTTTCCTCTCTGACAGTCAGTAAATACCTGGTATTAAATTGGACTTATTGTGTTCAGTTTGAACTTATCGTGTCCAATCAAGTACTGCACCATGTTATTGAACAGTCTGTTGTTTCTTTTTGCTTTGAGTACTCAACAGTGTACAGAAATATTTTATCTCACACTATTTTTCCAGTATGACTCTTAGAAGAAACTTAAAAATACCTTGAAGTTTTTTTGGGAAAAAATACATTTGATATCATAAAAAGAGATTGTGCCACCTTGTAAAATCCAACAGTCTAATGCTTAAGGAGTAAAAGGTTAACAAATTAAGGAGGAAAAGCTGAGAAAATTTATTTATGAGAAGAAATTATAGAAATTAATCAATCTATGGGAAGGTTGAGTATTGAAAATGTAGCAATTGCCAGTAAAAATTTTCAATAAAATGAAAAGCTGGAATTAAACAGAATTTCTTCCATGTTTTTATCTTCTGTAAACAAAAGCTATGAATGAAAGTTTGTTGCACTTAAAAGAGAATATGAGCACTTAGTTCATGGCATTAATTTATGCTTAACATCAGAACACACGGTAGTGATGGGAATGAACTTAGAATAAAAATATTTCACATAAACCATCAAGATTTACATTTCTACATTTATTTATTTACTTGAACAAAGCCTCCTGCCGTTCAAGAAAAAAATGTATAGTCCTTCAATTTAATTTTTTTCTCCAAACATTCACAAATGTACTGATCACACGTTACTATTAGAAATAGCGCTCAGAGTGTCATTAAATTAACACTGTGCTTAAAAACTTTTCCAATCATGTCTATCATACAAGGAAAAATCTGACTTTTCCATTTTACTACTATTGTTCACTCTTTCCAGGTGAAAGTCTAAAACTACGTAGCTGAGACATTTTTCTGATCTGATGTCTTTCTTCAGTTAATCAGCTATGCTGCATTTTTTAGTATTTGATTTAAAAGAAAAAGATATTTTGTTTTATGCTATGGTATGATATGATTAAAAGGCATAAAAATCCATGTTTATGCATGTTGTCTAATTACATTTTCTCTTCTCTCTTGGTCTTTTAAAATGAATGAAGAAGGCAAAACTACCGCTTGCTGTCTCCATAGAGACACCATGACAGTATCAGGGGAAAATATTTTTATTTCAGTTCCTAATGGATTTGACTCCTGAGTAAAACTACTCAATAAGGAAAGTGCCAGGAATAGAAAAGCCATTCATTACAGTGTGCAGCTCATTGTGATCTGCATCGGCTTGATCTGTGCTAAGTGGTTTAGCACAGTATTTAAAAATGTTGCAGAAGTAGATTTCTTTTCAGATTTGTTTACTGTGCCAGATTCAGGGCTTGTTTAAGTTCACATTCCGGTTTAAATGACACAAAAGAACAGTCTATTTGTCTCATAGAAAAATTATTATTTCACTAGGCTCTGGACCTAAACTTGGTTAAAAAAAACAATGTATCTATTTATGGAGAAATTCTGTATAATTTAACTGATAATTATCAGAAGAGGTTTGTTTTGTTTTTTTTTTTAGTTCACAATTTAGACTGGAAATATGTGATCACTGCCTGCAAGATTACCACTCTAAACCATAGTTTGCATGTGAAGTTTAGTTTGTACACAAGTTAATATGTCAGAGCCGCAATTTTATGTTATGAAAGACAGAAACAATAAAGAATTTAAACTTTTTTTTTGCTATTTTAAATACACAAATGTTTAAAAGAAGCTCATCACTTATGGATTATTAGATATTTCTACTTCCCCTTCAAAATACAGTGTGACACTATGAAGTGTATATTAATATACAGCAGAGTTTTATAATATGGATTATATGAATTAAGTCAATTCATTACACGAACAGGAAAAAAGAGACTAAACCAAATTAACATATATGTCCTTCTAGGTAATTTGGGCCACTTAAACCAAAACCAATTCAGTAAGAATATGTGATTTGGAATTTTTTAACTTCTTAAAATGTTCTAATTGACTAATAATTTTTTAAAATCGTTTAAAATGTTTTTTCGCTCACTGGATGAATTTCAAGTCTTATGAGGTATCAATTTCTGGTTGCAAGGAATTTCAGTTGAAAATGTACATCAGACTGATATATCTGTAGTTACGATGTTATAAAACAAAAGCCACATGAAAAATTTGGAGGTCTCCTCTTTTTGAGCTAAATATACAGTGATTTTGGAAGGGAATATTAACTCTGATTCTACTGTTACCATCAAGGTTAGATACCACTCTTTTCATTCCCATTCCCTCTCAATGTTATGAACATATTTACATAAACTTCTAGCAAAAAAAACCCAAACCCAAACCAGCCCCATCCCTACGCCATCATTCATTTTGAAGCACTGAAATGTCTTTTTACATCAAGTTCCATTCCTGTTCAGAACACCATAAAATAAAACAGGTTTGGTCAATACTCCTGACCTGGAGGATGAAAGATGGACAACCAAGTCTTCTCACTATTTTTCCAAATGTTTTAGAATAAAGATGGGTGAAAACATGTAAAAAAAATTATGGAGAGCCCTGAGGATCCCAGCCAGGTTTTCCGTAACACTGACTACTTGTTGAGATGTGGCAGGAGATGCCATGACTTGTCACTGTATTATGGTTACACTGGCAGACTCTACTGACTGCAGTACAGTTTTAAGTAGTCCCTATTTTTTTAGGAGTGTAAAGACTCAAAATTTGTTGTGAGATAGTAGTAGAGGAAATAATTAGGTTTGAAGTATTAGGTAGAAACTGAAATTTTCTCTGGAAGAAAGGAAGAAGTAAATAAAATATATTCCTATTTCATCTGGTTTAAGACAAAGTATTAGCTATGGGATTCTGTAGTTGTCTAAGCAGGAATAAAATTATATTAGTATTAGATAAATTCAGATGTGCTTTACAGAATTATTATAATGTACAAGCGATTGTGTTGGACAAAATCCCATCATTTTAAGGTAAAAAATAACAAAAATGTATTACTGTCATCTCCTATGGCTTTCTGAAACTCTGTTAAATGAAAAACCAACAAAAAGTTGCACTTCAAGTTGTAGTATATGGTAGAGATAATTCATGGTATTCATGTATAAAATATTGTAAAATCCAAGCTTTGTCTTTTGACCATCCCAGCCGGGAGCAGAGTCTTATTTTCATTCAATTAGTTCCCGGATGACGTTAAGATAATACCGAGTTTGTTAACGTAAGAGTGGAACCTTCCTGGGCTGTGATCACTGACTTCCCCAGAATGTCCGGGCCAGTCAAGAGTGATCTGCACATCGAAGACCGTACCTGCTACCGGCGCCTCCCTGTTACACGTGAATGCGGACTTCTCCAAAGTGTTCTGACAACGTCCAGACACCTGGAACCAGACTTCTGTCTATTCCTGCACATGTATGGCCCCAGTTCTACATGTGAAGAGACACAAAGGAACATTCGGTCATTTCTGCCTCAGGCAGAATAAACTGTATATAAGCTCGCTGCATGAAGCAGTCGGGGTGAACCGAAGGGGAGACTGACATTGTGGTGGTCAGATCCAGGTTCACCCAGCGCCGATCCCGGGGTTGACGCCACCTTGGCTGTGGTGGCTTTTTCTCGAAATTCTGTTTTGCTGACAATCTAATAAATCATTGCTAAATTTTCTTATAAATTTGGCTCCCGATTTGATCATTTACAACAAAGTCTTTCTGAAGAGTGATCAATTTAAGTCAAAGGCCAAATAGACATATTCATTTGGGAAATACAAAACAAGATGCAGTACTTGATTGCATTAAAGACATTTTTGTTGTTTGAAAGAGACATTTTGAAATGCAACTATTTTATTTTCTAGTAGCTCACAGATGTACTTTGTTAGTCTGTTTTCCATTAAGTTGTCAAGTCTGTGACAGAGTATTTAATGAGAATTTTTTATTTGAAATTGAATACTTTAAAACTAATTTGTCTATTCAGAGAGCTACCTTCAGGAACTGACACTTTTTGCTTTAGTTTTTAATTTAAAAATACCTTTGATGTATCCTGAAATAAAAACCTAACAATTTATTTGGAGAAAATCTGCAATTCTGAGGTGATGGTATCACAGAAAATTATGTATAGTAGTGGTGCAAGATATGAATCTTATAATACCTTAAAAGCACATACAAGGTAAAATCACCAGATTGCGCTGGAAATTGGAATCAAGAACATTTAGCTCTGACAGTTTGCATTAGTTAAGGGAAGCACAGATACATTTGAAATATAAAATATCTGTCTGTATAAGATAGTCTGAGAAACTTGATACTTAATCAAACTTCAGACATTTCTTGACAAATTAGCTATTTTGTTTATATTTTTAAATTCTTGGAAAAAGCTGAGAGCTAAGAGACCTGTGGTCTGGAAAACATAAAATGGAGTATAGAAGGTGATTGTTAAGAGTGCCATTCATAATTTTCATTAGTAATGATTAAATAATATATATTAAATTTAAAATGTCTGTGAAAATTATCTGCAAACTGAGCAAGTATATCTCCAAGCCCTTTATTCACAGAAAGAAAAACATTGTTTTGTTTTCACAAGTGCTCGTCAGACTTTTAGGAGAGAACTCTCCAAAGAAATTTTTTTCCATACGAGTAAAATAAATCTTATTGGGATGAAATAACACCTTAATTAAAAAAAGAAATGAAACATGACTATAAGAACAAATCATATTATGTGCTAAGAATACACTTTCCTTTTACATAGTGAAAGGCAAAATAAAAATGGCAGAAGAGAGTTTTCAAATAGGTGTCAGAATCTAGAGAACTTTTGAAAACTCCTTCCGTAGCATCAATAATTTATCATCCTATTTCTATAATAAACAAAAAAAAAATCTTTACAATGGGACTGAAAATACAAAATTTGACAAGAAAAGGTATAGGTTAAAGGAGAAAAATACTTTTTCAATAAAGAAATGTTGCTGTGTTAGAAAATTTTAAAATGAGGCAGATAATTGAGGTTTTATTCATTTTTTCTAGATTTTTAAATTATTTTGCCTTCTTTATTTGCTCTGCAAATACAGATAACAGATGCAGCTTTTTAGTCTCTAAACGTACTTATTTGAGGTAAGGCTAATTCTCTAAAACCTGGTATTTTTTTTTTTATGTCTTAAAAAACTTGTTATTTTTATCTCCTAATTCCTTTATTTCCCCAAATTTTTGACTGTCCAAAGTTCCTTCCTTTGCATATTCTTTTGTTCCCCCTGTATGTAATTTCATCCTACAATGCTCATAAAGCAAATAATTCTCATAAATATTTTGTTTCATTAAAATTATGTGCTTAAAAGTAGGAAGAAGATTTGAGATTCTTACTGTGAAGTGTAACTTTTTGGGGCTCTTTTGGAATAATAATTGAGATTGTTCTCTATAGAAACTCTCTTTGCTTTGAAAATGTACTTTTAGAGTACAAATGTCCATTAAGTACACTATGTAAGTATTTCTATGTCCTTAGTGCTGAACTGCTTAAATGCTAGATTATAAAGCTATGCATAAGTAGCAGTGGCTGCAACAATGATGCTGAAATCATCACTTCATTTTCCTTTTCTAAATTAAAGCAGATAAATGTTTCTTTCTGATGCTTGGGGTATAATTGTGGAAATTGTAACAAAGGCAAGGGGATAAAATATTAGTGAGACAAATTCTGAATAATCTTGCTCAGAGTAATTTCTCTAGCTTTGGGTATCCAGTTTTATGTGTTATTTTGATGTTCTGTGTTGAGGAAAATTGTGGCTGCAATGAGAATGTTTTCAAAAACACTGGACATACTACTTAAGAAAACCCTAAAAGGGAAGTACACTCTGGTTTTTTTCTTGGTGGGAAATAAAATGATCCCAGTAAATTGGATTCCAGACTGAATTGGAAGGACAATGAGAGTGTACACTGTAATCTTTGAAACCTGGAAGTATTGGGAACTTCAACAACAGCAACAAAAAGGCAGAATTGCAGACCTAAACAAATACAATGTTTTGTCAGGAGCATGAAATATTTCACAAAGAGTATGGTTTGCTGGAATATAATTTCTGTTGTGTCTCTCTAAATCTAGATTTATTTCTTTGAATTAAGACATCAATATTTAAAATAAAAAATATAGTATATTCTCAAAGAGCTTAAGGTTCCCAGTTATAAACAGTCATTGTCTAAATTTAAGGTTTTGTTCCAACACAAATAATCAATTCTAGAAAAAGTTCATGCCAGACTGAAGATTTCTGTGAGAAAAGGTGCTCAATACCTATAGTGTGACTGAAGCTCAATCTCTCTGAATAAAATGATGGGGGATTTGAACTGTGGAGTCCTATTCTGCTGTAAGTGTATCTTACCAAGTTGGGATTTCAGCATCTTTATTAACAATTTTGCAGCTTAAACTCTTCTTTTCCTCAGACTGCATTAAAGATATGCAAAAAAGGAATGTTCCATTTTGAGTAGAAGAAAAAATGTTCATTGAACCAAAACAAGCATTGTTTTTTTTCCAAGAACATTTATATCCCTTAGAAGCTTTATTTTTGCAGTTTTTATGACATTCAAAACTTAGTATCTTTTCTTCTTTTTCTGCTTGATGATTTTGCTTTGTAACCTTAATTTGTAATTTAGCTATTCTAAATATGTTTCATATGAACATTTAAATAAGGATCTACCAAATATTTTCTGTATGACTATTTCTCTCAGAGAAATGATAGCAAAGGGAGCAAGAAATCATTACATTGGGTGCAATAAATATATAGTAGATAATAAGTAGACTTATAAATCTATAATGACTTATATTATACTCTTTCAATAAGGTAAGAGCTAAGTCAGTACTGCTAAAAGAATACAAATCCATCACTTAGGTCATGAAAATTGAAACCTAAAGGCTTTTTGCAAATTCTGATAAAGATAAATGAGTACTTGCTCAGTTGTTGGGATATGCCAATTTTATTCAGTAGCCAGGCAGCAAAACAGCAGCAAAATTATTTTATGTGCCACAGAGCAATGGTGAGCTGACCATAGCTACTCAAACAGATTTGAAGTTATGTGGTCTGCTGTCCACTTTTTCTCTAAAGGTCTTACAGTAATTAAGGAGAAAGACATAAGGACAAAAGGGAAACTTTATTCTCTTATTGCATCAGTCCATGCGATGCTGGTGTTTTTTCGCAATTCAGGTTGACATCGCAGAAAGGGTGCAGTAGAACTAGCAGAAATTAGAAAAAAGCCTGTGAGAAGTATCAAGTGTTGGAAATGGTTTCCGCTTTAAGACTGGCAAAATTGGTTGTAATCATTCAGCTTTGAAAACTCAGGACATAAGAAAGGCATCTGCTTTTACCTAAGCATCATAGAAATTGACTGTGGTCAATTTTTCACCTTTTTCTAGGAGGCCAATACACTTTTACCTCACAGCCAGGAAAGAAAAGAACATTGATTGTGCAAGGAAAAACAAACTTCAGTTAAACTGAACTTTACAAAGTGGAAATAAACTTATTCTAAACAGAATCTGAGGTCATCTTAAGATAAAAATTTTTACTTGAAGTCAGAGTACCCAAGAGGTTCTAAATGTAACCATGCATTTTTCAATATGAACCTTGGTATTTCAATACCAAATAAAATGGTATTTGGAATTTATTATAATAAAATAGAAAAAGGAAATAAAAACAGAACTTATGCCTACATCTGGCAACCCTAAAAGACACATTGTTTCATTTAAAAAATTGCATCTTTTCTAAATTCCATGATTTTATGGAGTCTTTCCATTTGGAATCCACTTATCTTTTGTTTTATATCATGATATTTCACTATCTTGAACCAGGCATTAAAATGGGATATGGAATGGAAAAAGTGCTCTGAAAATGCATTATTAAGTTTTGAAGAGTTGTAGGATTTCTAAGATGGTATTTTCAGACCACACTAAATGGAGCAGGCTAGCAAATTTTCCTTAGGCTATTACTATTATCAGCCACTCACATGAAATAATCCTGTAAGAAATAGTTATTTCTGCCCTTAGATTTTCAATCAATGACCCAAGTTTTTATCTCCAAAGGGAAACAAACAGCATTCTAAGAAAGTTACTGAAAATAACTAATACTCAGCATTTTCTAACAGACTTCAAGCAATACAGAATATTCTGAATGCAATTTTAGTCTTCAAACTATAAAAAAATATATTTTGCTATTAAAAATTTAAGGCTGTCTATAACCTATATGTCTGTAGTAATCCTTACTTAGTGTCTCTGAAACACCTACTTATTCAGCAACTTTAGTAAAGGAAAAAAACACCAATCTTTGTGTAATTCAAATGGCAAAGAAAATATCTGGAGGCGAAAAAGTGTCCAAAGCTGACTTGCTTAAAAAATATGGGCTAAGAGTAGACCTAGAAAACAGGGTTCAGCATATAAGATAGGTGAGTTTTGCTCTGAATTTCAAATAACTCTAAATTTTAAGATTTTAGACATTATTGTGGGCCACACTTACTGGCAGCTATGCTGGGACTAATTTCAAACTTTCTCCTCTGCTTCCAATACTCAAAATATTGCCTTTCATAGCTTTTCCCATATTGAAGCCATAGTGTTATGAAGCAGACAAAAAAGAAAAGTCAGGAAAAAAAAAATACATGGTTTAGGAGAGTGTATTCCAAATTTTGATTTATTCTCCTCATTTTATTCACTGATTAGGAATAGATAAAGGAAAAAGGTATAGGATTTTAATTTTTCTTTCCTTTTTTTAATGGAGCTCACACACACAGAAAAAAAGGGTCTTTATTGAAAAATGTCACTTCAAGAAACAGTTTTGAACAGAATTATAAAATATTACTGGTCAAATATGGCATTCCTTACTTACCATACCTACCTTACCATTTACTCTGCTAAATGGGAAAAGAAAGGCTGTTTAAACTAGTAGTTATACTGTCTGAAGTTATATATTTATTATGCATATAATATATTTTTATCTCATAGACATGTATAGTTATACACATATCTATTATTATATAGTATATATTTATTAAATATAAATGCATATGCATATTTATGTCTAAATCTATGTATTTATATGAATGCATATGCTTTAAATACTTAGAAGCTTTCTGCCACTTCTCTATGAGATTTGGGAAAATATCCCCACCTATCTTCCACTTTGAAGAAAGGAGTTATGGAAACACAGGACAAGTTTAGGTTCCTCTGAAGTTCTATGTTTGAGAGAATAAACACATCAGCAGACTTTAAGAGATCAGAAGCTCGGTGTCTACACTACAACTGCTTCATTCCCTCATAAGTGTTCTTATGAATAATATTCTTCTAATGATTCTTACTCTAGTCAAGTAATTCTCTCTTCTATTTGTATGCTTATATTGAAAACATTGGTGTGTTATCAGCATTGTTTCAGTCACAGATATAAAATTCATCAAGTGACTCCATCCAAGGCGGGTCCAGTGCAGATATGAAAGTCTTGCCACTCCATAGTTAATGTTTGAAATTTACAATCTGAATATTCAAAAAGGTAACTCAATAGTGAAAAGTTTATCTTTTTACTTTAGTTTCTGTCCATGTGAGGTTCATTGTGAAGATTCAATGAAATCAGATCACCAGTTACTTATTAATCTACTCATCCAATATATTATATTAGTTATAATCATGAAATTAACCAGTTTCAATGATTTTGTTTGATCTTCTAATACATTGGATCTTCCAGTTGATATTTCAGTCCTCCTCAGAATACACTAGTAATCAGAAACCATGAGTGTGGTGTGATCAGTAGGTAACAAAGGTCACAGAACAAAGGTCACTTACATACTTATGTAGATGGTAAAAATAGAGAAATGTCCTGATCTTAAAAAAACAACTCCATCTATGCTATCTCACTATTTCTTAAAATTATTACTCCAAAACCAGACAGCTTTTCTGAAGCATGCTGTGCAGCTAATAAAACAATTTTATAGAACTTTCTCACTTTATGGTTTTGATCCCAACCTTTGCTGATGAAAGTTGTTTCTTTCCCTAGACTACAAACACACACAAAAAATCCCCAAAAACATAGCAGCAAAAACCCCTTCTGCAAGTAGAATCTCCATACATATACCAGAACATATGCATGGTTTAAGGCTGTGCTGGATTTTCATTTAAACTTATCTTTTCAGGAGACAAACACATCATTCATTATCTCTTGTGAGAAAAAGCCTAAAGGTATTATACGCTTTCACATAATATGCAAAAGCTCTTGGAATCAACAGGAATTATGTCTTTAGGACCAGATAACTTTCCTTTTTTGTTTTATTTTATTTTACAGAACAACTACAACAAAAAAAAGTTGTGACCTTGAAATTCCCACTTTCAAAATAATCTATACATTTAATGTAAAATTTACGTTGAATCCTGGAAAATTGCATTCTATGTCCATGTCATATAATATTCTAAAGGTGTTTATGTACAAAATTTCACCAATATAACCTGCAGTCAATTTAAAATATCTTTCTCCCTCAGCCATTTACTGATTTATCTTTGACAATACCTAGTTTTCTCACAGAAGAAAGATAAGAACTTTCTGCAGGGAACCTGACAAAGACACACAAAGATGAGAAAGTGGAGCATTTCTCATACCAGAAAGGGCTAAGAGAGCTGTCACACTTTGACCTGGAAAAGAGGAGGCTCAAGGGAGGTCTTATCATTGTATACAAATACCTTCTTTTGAGGGAATGAAGATGAGAAGGACAGACAGAGTGGTGGTACACAGGACAAGAGTCAATGGGCACAAACCGAGACACTGGAAATTACATCTGAACATAAGAGAACAGTTATGCTTTGACATGGACGAGAGAAAAGGATGAGCTTTCCAGAGAAGTGGTAGGGATACTGGGAAATATTCAAAACCCAACTGAACACGGAATTGATCATCTTATCAAGTTGCCCCTACTGGAGCAGGGAAGCTGGTCCAGATGACCTTGAGGGGTCCTTTCCAACCTCAATCATTCTGTAATTCTACTGTTTTTTCACTTCTTCCTGCTGTGCTTTTCCTTTTCTCTTCCAACATCTTAACTTATCCCAGTCTGATTTTCTTCAGGCTGCAGCTAAATTTCACAGAAAAAAGAATGAGACTATGCTACAGGGAATTTTCTGATTCATAAACAAATTTTAGGAAACACTTTGATATGAATTTCATTGTTTTCTTTCAAGTTACTTTTCATAATAAATTGAACCATGTCTTATAATTAGGCTCAGAAATGAGGCAGCCTAGAACGAAAGTCTGAAACGATGTGATGATATAAAGCAATACAAGTAACCTTTCTTTCCTCCTCACCCTCTCTGGACCTTCCTGAAGCTGATAAATTATAGTGTTTGAAGCTGGTGTCATTGTTGATCTGAGAACCTAACACCTCTCAGAAAAATGAATTTTCCAGCAGCCCAAATGTACAAAGTCTGCAATTGCTTCATCTCAGTTCTTGTTTACATGTTAGAGCATGGAAAGAGCTACCATCACTCAATGGGAGAAATGTTTCCACTGAACTATGAAGGAAGCATTTTTTTAAAGTGAACAATTCCATTACTTTCTCTTCCACATACTGCTTAAAGATGCTGCAGCATAGTAAATGTGTTTTTCTATCACACACAGCAAGAACAGTTTGCATTCATTCTGTGCCACTTCTGTAGAACCTGAAGATACTGATAGCTGGAAAATCCATGAAACTATGAAAATTAACCAAACAATTTTCAGGAACACCAGTTGGAACAACTTTTAAACCTGTTCTGATTGATAAATTTAAGTTAAATATTCTAAATTTTCCAGATATTTGGGGTTTTTTTAATGGTCATTTTAGGATAATTTTGTAATGTCTGGTACTTAGAAGTGCAAACAGGTGCTAGGCAGAAAGACCTACACATCAATAAGAGCATTTATCTTAAATAAGTATTAGATAAAATATGTTTTATCTAATAAATGCATATAAAAAGATGCATTTTTATTCTTGATGATAATCAGAACTCAGCTTAATTTGGCAGACTGTGTGGTAGACCATTCATTCCATCCCCCTCCACATCAATTCCTCCACTCACTAAATTAAGACACCCAGAAGATTTTTTAATCAACAGGTTGAGATCCTCATACAGTTTTTCTTGAGCAAGCAGTGGAATTGCCAATTAGTGGTGACAGGTATTTTGAAAACATGCTCACATTGACCAGCATTTGCTCTGACTGCATTTTTCTTACTAGTATCTTAGGAAAAGAAATCTCATTCTGCTGCTATAGTACACTATTACTCAGTGCAAATTTTCATAAAATATAAAAAAAAGCCTAAATACAAAACTTCACTTCAGAAAAGCACAGCCTAGGCATATTGACAAAGTAAAAGATAATTTTAAAATATTTTATTTCTCAATCCCAGCTACAGGGATAGCGCTATCCTTGAATCTTTGGATCTAAACCACCATATTGGTTTAGGGCTCCCAGCCTGTAGTGTTGAAATATAGTTTGTGTTTCACTCAATGGGATTGAGCATATTTATATGTTGATTCTATTAAAGAACCTGTAGAGAGATACATTATTGATCATAGTCACTGCTCCTCCATCTCTCTGCTGACTCCAGTCAAATCAAAGGATCTGCGAACTAATTACTGATCTGAGAATAAAGCTGAAAGTCACAAGTTTTATTGAGTACAGTGAAGGGAGAAGGTAATTTTCCTCTTAATACTTTAGTGTATGCCTGAATAAGCAGAACAAATATACTTCTTTTTTCATGAAATTTCAAGACGTTTCTAGACTAGAAACATGAGTAACATAAGATTAGTATAAGCATTGCTCAGTTCCAGTAATATTATGTACAAAATAATGACAGAAATATGTCTGAATTTCATTATAGAGGATTTATGTGTAAAACATGCTTGACATCACACAATTATTTCAATTTCTCTATTTCCCTACACGTACTTTGGCAAGTTGTAATACAGTACAGAACAAAATTAGAATAAAGTTAGTCTGCAGCAGCAACTTCAGTTTAGTTTCTATAACAACTGCTCTCTTCATCTATTAGAAATTAAGAATTTAAATGTGCAACTATTTAAATTTTGAAAAGCCAAACTAAAAATCCTAGAATTAATTATAAAATCATGGAATCATAGAATGTTTGAGTTGGAAAGAACTTTATACATTACCTGATGCCAACCTCATTGCCATGGGCAGAAACACTTTCCACTAGACCTCAACAGCCTGGGGTTGCTCAAGCCCCATCCAGCCTTGCCTTGAAGACTTTCAGGGATGGGTTGCTCATAGCTTCTCAGGACAATCTGTTCCAGTGCCTCACATCCTCACAGCAAAGAATTTTTTGCTTATATCAAATATAAATCTGCCCTCTGAGTTTTTAAAATAAGTGCCCCTTATCCTGTCTCTACAGGCCTCAGTAAAATGTCATTCTGACTTTCTTACAGGCCCCATTTTATATATAAGGGGCCACAAGAAATTCTCCCAATAGCCTTCCATTGAGTATCTCAGCCTGTCTTTGTAGGAGAGGTGTTCCAGCATCCATTTTCATGACCCTCCTCTGGACCAGCTCTAAAAGGTCCATGTGTTTCTTTATCCAGAACCGGACTGCAGAAGTGAATGCAGTACTCCAGGTGAAGTGTCACAAGAGCAGAATAGAGGTGGGAGAACCACCTCCCAAAACTGCTGTTGACACTTCATTTTATGCAGCTCAGGGTACAACTGGCTTTCTAGGCTGACAGGGCGCATTGCTAGCTCATGTTCAATTTTTCATCCCCAAGTCCCCCAGGGCTGCTCTCAACCTCTTCCTTCCACAGACTCTGTTCCTACTGATGATTGCCCTGACCATGTTTTTGGACTGCATGAGGTTACCAGACACTCACTCCTCAAATTTGTCAGGGTCCCTCTGGATGGTATCCCACCACTCTAGCATATCAGTTGTATATTCAACTTGGTGTAATCTGCAAACTTGCTGGGTTTGCACTCAGTCACACTGTTTATGTTGATGCTTTAATTTTAGCTTTCATATTTTCCAGATTCTGTACCACATTAGTATATAACTCTGAACTCCATACAAAGCGTTAGCAAGTTCTCTTCACAGTTTCATTAGACAAATCCTTTTCTAGCCTGAAAACCAAGGACAGCCATTACAGCCTCAGGCCCAAAAAGCATAAGCAACAGCAAATTGAGGAGAGCAAACTGTGAGGATGGGACTTCATAACCTGACGCTGTAATTGGACAATTAACCCCAATATGTAAATGGGGTTAAAACTCATATAAGTGTCATAACTTGTGGCACACCATCCATCTTGGGTGAAGCCATGGCTAAACTCTTACGCTGCCCAAGGTGTATCATTTGAAGGCCTTTATAATAAGTACCTACTTAATTCCTTTAACTGTCTAGCCTCTGTTCTAGGTAGCCTCTCAGGGCATCAATGTCATTAAGAAGTGAAGTTTTTGACCTCTAGAATGCAAGTCTGGTGAACTGGAAGTAACTTCTCAGAAAAGAGATCAGTTAGGGACAAGTAGAAAAACAGTACCTTTTTTGGCATAGCTGAAAAATTCGTGCCAACCCATTTTGTCAGTAAGAGAAAAGAGTAAAATCTTGCACTCAACAAATGCTTTTTCATTTGTGACAAAAAGCCTAAAGAAGAGAAATAAAGAAAATAAGTACATCTGAAAATTACATTGGAACTGGACTTTGTTTATCATCCCTAATATAGCTATAAATTTAAATTTTAGTAGAAAAGGGCAATTATAGTCACTAGATTTATTCATGTTATGGTAACCAAATACAAATTTATATTTTCCTCTTGAATAAAAATAAAGATTATACTGTTAAAAAGATTTTCTTTAAGTACTTTAGCTAATGACTAGTGAAGAATTGCCTGAAGTATTTCAAATTTTCTTGCAGTAAAATATGCTTATTTCAACTTCACAATGTCAGACTTGGAGAGACATTGGTGTAGCACATAACCTAAAACTGAAACAGTCTGAGAAGCATTAAATTGTATTTGTACTTTCCTCTTGTTAAATTCAATGCTTTTTAAACAAGACAACTAATCTGGTGTTGCTTGATTATCTTCTCCTGAAGCTTTTAAAATGTTCTCGTACAATATAAATAGAGATTCTGTCAGAACTCTTATGCAACTTTTTCCTGTATATATGACCTGTTTTCCCTGGGATGAAACCAAAAATCCTCCTGTTAGTTCTGTGCCTTTTCAAAAGCTGCTAGGTTTATATTCCTCCATCAACTGAGATTTTGGTTGGACAGCACAATTTCCAGTCAAAATGAGGTATAAAAACGTGTTCTCCACATCCATCCAAATAGACTCATTGTGTATAGCAAAAAAAGGATTACATCACATTTTTGCTAGTTCCCTAAAATCTTCAATGAATATTAAGTAGACTGTCATGAATATTAAAATAAATTTAAAATATGTTTTCTTATTCAGTGAAATGAACAGAAGTAACTTCCTCCAGCAGCATGGGATGACATTAGAAGATATAATTCTATACCTTTAGCAATTCATTAGTGGTTTCTAACAAGTTGTTACACTTAATCTGTCATGTTTATTCAGACTAAAATACTCTGAACTATTTTATTATGTATCTCTAAGGCACAGCAAATGGGCCCTGGTAAGAATTTCACAAGTCACCAGTTTATAGAAATGTTAAGAACTAGATGATGTACAGATAGATGGCCAGTGCAAGACTTAGAATTAACAGAGGTCCTCAGATTCAAAACTGCTTCCTGAAAATCCCTTGCCAAGTGGTGCATAAACCTAGAAACACTTGGACGCTTGCTCTTTATTGTATACTTCCTGTGCATTGTGATGTTCAGGTTGGTGCAAAATCAAAGACAAAACTTTCCTAATGATAGAAGTGGGGAAGTTCTCATGCTCTTGCATGGAAATGAGGTGTTTAACAGAGCAGTGAGATTGACTGATATACTTTAAACTAAAATGGGGAGATATGACCAAGAAACTTAGTTTAAACTAAGATGGGGAGATACGACCAAGAAACAGCCAAAAAATTGCATGCAAGTTTCTACCTAGAAACATGCCTATAACCCAAATGGTTCATATTTGTCTTTGGAAAGGCCCAGGCATACAGCAAAGCAGTGGTGCAGAGAGGATCCCAGCAGAGAAAGAAGATCAAAAGCTGCACTGAGAGCATCAGGATTGCCAGACCTCCCCAGGGCACAGAGAGCACAGCTCCATGAGGAGCCTGCTGAAACAAATCACCACCAGCAGTACAAGGGAAAACTGTCCCTGGAGATGAGATGTGTGTGTTTGTGTGTAGATATGTTTAGGCATAAAATCACGTGTATCATGGTCGAAAAAATGGTTGTATTTATAATGTAAGCAATCTTTGCAGGATTTTTTTTTCAAATTCTAATATACTTTTGCAGGCTGGAAGGATATTCAGAGAGGAACCATTTTTTTTTATTTGCCTAATGTTATACAGAAGTGTACAAATTCCTAGGAACAAAAAGAAAAGTGAAAACCTCTTTTCCACCTATCTCAACAAAGTTATGCTCCAGTCCCTATTAATGAGTTTTGAATTTTTTATGAAGTACAAAATGTGAGAGTCCCCTGAAAAACATGTGTTTGAAAACAAAAGCTGCATGTTAAAATCCTTCAGAACAGAGATACCCATGTCTTCTAATTTATCTCCATAGTCTGACAGCAGCAGTTTTATTTTACCGTAGCTATCTGAAACCAATCTTTTATAACTAGAGCAGCTGGAAAATTTTCAGTGATCCATAATTACACTTCCCAGTGGCTAGCTGTAGGCACACCTCTGTAGTATACTGTTGGGTTCAGATCCTTTTCTTAAGTAAAGAATGACTCACAGGTAATTTTAAGACTAGAAGAAAGCTGCTGTAGTCCCAACTAATCTTTAAACCACCCTTCCTTCTCCATGAACCTGCTATAATTTCAGCAGCAACTTATGAGCCATATCCACACTTGCTGGTAAACTGAGCCTGTAGCTAAATTACCACGAATCCCCATCTCTGCTAAGGTATTCTAAAAATCTCCTGGAGATCCTTTTATTAGGCATGGAAGTAAAGCAAAACTGAAAGCAGGGGGAATATTATGACTTTAATTATCTATCAACTTCTGAAAGAGGCAACCTAAAGAAAGGCTGGATTGATAGATCAGGATAGTGTTGCCTGCTTCTGTTGTCTGACTTCCATTTGTACTCTCAAAGTACAAACGCATTCTTAATGCACTTTTTAGATAGTACTATAGTTCTGGTCCCTGGGGTGTGCAAGAAACATTCAAGTTGAGCAATGTATGTTCAAATGGTTCTGTAGATGTAACTATTAATACACAGGTACCTACCCAAAATTCTTGCATCATCAAAACAGAGAAAAAATAATTAAAAAATAAGATACCTGGAGCCATAATGACAATGCTTAGACAATACTGCCGCAATAAATGAATGTCTGACAAAATGTTGCTAATTGAATTTATTTTAGGTAGACTACAAAGAGAAAAAAACTAAACTTAATTAAAAAATATTTAAAGTTAGGTTACATTTCTATTTCCATTACCTTCATAAACAAACAAAAACTTGACCATGGGTTCTTTTAACTTGAGTTATTGATAATTAGCACAATTTTTGATTATTGGTTCAGGTATTGAGGAACAAAACTCATGCAATTATACAGACACATAGGGCCTTGCTCCTGGCCTCATAGGCTCAATTTCAGCTCAACACCTCTCCTTTTTTAGTCACCATTCCCACAGTTTTCAGCAGCTGGCTCCACGACAGCCTGCAGTACCTCAGGGGTCTCCATGCTGCGCAGTCCTTCAGGGCTCTTGCGGTCCTCAGACCTTCTCTGGCATGGATCATCCCCTTTCAAGAGCCTTTTTCTAGCAGTATTGCCAGCAATGTCTTTTTCCCTATGTCTCCTGAATTTTCTTCTCTGGTTTCTGCAATATATTCTCTTCACATCTCCTCGTGTATTTCCATTTTTGTCTCCTGTGCCTCCTCCTCATCCTCCTGCCTCAACTTTCTTTTAATTTCTCCTACTCCCCACAGCTACTGGTATTTCTTAATGATGTTTGAGTAGTGTTGCCGCGCGCTCCTCATCTGGAAATTCTGGTGTGCTGTGGATTGTTTGTTGCCAAATCAGCTGGATCTGGCTTAACTGTCACAGGGTAGCTCCTGACCTCTTCTCACACATAGCATTCTGCAGTGCTCAGTACCCAAACCCTGTCAATAATTGCCTGTTTGGGATGAAAAGGCCATAATGTTTATAAATAACTGGAGACAAGTAATAATCTGCCCTAAAATTTTCAGGAAATTAAATATTCCCTGATTACAGATGCAGGTCTGCCCTGGAACATCAGTTTTGACATCACTGAAAAGGTTGTTTAGTAATTAACCTTAGTTAAATCATTTTTTCTTCCTAGATTTTTCCATTAACATGTGAGGATGGTAAAATAAGAAAGAAGAAACCAAAATGTTTTGTACCATAACATCTCATTTTTTAGCTGCCTTCTGAATATAACCCAAGACAAACCTTCACACAGGTATGTTTATCCCCAGGATTTAAACAGTTCGTATTATGCATAATTTTTCATCAAACATTGAAGACTTTCAAATTAATTAGACAGCTGATTAGTTGGTAAGCCTGTTTGTCATTGCTATCACCCCCAACATTTTTCACTGCATAACTGATTAGTTAAATACCTGATTACACTGAAAGTTAATTGGTTTTTAATAGAGCATCTGCAGAAAAAAGAAGTCGTAAGCTCTGAGGTACATGCCAATCAAAATGTAATACAGTTTTTAACTGAAGAAGATTAACACATGCCACTTCACAAGGTTTGAACCTGCCTTCCTCCTCCCTGAGAGTTGCTTGAAGAGATAAAATTCTTGGCCAAGAGTACACAGTGTGAATAAGATGCTTTACTTCTTTCTGCCAGAACAGTATCTTTAACTTCAGTAGAATTTTACTTGAGGGTAAGGCACTTAAGACTACTCTACAGCAATTTATTAGATAAAGATTTCCTACTTTGGTAAACCTCTAGAAAAATAATTCAGTTCAACAAGAAAATGGGGAAACGGAAAATTAATTTATTACAATTTGGAAGAAAATATAAAAAGCTATGTAAAAGCTGTATTTCTAGTTTCTGCTGAAATGAAGAAAAAAAACAAGAGTAAGGCCTTTTTTTCAGGGAGAAATAAAACACAGACTGACTAGTAGCCTTATTCTTTAAGAATAAGGAACAGTAGTTATAAACAGGCATTTTTCAATAATTTTTCAAAAATATTACAGATCTTGGGAACTGATAGAAGGAGTTCTATGCAATTAAAATACTCTTAATCACAAAATTTACAATTCTTAAAAGATCATATATTTTTGACATAAGTCATATAAAAATCAATGTCAGTAAATACAGGTTTTAAAAAACATGCTTTCTTATGCTGGATTGCTCCATTATGCTTATGCTCCATTGAAACATGGAAAATAAGGTTAAATCATTTCATATTAAGACTTCATCTGAGCATCATCCTACCTTGTAGGAGCACTGGTGTCCTTTATTCCATTTCTGGATCCCAACTCATACACACACTCTCTAAATCTACTTCCAGCTCTATCCATAACTCTAACTATAAAAAAGAGTTTAAAATTCTGCATGATCGTATTTAAATTCTGTTCTACTCCTGTATTACCAGTTTTAAACTTTTTTTTATAGTTCTGTCTGGGTCACTGCTTTGCTCTTTTCACTCTTCAGAGCCCTATTTTTTCAGGTGCTTTAACTACTGCTCTTGTTAGACTTTAAAAATATCTTCTTACCTTGATCAGTCTTCAGAAAACCAAAATGTTAACTATGTGCATTACTGCATCACTGCTGCTCTTCTATCTAATGTCAGTCCAAGATATTCAGAGTCGGTACTTTTGACGTTACTTGCTAAAATTCTTGGCAAAAAAAAAAAATCTATATTCCTGAGATTTTTCACATGACCTCAAATATCCCCAATTAGTCAAAATTAAAAAAGGCCTTAATTATTTTATATGCTTATGCTTCATTTTCAAATACATGCTATTTTTAGGTGTCCAAATCATTCATTTTTCTGCACAAAAGAACAAAAACACCCATGGCCTTAGAACTAGCCATGTTTTCACTGAGGTATTTTTCCATAGCATGTTGGATTGCTCTGGTAAGAAAACTTCACCATAACAGAATAGATATAATAGCATTTAGATACATGTTCAAATTCATTCCAGTGATATCATATTAGTAAAAAGAGAAGAAATCTATTATGGTAATTCTAATCAGTTTTGTTGAATCTCCTGAACTCTACTAACACTACTGATGTTCTTGTCAGATCTCAATTGTCTTAATTGCAGTGTTAAGATTCCGATGTTCTAAAAAGGCTGATAGTTTTGTGAGTGTATGTGCGTGCATAAAAGCTATACATCATAACAGATGCCTTTTCAGAAAAAAAATAAATTATGCATCAGCCTCTTTTGTACAAGCCCTTCCTTCTCTAACTAGCGACTGACAGAATAATCACACAGAATAGTCACCCTTGTTAGGTAACTGTGGCCTCTGAGAAACAAACACAAGAAGATAGAAAGGGGTTGAGAATACAGGTGATAACAGAGATCCCTGAGGCTAAAAACATCAACCAAAAAAAAGTCAACATTACTTTTTGTTGAAGGTAATCTTCAGAGCTGGGATGATCAGTTTTTCGGCAACAAGAATAAAACCCATGTATCTGGCATGCATAAGCATGCTTACAGAATGAAAATACAAAATACATAATTAGGGACACAAGGAAAAATATGCCTATCCCCAGCAAGTCTTTTTACTGCTTGTTGAAATCTTTTTTCTTTTTTTCTTTCTTGTGCTAGGTATGTATGGCAGAAATGCTGGCATTAAGCCAAACACCAAAACAGAAAGCATACAACAAAATCACGTGTAACTAGTCCTTACTCTGAGATCCCATCAGCATAGAGGAATAAGAGGCTACCATTGAGAAGATACAAAAGATCATGTGTGTACATGTCCATACATATGTATTTCCTGCTCTATCACAGCCCCATAGAGTGTCTAATTCTGCAGTATCAAGTCCAAGTAAATTCAAATGCAACATAGCTATTTGTTGGAATGGTCAGTTTACATATAAAAAGACATTTTCTCTGATGAATACCCCTAAATATTCACCAGTTGCCTTAGATTTGGCATATAATTATTCATTTGAGCCCATCTTTACTGAAAGAAAGCAGTATCTGTTTTCAGATATATGCAGTTAATATCTTAAAGGAGACTGTAAATAGGAAGTCAAAACCAGACAGAACTAATCAGATTGTAGTCAATTTATAGAATCATAAATTCAGAGAATCATAGAATCATGGAATAATGTGGATTGGAAGGGACCTTAAAGGTCATCCATTTCCAAGCACCTTGCCATGGGCAGGAACACCTTCCCCTAGACCAGGTTGCTCAGGGCCCCTGAACACCTCCAGCAATGGGGAGTCCACAACCTCCCTGGGCAACCTCTCAGTGCTTCATCACCCTCACAGCAAAAACACTCTCCCTTACATCTAATCTAAACCTGCCCTTGCACTCTCAAGGCCACATCACCTTCTCCACCCTTGTAATCCCCATTTGCTCACTAGAAGGTTCTCTAATGTTTCCCTGGAGCCTTCCCCGGACTTAACAGCCCCTACTCTCTCAGTCTGTCTTCAAAGGAGAGGTGCTTCAGCCATCTGATCAACTTTGAGTCCCTTTTCTGGACTCCCTCCAACATGTCATTCTTGTGCTGGGACTCCCAGGGCTGGATGCAGCACTGCAGGTGGGGTCTCGCCAGGGCAGAGCAGAACCGAGCCCTCTCTCACCATGCTGCCCACGCTGCTTTGGATGTAGCCCAGGATACAATTGGTTTTCTGGGCTGTGAGTGCACATTACCAAGTCACGTTGGGTTTTTCATCTGCAAACACATCCAAGATTTCCCCCCTGGGCTACACTCGATATATTCTCCTCCAATCTCTAAAAGTAGTTGATAGGAATTTAATACCTGAAAGTTTAATAACTATAAATAGCTGACAGGAATTTTTTTCAGCAGCATCAGAATTTCATATGTTTTCTGGAATTTCCACATTTTCAGTTTGCAGGAAATCATTTGGGGAGCATTGATGACTGTAAGAGCAGGTATTCCTGTTCAAATTGCTGAAAAGTACTGATCATTTTATTCTGCATTATATCTAGAGGATAATAGTCCGGCTGATTCTTTGTTTAGCCTCTGAATAGTTCAGAAGCTCTGCTGTTACACTTGTGGAACCACGGACAGATCAGAAACACAGCAGAGGGAGCCTACAGAATCAAAGAGACTGGCAGCTGAAGCTAGGGGTGTGAGTGCCAGGAAAGTTTCTTCACTGAATAAGAGTGGGACAAAAGCACAATGGTATTTTTTGATTCTGTTTGCAGACTCATGGATATGACTTCCATCTCCAGCCCTATGCTAGGTAGCCCAATTCCTCCTATGATTTTAGTCACAATGACCCAGTTCTGCAGAGGAAAAACAAGTGCTTCATTTTATATCTCATTATGATATCCATGTGGTGAAGTACTAACATAATTTTGTGGGCTTAAATTTGTTTGTCTAAAAAGCTTCTTTATGGTAGGAGGGCTGAAACATTGCAAATGTCTCAGAGAGGCTGTGAAGTCTCCATCTTTTGTGATGTTCAAAACCCAATTGGGCACATCCTTGAGCAACCTGATCTAGCTAATCCTATTTCAGTAAGGGTATTGGTCTACACAATCTCCAAGCATCCCTACCAACCTTACCTGTTCTGTGATTTTGTATGTGATTAACAGGGCCTGATTTAATATGAATTCAGATACACTGGTCCAAACAGAGCAGGCATTGTACCCACTGCAACTAGAAAGAGCTACCAAATGTCAATGAAACCTTGGCTACTAGTGGGATTTTCTCCATTTGAAAAACTACAATCTGATTTGTATAGTGTTATCAACTTCACTACGTAAGCTTTGTTTAAGAATTGCCATTATATTACAGCACAGTGTCCTTATGAAGACCTCAGCATGTGATTAGAAGAGAAATCTACAGCTGTTGAACCAGTAATTTTCAAAGAAGCTTATTCATTGACTTCACTCCAGTGAATAAGACTGAAACAATACGTCCAACGAATGTGCTTGGATATCATTCTAAAAAGACAGAGGCAGTAAGCTGACAGCTTCAGAAACAACAGAGTAAACCTTTGAGAACCTACTGGCATAAAACCAAACATAACTAATCAGAACAGCTGTGCAAATAAACTCAGAAGTCCTATTTTCCTTGACATCACACAGTAATCAAGAAATGTGGCAAAATGAGCAATCAGAACTGAGACATGCTCACTGCTATCAAATCAGCTTTTCAGAATGACTGTCAGCTCCCTTATGCCATAAGGCAAGAAAAGAAGATTATATAAGGACAGTTTTGTTCTTTGTCATAGCAAGATGGATTTTAGACAATAAAGCAATGAACACAATATTAAGGTATAAAGTTTTAGAATTTTTTGGAGGGGGAATTTATTTTTGATGAGTTGTTTTATTCATTGTTTTATCCTTCAAAATTATGAGCACCAGTCATCTTCACCACAGGGAACACTTCTCTGTTTGTACATTTTGAGCCATGATGCTTATTTCTCCCTTAAAATTAAAATTTCTCTCCCACTCCAAAATCTTTAGAAAAAGGTATCAACATTTCTTATTTCTTTTTTTTCTGCACACTGAAATTGATTCTTCTAGCCTCAACAGGAGGACTAATCGCAGAAGGAGATGCAAGGGCCTGATGGCAATTCAGAAGGTTCCAAGCCTTCCTACCAGTAGGTGGAGCAAAAATGTCATTAATGTAGAGACAGACTTTGAACTAGGACTCTCTAGTTGCTCACAGCAGGTGTTCCTTTTCTGTTCTGTCTTTTAATGTTCCATCCCAGGAAGTCAGCCTAATGTTTCAAATTATTTTAGATCACCTTAAGAGTAAAGAGAAGATTCTGTCTGATACAGCATTCAGAGGCATTCAGAGGCACAGCGAAGTAAAAATTGCTCTGCCGGTTCCTGCCCTCCTGCTTGCTTGGCTTGTTCGAGTATGTGGGTAGAAGGACTGGGGACATGGTTCAGCTCAGCATGGCTGTGATGTATATTCATGGACTTCTGTTTAGCTGGCAGTTTACTTGCTTGTAGACCTTGGGTCAGTCTAACAGATAATCTCTTTGTCCTTTAGCTCTTCCACATGCATTGCTTTATTTCCCAGAACACAGTTGTTTTATGCCACATCTGAGATATCAGTCACTCACTGAAAAAAAGTCCTTTTCCTATGTTGGTTTTATTTAGTCAGGCCTAATGTCAGAATGTGTCTATTCTCATGCCAAAACATGCTACAAAATCATAAAACCATCAAATACAGAGTCACAAACATGAAGCTAAAGGGTGTGCTAAAGGGTTGATAGATTTTTCACTCAGACAGTACTCAAGAAGCTATTAAACAGAGCACCTTAAACACCAAAAGATTTTGAAAACACCTTTCAACTTTTTAAGCTTCTACAAGCTATGGATTAATGGAAATTAACATGAGACTTTCCACACAGAAGAATACCTACAAGAATTAATGTTTAAGCAGAAAACTTCACAATGTAAAGCCTTGTCATCTCCTGACAGAATCATACCTGCTGTTTCCATCATTCACAACAAAGCAGCGCTTTACATTAAACCGCAGTTGAGCACCAGGATGCAAATATTCAAGATGGCCTTTGAAAAGAACCATCAGAGTCTTGAACAAAAATACATTTAGAATTTTGTTATCAATCATTAGGAACCTCTTGTCGCTAATATCAGGTACATCCAAACTCAGGTATTTCCTGATCAACTTCGAATGTTTTACATCTGACTCCTCAGAAAATATCATTATTGCAGAAATTATTTTTCAATTTTAGGTCAGTTTAGAAAATGCTAATGGGGCAAATTCGATGGATTTAATAATTTCATTATTTTATCAGACAATAAAAATTTCATCTTTCAAAATCAAAGATATTAATTCAGCTTTGTTTTAATTAATTTGAGCTATTTAAAAAACCCCTACCTTTTTACATGGCAGTATTAGAGAATTCTAAGTGAAAGGAATGATACTGAGAGAAATTCTTTCATAATTTTAACTAAATAGTGAAAACTTCAATACAGTGCTACTCATTAGAAGAGCAATAAACCTGATAAAGGGTCAGGAGCACAAGTCTTAGGAGGACCAGCTGAGGGAGATGGACCTATTTAGCCTGGAGAAAAGGAGGCTCAGGGGTGACCTTATCACTCTAAAATTGCCTAAAAGAAATTATTTCCTTCCCCCTTACCACGCCTTACTTATGTAAAATTATACACATAGAAAGTTCCCCAAATAAGTGTTTTACTGGCACAACAGCAACAAAAAAACCCAAATGTAGAACTTTATACGCTCTCTCCTGTCAAGCCACACATTTAAGATTTGAAACTCACATGCACAAACTTCAAAACCTGGTTCTGTAAAGGTTTGTGATAGCTTCTAGAGCTATAAAAAAGGACAGTAAAGGGCCCTGGGGTAAGTGGAGATGAAATAAATTGTTAATGTCAGCATTTTGACTTGCAGTGGAGGGGAATGATGCTTCCATAATTTTAATAGCAATTTCATTCTTTATTTTATTTTCCTGTTTCTATGCCTTGGAAATATATATATATCTTACTAGTCTATTGCTCCCTCTGGCTCCAAACAGCCACTGACCGTAATGCGACATCACTCACCTACATTTGACAGAGCAGTGACATTCAGCTTTCTCTGCTCCCAAGCAAGCACAAAAACTTTAAGAGATCATCAAAATAGTCAAACTACTTAAAGCCACATCTCAAGAAGCCAACAAAGGACAAAGGAAAATTTTCAACACTGATTAAGAACTAGAAATACATAATTCTTGCAAACAGTGCTCAATATTTCTTTGAAACTTGGCTTGCTGTAATATCTGGAAGTATGTTATAGTAAATGGATTCTCTTAATAAGATTTTTTTCATATTTTTCATATTTTAAAAAGAAAAATAGTAAAATCTTATCTTCAAATTCAGCCATAAGGATGTAAAATAATAATTTACTAAATAAATTTATAATAAAAGACTATAGTTAAAAACTACAGTTTTTAATACAGTTAAAAACATTAACATATTCTATTAATTTTAACTGTAAATTTATTTTGGGATGATGTTAGAGAATTCAGCAATAGTCTCATAAACCCCTTTGTGCCCAAAAATACCATATAATACGAAGCCCGTAGAGATCAACATCTGGGAAATCAGTTTACACCCTGAACCATAAAACAAAGAACAAGAACAGGTACTTGTGGAAGGATGTGAAGGACAAGAAAGTCAGTGGAAAAGGTCAACATCAATTTGTCAAGGGTAAGTCCCATTTGACCAATCTGGTTGCCATCTATAAAAATTATTTTCTAGGAACAGAGGTTGTCGTTTTCCTTGATTTTAGCAAGGTTTTTGACACACTCTCCCATGATAGCTTTCTCACAGACAAGCTTCTAAGATCTGGACAGATGGACCAGAGATGGGTGGGTGTCTGGCTAAATTGTCCATCGTCTCTTCCTCAAAGCCTTCACTCTCTCCTACATAGTGTTTTGCTGGAGACATTCCACAGAACTACAGTCATGTAGTTCCATGTTGAAAAAATGGGTCTGGAGATATTTTTTTAATTGAACTTATTTTTTAGTTTTATACAAACTATTACTTTAACAAGTGATTATTTAAGT
>JAWWEY010000115.1:78642718-78656697 GCA_035582745.1 Loriotus luctuosus | reverse complement strand
TATTTTCTAGGAACAGAGGTTGTCGTTTTCCTTGATTTTAGCAAGGCTTTTGACACAGTCTCCCATGATAGCTTTCTCACAGATAAGCTTCTAAGATCTGGACAGATGGACCAGAGATGGGTGGGTGTCTGGCTAAATTGTCCATCATCTCTTCCTCAAAGGAGGGCAAAGCCTTCACTCTCTCCTACATAGTGTTTTGCTGGAGACATTCCACAGAACTACAGTCATGCAGTTCCATGTTGAAAAAATGGGTCTGGAGATATTTTTTTAATTGCACTTATTTTTTAGTTTTATACAAACTATTACTTTAACAAGTGATTATTTAAGTGGGAATAGTCAGCGCATTTTCTTTTGATGCTGTTTTTCCATGAAAAGGAACAGAGGTCTAAGCATCACTGGTGAGTGATTATTCTCACTTCCAAATTCAAACTCTGGCAATAACATGTACAATACGAGTCAGGCCTTTTCTAAAGTGGCAGATGTAATGTGCAGGCCCAGAATTTCCTTTCTTCACAAGATTTTCTCCACACTGTCACGATAGGCTGGCCTTAGCCCATTGCTGCTCCCTCACAGAAAGGCTGGCAGATGAAGTCCAAGATGATGTGAAGTCAGCTGAGTGGAACAATGACCCCCAAGAGCTCTGGGAAGCCCTCCACTTAGAACCTACTCATGCCGTGTGCCCAACTACACTCCAGAACAGGCTCAGTCTGGACATTGTCACTGCCTGGGTCTAGTTCCTGGAAAGCAGGTATTCGTTTTCCTGTTGAAGGGAGCTTCTGTGATATGGGAAAAAAAAACCCCACATAGTCTATATTGTGTGTACACATACCCCTCATTTTACTCCTCTCGGTGTGCTACCAAAGTCACAGAATTCCCTTGCCAGATCCATCCTGATCCCCTCCAATCCAACTATCTGGAACACTGTGGGAAGAAGATGATGTGGGGGTGGGAGGAAGATTATTTACAGTCACTTGGCTTGTCACATCTTTGGAAAAAATACCATTTCTTGCGTTTCATCCTTCCTTGGCTACTTATAGGCAGCAACACATGCTGCCAAGAGTGCTTCACTCTGTTTTCCACTGGCATTCTTCCTTACACTTTTAACCACTTTATCCCTTAGTGGTGGGGTCTTTTGTTGTTTGGTTAGGGGTTTTTTTTGGTTTCATTTGTTAATTTTGTTTTTTTAGCTACTTCTCATAGTAATTTTTCACCCTCATTCTTTTCAGGAAGAGCTTTTTGATTCTCTCAGAAGAGGGGGATCAATTCAGGTGTAGCAAAACCTAACACTAGTAATGAGCAGATCACATAAGTCCCTCCAACATTAAAACCTTTCTATAACAGAACTGCTTTTGTGTAACTAGCATACAGCATTAGCAATGTCCTGCTAATACTGTGTAAATTAAGTGGCAGAGCCACAGACGTGGAATCACCAGGGACAGCACTTCGATGTATATGACAGATTTTATTCTCAAAATTTTTTTCAGTAGAGTCTATCTGGTTGCCTTAAAATTTGAACACTTTGGAAAAAAAGGTTTTATTTCTGAGTCACCTCAGCATTTGACATCCAGTGGCACTTCCACTTTACTTTCTTTTAAGGAAGTTTGAAACACACAATGTCAGTAGAAATTAGGATTTTTTTTTGGTGATTTTTTTAGCCATAACACTTTCTCATTTTCCTTAGTCTGCCTAAGTTTAAGTATCTGCATCCTTCCATTGGTGTTTAGGTTTCTCCTACAGCTTTGCTATACAGAGAATTATTTAGCCATACTATGGCCCCAATCCTTTCCATTTTTGTTTCTAGACAGATTTCGAGTGCCATAAATTTGGAATATCTTACTCAGGCTAAAAGCTAATACTGATCTCTAGGATGTCAAGATGTGTTTTCTGTGAATTATTCAGAAATTTTTAAAAAATCATGTAGTTCTGTGTACTGGCTCAAACATGCACTCAATATTATCATCTACATGACCAAATAGTCCATATAATTGCAAAGGAAAAAGATGCTTGCAAGAAAAAAAAAATTAATTTGCTAAGTAAATTATTTTAATATGAGAATCCATGGAGTATTTGACCTCATTTTTTCATTATTGTCCTGTATTTCTGGGTAGGCCGTCTGGCAGCAGTCAGGTAAGTAGAGCTGATCTTGAATGCCAGGTCCCAGGAAAAAAAAGTTCAGTCATTAATTAAAACTTGCATTTCAGCCTAAGTGTTCCTATACCCAAGAATTATGGGTAACCAAATTTCTGGAAGAAAACTAGTCTTTTCAAGATTTATTACTTGGCATGCCACAATTACACAATGAAGCAAAAGGGACTGGAATATCGTAGTGTTTGTATTATTGCAATAAGTACACATGAATAAAAGACTTAACTGTAATCACCTCCCAGGTCTCCTTATTTGGAAGGGTTGAAAGCAATTCCCCCATCTCCCCAGGAAACTTACTGCTCTGTTACTCAATTTTAGTTGGTTCTTTTATTTTTTTAGCAAATATTTTTGGAGGTGTCAACTTTTTAAAAATGAGAGCAAACATTCCTACAAAGTATTTCTCCATCGTGCAGAGAAGAATGTCACTTCTGGATTAGATTTATTGTTCTTCAGTGAAACACACATCACCATCAACAAAAACCAAACCAAAACAAACAAAAAACCCCAAAAAACCACCCCCACAAAAAAAACCACACCCAAACCCACAACCAACCAAGAACAACAAAAAACAAAAATAAAACCCACACAACACCACCAAAAACTCCAGCAATATGCTGAAAAAAGAGCATGAGACTTAAAAATTATTTGGACAGTGATGCCAAAGTTACTCACTGAGGGCTTCCATGTAGAATTTTTTTATATTAGTTGCATGCAAATTTATACATCCACTGAAACTGACCCTGCTAGAAGACTAGGTAAGAAATAGGAGGCAGCTAAATAAATCCCTATGTAGTCAAGTGAGACAATATGGAACAGACCCAACCTCCATCCTTTACAGTTAATCCAAATAAAAAACATTTTCTTACTCTTAATCAGGTGAATCTGGAAATTTTAAAAGGAGCATAGGTGTAATTTCAAACTCTTGAAAAATCCATTGAGACAGGTAATTTCTGGTTGTCCTATTTGAACAAGTTGCAAACTACTTGTAGGGGAAGCAAGCATAGATAGATTGATGGAGCGTATTATGCAGTTTCTAGAAATAAACAGGTTATACTTAATGCTTGATAGTTCCCAAGGCAGCCATCCTTACACTCAGCAGAGAACTCCAAGAAATGACTGCTCATCAAAGGGTGGAGAAATGCAGATATTTCTCATTAAATGAAGGACAATTTTGGAAACTTTAGCAGTACCATTGTCATAAGTCCAGGGTGACAGAGAAGTGTCCCCAAGAGCCCTTCAAAACACCATGCATGGATCTGGCTTCATCAACTGTGTTATCCTCCCCTAATACAAAGGAGAAAGCTTTTATAAAAGCATATTAAAACTGCCTTAGTGATATGAGAATATATTTTTATACTTTTTGAAGGACATCAGCAGACAGAGGACTTAAGAGCAATTAGACCTGCTTTATGAGTGACAAGATTTCTGAATGGGAGATAATTTTCAAGATACAGCAACTTCAAAGTGTCTCTTCTGAGAGGAAAAAATGAGGGAGCATTCCCAACTAGCACCATTAGAGGAGAAGTCCTCATCAAAACAATTCTTTAAAACAGCAGCTTTGAAGTTATGGCAGTGATCTGTTGGAAATAGTCTGACCAAGTCATCATAAAACCTTAGCATCCTCTTCCTGGTTGTACAGAAATTGTAATTCTGTGAGCTCTGGGATTACCAACGACTTTTTTCTATGGACACATATTTAAATTTGACCATGCAACAGTTTTACTTGTAATAAATTATTTCTCATACCTCCCTGGCTGCAACTGTCAGTGAAACTTCAATTTTTACAGAAGCTCAACATTTAGAGATTGCTACTTTTTTTTTGATTTGGCAGAAATGGCCCAAGAGTGTTGACAGATAAAGAGACACATGAAGTGACTTGTTTCTCTAGGGAAGAAGCTGAGAGTTCAGGAGAGACTTAAAGCTATTCAATTTTGTACAGAAGATAATTTAAAAATTCACTACAGAAAAGTGTTCTTGTTAATAACCTATTCCACATATTTTAATATTTACGGTTAGTATCTGATTTGATCAGAAAATGTGACACCTGTGCGCCAGTGACTGGCTATCCTTTTCTAGATTATTTTTCTTCTGTTGAATCTGTCAGATTCTTGAAAGTACCAGAATGGTTCAAACAATAATATATTTACTTAATCCAAGAAACTCATACATCTGTGGATACATTTGGTGCCACTAAATAAGCCAAAAATCTATAGAAGCCAATATACGTTGTTTCTACTTTGACAATTGTGACACCCACCAGTTTGTGAGGAGTGGTTCCACCTTCCTGGGAAATAATCTGGAAGGACAGATGCAAATTTTGCTGAGAATCTGTTCCTGCTGCAATCTATTACATTCTAAATTGAAGGGGAAAGAGACTCATGAACACTGGGGGTTAAGGTATTATACAGTAGTTGTATATCTGAAGGACAGCTTAATTTTAACTCCCAGTAAAGGGCCTTGCCAAGAGGAAAGACAGAAGTATGGACACACTAAAAATACTAAGTCCCTTCTTCATACAAGCTAAATGGACATGAACAAAGTCTCTGTAAATTTTGAGGGCTGAGAATACAAGGTAAGAAGAATGGAAAGACTTACATTAAGCCTATAATAAGAAGATTGATTTAATATCCTTTCCCCATTCCTTACGATCTGTCACAAGAAAGGATTAATATTTAGCCATTTTCTCTTCACATTAGAATATTTGTCAAGAAAATGAGAAACTGCAATTTTAAATGACTCATTTATTAAAGAGTCCTGAATTATGCTACTTGGCTCTTTATGCTCTATATTTAATTGGTCAGCAATTTGATTCCTTCCTTTGTTTGTAGCTCTACTAACCTACCAAGAGAGTTTAGCATTTATCAAAACACAGCATTGTCAGGTCAAAGAGGAAAATGAATTACAATTTTATGTTAATCTTGTTAATATTATATAGCTATAATAAGCATGTTTATAAGAAAATACAGTGTGCCATTCTTACAAAAGCAATTCTTTGGAATGAAATTGCAAAAATCTTCAGAAAATTTGAAGAAACATGTATCTGAAAAATGTATCAACATCCAGAAGTATTCAGAGCAATAATGAATTTTTCAAACAACACAGAAATTTATGTCAGTGTAAGTGTCTTATATGGGGAGTTAAAGACATTCACCATATGGTAAACGATATGAACATTTGAAGTCCTGCATACTGGTCATTTATCTTAGAATGGATAAACAATAAATAGAGGAACTAATTTAACCTAAAATGTTGTAGAGCATAAAATTGTGGGGAATAAAGTGCACCAGTATAAGCAAATTATATAGATTTTTCTGATTAGATGCATGTTTAGGTTGCTTTCTCTAGATTTATTCATCACTTAGTAAGTATCAGAATTAAGATTTGGTTAACTTGGCATGCTTTCCAAACCTCATCTGTTACAATTTGTTTCCCACTGTACTTACACATAGCTCATCTTAGAACCGTCAGCACTCATTTAATTTTCCTTTCTTTATTGTAGGATATATAGATTTGTATAATATCTGTGAATTCCAATTTAATAAATGGCTTGGTTTATCAGTATTTCCATGCAGTAAATCAATAAATACCACAAAAAACCAAACCAAATCAAACCAAAACAAAAAACCCCACAAAAACAAAACCAAACCCCCCAAAAAATCCCCAAAACCCAAACACAAAAAAACCCTTCCAACCAAACACTAAATTGTGACATTGGGATAGAAAAGCAAATATAGTCCATTTTAGATGCTCAAACTGAGACTAATATTCTTTCTAATACCAGAATAATAATTTACTGTTATTAAAGCAGACATTTCCTTGACAAATTTTCTGTTGACTTCATTCACAGCTGAATTGCTCATGTTGCTACCAAAAAGATTTCAAGAACAGAGAGGTACAGCAATATCCTTCAAAAATCTCTGCATCAGTGGTTGTACAAAAGAAAGAGTCCAGATCTCTGTGGCAGCCTTTTTCTTTAAAAACCCCACAAATTCAAATATTAAGAACAGCAGAAATTTATTTTACAATTCTACAGATAATGTGCAGCTATTTACCAGAGTAACCTTGCACAATTTATTACATGACTTTGAGAAACTGAATGTTTTCCCTTAGACCTTTCCTAAAAAGATCAATAAGCAATGTCTTTCATGGCTGCATCTATACTAATCTGAAAGATTAACCCAATTATTTGACACATTAATGTAAAGTAATTTAACTTACAAAGAGGCTGCCTAACGGAATAACTCTCTACCAGACTTCACCTGGATAAATAAGTTAGTAACCAAATAACTATTAAAGTGAATAAGTAGTAAAGATGTCTCTCCTTTCTGCCTCTTCAATTTCTTTTAATAACTTGTTCAAGATATTGCCTTGCATGAAAATGGAGATGTGGTAACTATACAACTTAATTTTCAAAAAAGTTATCTAACAAGGTTTTAATCATACTGCTATAACAGGTGTAGAATAAAGGAGGTCAGGTTTTTTTACAGTGGCTAAGATTTTGTCTAAATAGCCTCAGTAGTTCAGTCTTCTCAGAGGGAGCTTGATAATGCCCATTGTAAACTCTTTCAGAGGAGGACTGTCTTGTTATGCCTGCTGGAACAGAGCGCTGATCAACTTTTCAGTTTTCGTATGACAGTGTTTTCTGTACTACCTGATGGGCTAGGCTCTGTTAGTTCTCTTTGAAGATCTACAATATGCAAAATTCCATTACTTGAAGCGATTTTTGTACAAGTTGTTTCATAACTCTGTATTAACTGGCTTCACAATAGTCCAAGACATTCAGAAGCCAGACAGAAAACCAAAGCAGTTCCTCATTTATATCATCGAAAACCTAACTTCCAACACCAACAAGCAACTGGGGACTGTAACAACTTCAATAAGATTTGCTGTCAGCCATCACTCATACAATTGTACTTTGATGTAATTTTCTCTTTTTTACCTCCTACAAGTCATCCTTTGAAGTCCTGCTCAAGTCTACTTTTACTCATGTATGCAATATATCCCATTTTCACTCAAGCAAAACCTTAAGTAGCTGGTGGTAATCAAGGCTAGTAGTGAAAGAAGTGTGTTTGAGTTGGAATACTCAGAATACCAAGATGATGTCTCATGTCATAAGGCATGACAACTACTTTTAAAGGAATGTTCGAAGCATTACATGAAATCGGACTTTTACTGTGGATCTCCAAATTGAATAAACAAGATAAATTCAGCAAGCTTTCTTTGTGCATGTGTTTTGTTAGGGTTTTTTGGGTTGGTTTTTTTTAGGTACCTCAAAGAAAGCTGATAAAGGTATCATTGAGATTTGTAATTTGTATAGATGTCCCTGCATTTCTTATAAATGCAGAGACTTAAATCTCTGTCTCAAAGCTGCAAATACAGACCTGCTCACAGCAGTCTCCAGGAAAACAAAAATCTTGAAGTAGGTCACCACAAACACACTGAAATATATTTGAGGGAGGTGTCTAAAGGTAAAATACAAGCACTTCTGCATTCTTTTGCTTTCCCATAGTTGAAGAAGTATTATGAAATGTAGATAAGCTGAGAAAATGACAACATCTATATAACTTTACTTTCTCAGTAAAAGCAGGCTAAGAGTACAACTGAAAATGAGTACCACTAAGTCAATATCTGTGCAATATCTTGAAATATAGAGAAGCACCAAAATTTATCTGGATGACAAAGAATTTTCTTTCACTCTGGAATGTGTCAGTGTTCCTCTGAATCACAGATGACACATACACAAAACTGCAAGGCTTAGGTTGGAAAAGCTGCCAGAGGAGCAGTAAATGGTGGCATATCAAAGTGACCAGAGCTACTTTGAGCAAGTTTATTCAAAGGAAACATTAACAAGTCTATAAGTAACAGAGCAGCACACAATCATGTAGTGAGCTGTACATGAGAGAAAAGGATAAACAGTTTTAGGCTCATGCTCATGAAATTGCTAGTTAAAATACTTTTTGAGTTAAGTATGAATATTAAAAAAAAATACACTAATATCTGTACACATTCTTTCCCTTTTTATACTACATATTATCTCAAGTGTCCTAAAAAATGCAAGTGTGTTAATAACAACTTATCTAAACTGAGAGAAATACTAAAACCAAAACTGAAACAAAAAATCACTAACAACGAAAAGGTTTATGCTTGTACATGTATTTCTGTCTATCACCCAGTTAAAATAAATGTAACTTTGACCTGGTGGAAAGCACGTTGCAGAAAAGCTCTTGAGGTTCTTGGTGGCCAACAAGCTTTCCTTGAACCTGCAATGTTCTCTTGTGGCCCAGAAGGCCAACGGTATCCCGGGGACCATTGGGAAAAGTGTGGCCAACAGCTCAAGGGAGGTGATCCTGCCCCTCTACTCAGCTCTGATGAGGCCACATCTGGAATGCTGTGTCCAGTTCTGGGCTCCTCAGAATAAGAGACACATGGAGCCCCTGTAATGAGTCCAGTGGAGGGCAACAAAGACAATGAGGCCACAGAAGTATCTCTCTTACAAGGAGAAATGGAGACATCCGGGCCTGTTCAGCCTCAAGGGCAGAAGACAGAGAGGGGGCCTCATCAGTGTCTATAAGTATCTGAAGGAACAGTGGCAAGAGGCTCTTTTCAGTGGTGCTAACCCAAAGAATAAGAGGCAATGGGCAGAAACACAGGCACAGAAGTCCCACCTGAATCTGAGGAAGAAATTCTTCTCTGCGCAGGTAACCAAGCACTGGAACAGATTGTCCAGAAGGGCTGTGGAACCTGCCTCAATGGCAGATATTTAAGAGCCATCTGGATACATTCCTGTACCATGTGCTCTGGGATGACCCTTCTTGAGTAGAGAGGTTGGACCAAATGACCTCTGTGGCCCTACCCAGCTTGACCCACTCTGTGATAATGCAAGAATTATTAACAACTGAATTCCATGAAACCCCTTTAGGTACAATGCTAAATTATCTGCAAACCACCTTCAGCATTTTGGTACTTTGTAGAAATGTTCTTCAGTTTTCAGAATCAGCAAAGAGCCAAAAAAAAAAACCCACAAAAAAAAACCCCAAAAAAACCCCACAAAAACCCAAATAGAGATCACACCTTTAAAAGAAAAAGCATCTACTTCTTCCAGCAGATGTCTAATAGTCTTGCTTAGACCTTAAATTAGGAACTATAATATGTATTTACACTTGGCAACATGTTCAGAATTCAGTTGCATTTAATTTTGAACTGACTTTTTGTATTAAATGGCTAAAGTATTTAAACAGCTCATGTTACCTTGGATTATGAAAAGCACAAATGAACATTTCATACTAATGAAGCCAGGAATGAAGTAACAGTAACTTCTCATGGATCTTGGGCCTTTGTGACTTTCAGGGATCTTCTTCTTCTACTGGTCCTTGATTAAGGAACCCTGATAAACCTGCCACCACTAATTTCAGGAAGCAAGATAAAAATAACTGAATCACTTTTGAAGATATACTAAGGAAAACCATAACAATGTTATGGGTTTCAATTTATATACTCAACATCTTAAATTACTAAGTTCACAGAGTAACCCAAAATGCTAAAAAAACCCAAAAAACTAGAGGAGAGGAAATACTACAATTAAATTATATTTTAAAATTAGTTGAATTGCTCCCATAGAGACATAGGCTTTTCCATGTCAACATGATAAATTCTCACATCATTACTCCTGTTATGTTAATGTTTAGATCTTCTGATGTGGCTTCTGCATCCATGACAGGCTATGTTTGAAGGATTGTCACCTGCTCCATTGAAATGACTAACCTTTCGTCAGATAAGTACTTCACAGACCACTGTGTTTTTCCTCTGCTTGTGTCACAAATATATGCTTGGCTTGTTCTAATGGGAAACATTAAATGTAATTCTGTGTGTGTCTGTGGGCACATACTGTAGATTAGGAAGCTGTGGGAAAATGCTTCCAAGAGCTGGGCATTTTCTAGTAAAATGCTGCAAGTCATTCAGTTATTGCTAACAAATAGTTTGCAACATTTAGTACTTCTATTCCACAGGATGATTATGAGGTTGTTTTGGTTTTTTTTTCTTTTGTATGTTTAGTACACACATAGAAATAGGAAGCAAGGGGAAAAACTTTAAAACTCCATTTTTTGACAGAAGAACATGGAAAAATTATTTTTAAACTATTATTCTTATTACCTTTCTCTCTCTTATTTGTACAGCTAACACAATTCTAAGGTAACCATAAGATTCTTCAGGATTATGACAGATGAACTGGAACTACTACTTTTCAGTAAAAATATTGTTTTCTTTGCTCTAAATTCTGAATTTTAAAAAATATATTTTTGCACATTCATAATACTTCTAAAATACAGATTACAAACAGAGCAACTTTATGCCACTTTATCATGTCAGAATTACTCTTCCTAAATCTTAAACTGCACCATCTCAAAAAATAATTTCTTCCAAGTGAGAGACAGATGTGCCACAGATTATTTTCTTTTCCCTAGCAAGTGACTTTATAATCAGGGAAATTATTTTGACCATTGTCACAGTCCTGACTCTACAAGGGTATTCATGCCTTTTTGGCTTTAAGATTTAAAATCCACGTGTCGAAAATCTGCTGTTAGCTGCTAATGAGGTGCACAAGTCTTCAGGCAAGAAACCTAACCTTTTTCTGGAATATGTGTGTATATATCTCTAGGTGTATGCATATGTTTGGCAGTCAACAGCACAACAAAGTGAAGTACAGTTGATTTAAGAGTTGTGCCAATTTACTTTGGCCTAAATTCTGAGATCCATTTATTGTGCAAAGTATTCAAAGGACCTTGCTCCCTTGAAGCACTGGCCATTCATCCAGCTATGGATTCAAGGGAGAAAGCCATTTATTCTGGAAGTAGATTAGTGTTTGCATTCTACATATTTCATGGTTGGAATGCGTAGTCACCAAAATCCAATCATGAGATAAGTGTTACAAAATTTAGTAACAAAGTTAAAGGAAAAACTGGTAAGATAAGGATGGAATGCAGGGACATTCCAAAAAACGCACAGAAAAAGAAAAATCAGAAGAAAGTTACAGATGAATCATTAAAATAGCTAATTAAACAGTTAAACGAGTTAAAAGAGTTAAAATAGCTAATTAAAGCCTCAAATTGTTTCAAAATATATTTTTGCATATATACCACTAAACAAGTTTTGTAGCATTATTAACTCTGTATAGAGATTATAAATTGGGAAATTTCAGATTATTTTTCAGATTACTTAGGTTACAACTATAATTTTAACACCTGAAAAGCCGTAAAATGTTTAAAATAGCTCTTTTTTCTTAAATAGGTGCCTAAATTCATAAAGGAGTATCCAAACACTTCCAGGGAAATCAGCAATTCCTGGAAAAGTTTGTACAAGATTAATAAAAATTGATTTTCATACTTATTTGTCAGATTACAGAGACTGAACTGAGCAAATTTCAGTAACTTCAGTAACTACTGAAGGGTCAAAGTCCAAAAATAAGTAATAGCATAAGTTTGTACAAACATCTGTACAGGGAAGAAAGCAAACATCTGGAGCAACAAATGACTGTGTTTTATCTTTTCATCCAATTTCCTGAAACTAAAAGCCTGGCAATTGCATTTAATCTTCTATGGAGAGAAAACAGAATGATGTATTTGACAGAAAGCATGAAAGCGGTACCCAGAAATCTTCTTACAATTAGGGAGCAGTAAGTACATCTTTGCTCAGATGTAAAATTAGAAATCATTCTGAAGTCAATTGACTTTCCATAAATACAGGATTTTCCTTTAAGATGCAAAGGAAACTAGAACAGCAGAATTTCAAACACCATAAGGATCCAGCTGAATCAAACTGACTAAAGACATCCTGGAATATAAAAGCTGTATTATATTGAAATTATTCATAAGGAAATAAAAATTATGAGCTGAGGATATTTAAACTCAGTCTAAGAAATATTGTTTGGGGTCTGTGACTCTCCTGCATTTATTCTCTTATTAGGGAAATAGGACTTTACATCTTTCTGCAAAATCCAAGCTATGAATGGCTAAAAAGGAGAACATAGCAGTTATGGCTTCCAAGATATATTGCACATTAAAAATATTAGAAGAAAATATCAGATGATTGGTGAAACACTTCAGAATATTTCAACCTTTTCCCACACTATAGAAATTCAGTTTTACCCAAAAATTAGTAGACAGTCTGTGAATTAAATTTTCTCTAATTTCTTACATTTCATTTAAGGGGGCAGCTACTTAATTTCTAGCAAAGTACTTATTTAAGAAAAAACTGGTATTAACGTCTTAAGTAACTGAATACCAATTGTGCAATACTATCCTACTGCAGATTTAAGTGGCACTGACGGTTTTCAGGGTGTTCCAGCAGGGTTATTGCATATTCTTTTCACTGCCCACACAGCACTTTGTGCTGGCTACAGCTCTTTCTTATTTTCAGTCCTTCACTTTAATTAATTTTAAAGCACATCCTTAGGCACATCCTGGAACATATCCTACTTACTGTAACACGAAAGAGTGTGTCAAGCTGTAATGAAGATTATGGGACAAATAAGCCAGGAAGCATAATTCAGAATAGATTATGTTCTTCCCCTTCTAAAGTAAAATCATTTCTAAAAGTACTCAGATGCAAATTTACAAACAAAAACCATTTTGTGTGCAGCCTAGGATTTAATGGGTGAGGTTTTGTCATTAAAAGAAAACACCTACAGAAGCAGCAAAATTTGAAGTCATATATATATATATATATATAAACTGTACCTAAATTTAGGAGTATAGTAGTTGCTTCTTAATATGTTCTGTGCTTGGTACTACTCTAGTTTAAAAAAGGAAAAGTTCCACCTGTCAGTTCCTGCAGATCATCCTGTGTCTGGAGACAAGCGTGTCATGCTGACTTTCACCCTCACAACAGGAGTACAAGATAGTGGATAACTGATTAGAAGTAAAATGTCCTTTCCTCTCCTTTCCAAGAACTGAAAGGATTATTATCCATGGCCTCCAGCACTGATTTTTCCCACACAAACCAACTCCAACAGGTGGCCATGAATTAATTTTAAACAGTGTTATTCACTGATCAAGTGTTATGCTACAGATAAGTTCCCAATTTTATTTGGTGTAACCATAGAGGAAAAATCAGGTTTTTTAACTGGTTTGAACTTGCTAGGAGGACTATGATTCCCTGGAAAACAAGCAAGGAAGGGGTTTTTTGTGTGTGTGGTGGTTTTTTTTTGTTTTTTTTTATTGGTTCTTTTTTGTTGTTGTTGTTGTTGTTTTTTGGGGTTTTTTTGTTGTTTTTTTTTTTTTTTTAGTTTTGCTTACAGAATAATTGTTTCTTTCCAAAACTGACTGAGGTACATCTATAGAAGGCATTAATCCCTTACACAGGATCTTGCAAGTGAGAGACTCTACTAGAATTTACTAGAATTCAGTACTTCTGAGCTTTCACACACCCAGATGAGAAAGACATCTTGAGCTCTTAACTGAAATTATGTAGAATGATTTTGTCTCATTGCATGCTGAAATACCTATTGATACACTTCTGAATTGTGATTTTTCTATCTAAAAGGCATGCTCCAGATATATCAACTTCAGAAGAATGCACTCAATTTGAATAAATAGTTGTATTTGAAAAGCCTGACAAGCAAACATACTTGGTTCATAATTACTAAGAGGATTTCACAACTTTTAAAGTTCTATTACTCCACCACTGGCATTCTAGACAGAGACATTGTTATAGATTCATTTTACAAGAAAAATACTATTATATTCCTCACTGTTATTTCCTTCTCCATCTTTTACCTGTAATTTATCATTAGCAAATGGGATAAAAAAATGTATATATTTAAGAACTATACAGACATT
>JAWWEY010000115.1:78621870-78642618 GCA_035582745.1 Loriotus luctuosus | reverse complement strand
CATTAGCAAATGGGATAAAAATATATATATATTTAAGAACCATACAGACATTTGAAAATAAATAGAAACAGTTTTATGGAAACAAATTTCCTGTAATATTTATTGTTTTTTTCTTAAACTAAGTTTAAAAATCTCTTGCCTTAACTGATAAATTAAGCCATAAAAATTTACAGGGCTGAGGAATATCACCAGGAGTGTCATGGTCTTCCTCACAGCACTGATGCCTGATGATAGCCCTCTCTACCCCAGGCTGCTTCAACCAGGACTTAGAAGATTTTAGTTTTACATTAAATGAAAACTACAATTAAACAGACAAATTATTCTTTCATAATATAATTGTTTTGATGCAGCACCAAACTTGGGCACTGTTCTGGATGGAGTCTGTTGAGTGCCAAGTAGAGAGGAATAATAGTTCTCCTCACTTGGTAGCTGGTTCCTTTTAAGGCAGCTCAACATACCTCTGACCACTGATGCTGCCAGGTTCATTTTCTGACCACTGAACTGCTGGTTCATTTTCATCCTCTCTCTGCCAAGGCACCAAGGTTCTTTCCAACAGAATTCCTCCACAGCCATTCAGTTCTCAGCCTACACTGTTGCAAGGAGCAATTCCTCCCATCAGGCTGCATTTTGCATTTTCCATGTTGAAATTCATGAGACTCTTAAAACTTATTTTTGCTATGAACAGATAAGATCATTGGCACTCTCTTCCATAAGACAGCCTGAAGCAATTCCATTCCTGAAGGCAGGATTCTTCCCCCTAACTTCAATATAAACAAGGTATTTTGGATATTTACTGCTGTTGTTAGCAGTTACCCTTTCAAAACCAGTCATCTCTCAGTACTGCTCTAAGACATAAATTAAAGTTATGAAGTCTTTAGAGCAAGGTAGACAAGAGGTAAGCAGGGATTTATTTTTGTCAACATGTGTCAAACATTTGACTAGTTAATTCACAAGCTTGACAGAGTATTTGCAGATTGCTTCAAACACTGCTTGCTAGCTACTCTTAACTCTTCAAAATTAACCTGTGAATATTATCAGGAATTACTGCTACCCTCATCTTTGCACAAGCCACAAAATTCCACTATGTCCATGAAAACACCCAGCTGTGTGGGGCAACACTTCAGCGGAGAGCTTCTGAAATTACAAAGATCAGTATCAAACAATAAAAAGTGCTATGATTAAAAAAAATAATTATCTCTTGCCAGGACATCAACCAAGTCTTGAAACTTGGTAAGGGCAGGAGTGAAAATAAGACCTTTGGCTCGTGGCTCAGTACTTGCATTCTGCCTGGCTTTGTATTCCCCCACAGCCACAAGATTATTTCTTTGTTCCAGGTTGAGTGGACATAAATATAGGAAATACTCACTTCCCAATGAGATGAAGAACACTATTACTCTATAGTGAGTATCTCTAGCAACTAAGCTGCACTTTTTCAACATTGTTGCCAAACTGATTCTACAAAACCTATTTCAAAGTGATGGATACATGAACATCTGCATCTGTCACACCAAGTGTGTTTACTTCTGGTGGTTTGTTTTTGAAAGGAAAAAGAATGCTTCAAAAGAAACAAAATGTTTGAATAGAAACAAGCTTCCTGACTACTGGAAGCTTCTTTCTCATGGTAATTTTCTTTGAGGACATGGAGACATTGACCAAGTATCTGTAGGAAAAAGAAGGAGTCCTAAAATGACAAAAAGTAAATTCTTATCAGGATTATATAAAAACCATTTACCACCATATATGGTACTTAGGAGTTGAAAATTGATATGCCTGTTTGAAAACAAGTAATCCTAAACATTTTATTTACAAAAAGAAGGTTAAAATAGGTAAGAGAAAGAAAAAAAATTGTTTGGGTCACTTGCAATAAATTGTACCTATCACCAAAATAGACTATGACTGTACCCTGCAACTGGCCAGTGTAAGTACCATCTTAATAACCCACTTCAATGCACACCACAAAATACCTCTTGTAAAGTAAGTCATCCCAGGACACAGCAATATTAATACTTCATAATTGATTTATTTCATTATTTGAGGTTCCAACGCAGTGTGACAATTCACAAGTTTGCTTTTTCCAAAAGTTCACTTGAATTTGAGTAGAGGCCAAAAATCTATTAAATAAACCTAAACACCACCATCATTGTCACACTGATAAAGTCTGAGAAAAGTGAGGTAATTAAGCACTATGAATATATAAATTTACTGTGGTCAAGCTCTACACTCACAGATAATTCAAGATACTTGCACAGGGTTGCACTGATCAGACTACATATAAATACAAAGACTACGATTTCTAAGCTTCACTGTTTCCAGCACGTCTTTTTAACTGTGACAGCTTGCAATTGTACAGTGAAAAGCAGCTCTGATGGCACTCTAGTTGCCTCTGTAACTTCAGGATATGTCAATTAGGTGACATGATGGAAACCTAGATGCTCTGGCTAAGCCTAACAATTGAATTTTGGCTCCCTTTGTAGTCTTGTATTTTGAGAGACTTCTGAGCCATACAGCACATCTTGCCAACCCATGGCCTGAAGGCAGCTTTGTTCCTCTGTTAGGATCAAATTAGCTCCAGAAGCCTGAGTTGTGCTGTCTGTAAGGCTGCTACAAAATTCACCAACTCCTATCTTAACTTAATAAGTTGCTAAGACTAACTTTGTAAAAAAACCCACATGTCCCCCAACCCTCACTCTCTACAGGCCAGAAACTGTTCCAGGTCAATTACCTACTTTAAGGCTCTTTCCCTTTTAAGAAGAAGAGAAAGATATCATCTTGAGAATTGCAAAACATGTACAAAGAGGGAATCATGTTGCTTATAAGGTTTCTTAGATTTTATTCCTAAACTTGATATATAAACCATTCTTTTCATCTTTAAAGATGCAATAAACATTCCCGGGAACTCTAATAATAAAAATATGTGCATTTCAACTGCACAACTTTTAAGACCTTTACAATGTTTACTCTTAGAAGACTATACTTCTGCAGGAGAATTAGCTTCTATTCTTCTTATTCATAAAATGGCGAAGTCTTACAGTAACTGTGAAAAATATTTTTTTTAACATAACTACCAGTAACAAGCTAGCAAGAGCATATGGTTTTAACCTTCCCTGTACAAAAAACCTTTTATTGTGGTTTACATCCAGAATACTTTTTCTCAAAAAATGGTTTTTGGCTAGCTGTTATTCTGTTCAGTTAAATTGTGCGAGCATAAAATTCTATTATCAAATATGCACATGCATGTAGAGAGGTACAAATTACACAGAACATCGGATTGGAATCTAAAATATATAATTTTAAGATCTTCAATAGCATATTTAACTAATGGAAAGCCAAATTTTCAGAAATTGGTTTTAAAAAGAGTTTAGAGGGGAAAATGTTGAAATAGGTATACTTAGATTTATACTTTTTGTCAAAATACACTAGTTGCCTTTAAAACTGCATTGACTTTCAGGTCTTGCTGAAGTAATTTTGAGTGAGGCATGTAATAAAAATAAAAAAATAATTATAATTTAAACACTTATACACACAAATTAGAAGATAACTCCAGTAATTAAAAAAGTTGAAATAGTCATATAGTAATATTTTTATACACCAGGATCACTAAGATAAACAAAATTATTTATATATTCAAAATCCCAGGTTATAAAAATAGCAATATCAATTTGTTTTAAGTGATAGAAAGTCTGAATTCAGTGAATTAATGCCTAAAAAAGGAATTCCTGTTATTTGATATATTCCAGCTTGATATAAATAAATTTGATTTCTTTTTATCCCATGATAAGACCCAAATCCTTCTTTAAGGGCATTAATCAAATTTCTTCCCTCTTTTTCAGTATCAATGGAACAAGGATTTATTTAGAAGTCACTCTAAATCGGATACCATGTCCTACCAATCATGCTACACTTTTCTAAGATTTTCTCTTTTCCTAACACACATTTCCTAACTGACAGTGTTACCAAGGAATTTAGAAAATTCTTTCCTGAAGAAAATAAAATAACAATACTATGGATTCCTTCTTCAGGTCTGTCATGTCTTGTATTCACCTGACATTAACCTCATACTTGTGTATGATTCTTAGCAAGTGTTCACGGGATTTCCTTGTCACCATCTTCTATTGTAAATGTATTAATTTAAATAAATTATAAGAGTGATAAAACTTTCTTTCTGAGAAACTTTGTCTTTCATGCAGCCACAGTGAAGGTTCAGTTTAATCATCAGCAAACTAATTATCTTGGTCTGAACCTAAACTAAACTAATGGTTCCGGAATGACCATTAAATTACAAAGTTGTTAATAAAAATCAAATGCATACATGCACCCATAAAATCTTAAATATGAACCTCTCAACATTTCTGCATGGTTTTAAAACAAATGCTTAGATGTTAAGACATAGAAAATTACTATTTTTCAGACAGAGATGCCATAAAAATTAATTGCAGAATAGTTTCAACTTAGATAAGTAAAATCCTAAAGAATTGAAAACACATATGCACCAAAGTAATTTTAAAAAATTGTGGCCATAGTAGCAGATCTCTGAATATATTAAAAAACACCATTCTTTTCCTATATCATCAGACTTAAAAATATAATTTTAAAAGTTAAAACATCTAAACTCTTGAGACAGGAGTAAAATTATTGCTGTTCATAAAACTCTGTGGCTGTCACTTTTACAATTTGACCACAATATTAGAGAGTATCCTTGAAATCCACTGAATATTGATCTTCCTTTCAACAGTGGAAATCAGATACTCTTCAGTTTCCACCATTGTGTACTTGTGACTATTTCACATCTTCCGCAGAAACTTTATCATCTTGTTGGAATGGAAAACAACCTAGACATAAAAAATGACTCTTACCAACCTATTATCTCATTCATATCTGAATATGCATAACCAGTCTCTGAGGATTAAAGAATATAGTTCACCATGTTGTACTTGGAAAAATTTATTATCCTGTTTATTGCAGCTGAGTCTCTGACCAAAGCATCTGATATTGCTAGAAACACCATTTTATTAATAGTAAATGTTTACGTTTTAGTTATTTCTCTTTTTAATGAGGGAGTTCACTTTTCTCAGAGACAGTCGTGATTTACCAGCTATATAACGTAAATGAGAAAGCTGAAGAAGCAGGCAGTGGTCACAGCTGCAACATTAATCACATGTCATAGAAATCTCCCTGCCATACATAACTTGACACATTGTCTTTTTCAGAAGGATGTCAGGGTTACCCTCACCATAACCTTTCTTGACCTGTTGTCATCGTGTTATGTTCCTCCCCTCCATAACACCAGAGTTTTAAAAAGAGGAAAATAATCATCACAATGCTACTCTACTATGGAAGTTCTTAAAGCTTTAAAACATATATTGACTTTGGACAGGAAATTAAAACCCAGTTATGTAAAGTCAGGTCCTTGAGAAAGCCCTCTATTTACTGCAATGGTTGTTATTGACAAGTTTTTAATAAGAAAATACCTAAAGTTTTATAACATGTCTAATAGCAAAATAGAAGGTTCCTTTCCCCACTATTGAAGGGTTTCACTCTTTACTCACCGAATACTCTGAGTTTGAAAGAACCCACAAGGATCTTTCAGGTGAAAATACTTCAGAACATCAAGTGATTCAATAAAATAAACCCCATGCCCCCATATCAAAGTGTCATCTTCTAAAAGAAAAGCAAAGGGCTAAAAAACACTTTAGATAAATTCAAAATACTCTTACAAAACCTATGTGATCAACTCTATTTCAGCTGTTATAGCATCTTTCCCTCTTTTCTGACATCAAAACACAATACACATTAAAAGTACATTCAACTTGTATCAGTCTTGACCTCCAACACCATGTGTCAGAAGAACCCATAGCTTCTCCTGCCTAAGCTCTACACATACTTTCTAAAACCTGATGTATCTGTGAGGTTCAAAGTTTTTAAGACACCTGCCTAACCCTTCACATCTAACCATGTGCAGCTCCTTTCCCAGCTGAAGCCTGATTGCCCCCACTGCAATTCTGGGAGTGTATTCTCTGTGCTACCCCACGTTTTCCTATCAAGATCACCTCAATCTTGATGAATTAGACTACAATTGTTATTAACTAGCTCAAAATTCATTTTATGCAATGGATCCATTCTTACTTGGGTATTTTTGGCATTCTCTTTATTTAAAATTCCAACAGTGGTGTTCAGAATGTTTTCTGGTATTGAGGATTCATAATTGTCTAGGCTTGAAATATGCCTTTTACATAGCTCTAAATTTACTGTGCTCCAGAAGAGGTTAAGAGGCTTCCCAGGCAGTAGTCTGCATTAAAAAAAAAAAAAAAAAAACACCTTAAAATTCACTGTTACATCCTGTAGTCAAAAATCATGCTTCATATTTGCTGTTAGAACTTATGCATACTTGTTTTATTGTTCTGGCCTAAATCCAGACAGGTGACAGGTATGATTACCAGAGGTATTTACAGCAGCTCAGGCAGCACACTCTTCCCAGTGAGGCTGACTTGAAAAACAAAAGCATTTCAGGGACAGTGTTGGCATTAATACCCAGGACTCAGTTTCTTGAGCTCTGACAGCAAGCCTTCAGAAGCTTTAAAGACTTCCAGCAGGAAGACAACTAACAGCAAAACCAGTAGGAGACCCAACTATTACCTTCTGTTCTGGCCCAAAGGCTCTGAAGAGGTTCACATTTCATTGTTCCAGAGCAGGAAAAAAAAAAGTGAAGATAAGGAAGGGCAAACTGGGAACTGCTTCCTTTGGTGCTTCTCATGTCACAGAAACAGCAAAGACATGAAAAGCAAAATCCAATTATACATTTTTAGCATGTGACAGCCACAGCATAATAAACTGTGCAAGGAACACAAGAACAAAAACCGATTTGAACATTAAAAATGGCATGACGAAGTACAGCCTGTTTCTTTTTGTTTCATAGATATATTGTTCCATAACTATGTATACAAATGTGGATACATCTACAATGCACACTATTGCATATAGAGATGAAAGATATACAGCTGATTTAGACAGTTTTTTCTGCATTTTTGTCTTGGGATATATGAAAAATATGTTGTTTACTTTATTAAATTTGGCTTAACTGAACAGAAGACTACACATTGTTGGAATGCCTTCTTAAAATTGATCAACTGGTCCTTGGGTCAGTAAGTTATTAAAATTTGGCCTTTATTCAATTACTAACTAACCAAAAGAAAAGACACACTGGTTTCTGAAAATATGTCTGTTACTAAAATGATTTTACAGAAGAGCTTGGACCAACAGTAATTGTGTGGTGGATAATTTCTAAACAGTTTTCATCAAATGTTGTCTATTTTTTATTCATTGTGCGCTTTGAATTGTAAATCACATAAGGCTGCTTCTGTTACCCTGAGGAGAAAATTTTAAATCTGAGATCAAAGGCCAGCAAATGCACAATAGAAAAAAATACTATGACAATTCCTTATCTTTCTTTTCCACTTATAGTTTCACATAATGCAAATTTACTTTATATCATATGAGATTTGAACCCACTCTTTATTTGCAGTAACCATTCAGTATTTCTTCTGTTTTTTTTTTCTCTTAGTAAACATAAACCCTCAAATATGTATGGTACTTGCTATTTTTAAACATACCTGTCCATTTTCCCAGCGAGTCCTCAGGTTCTTAGCTTACAGGTTATTTTCTTTCAGTATTGTTATTTTCTGCAAGTAGTTGAAATTATATGGAATGGGACACCTTCTACTTTGCAGCACAATTTTGAAAATCTTCAGTGGCATGAGCTATCGTTGAGCTACAGGACCAACTTTTTTTTTCCCAGTGATAAGGGACAGATTGCAAATGCATTCAAAAAGCTAAGCTTGAAAATAGGATGCCTTGTGAGATTTTCCAAATGCATCTAAACTTAAAACTTTTGGAAGCAACTTAGAAAACTCAAGTTTTGCTTATTCCTGTTTTCGTGCATAACCTTGAACACATCATTGTGCATTTCACATTCTCTTGCTCTAAAGCGGATGAAATATATCTAAATATAATGGCCTCATCTCATAGGACAAAATCATTCATTGTGAAGTTGCCAGGGGATGATCCCCTTCACTGGGGATGACTTTATCGGGCATAGCTGCATTTGCGGAACAAGGGACTCTGAGCACCTTACACAGAACAATAAATTCACCTTTTAATTGCTTAAAATGTTAATGGCAAAACTAGAAAATTGTAGAGATGTAGTCACAGAACATGTCTATGTCCTTGTCTTGTATGAATGGTACATTTCTATGAATTCCTTTCTGAGCATGTTACAGGAAGTAAAATGTACATTAGGTTTATGTTTCAAAATACTAACTTTGTTCTTATTTCAGAAGACATAGTTGCATGTAAAGAACAAACTTTACTTAATTTGTCTTGGCCCAGATGATCTAGCCCAAGGACAAATTAGATCTTTTTTCTTTAAACCACAATAGCTCTTATTTTCTGTTATGAATTTCAGAAAATTGTAGTAATGAATACACCATAGGGGAGCAACTTACAACAGTTTAATTAATTTTCATACTATTGAGACATGCATCAAAAGCAAATCTATAATAAACAACAAAAATTTTCACTTCTGTAGAAATCAGTGCATCTGTGATCACAGGCGTGTACTCATCTATAAGTACAGTGAAGATCTTCAGTTACCCAACATTTTTATATACATAGGAGATAGAGAAGCAGCACTGCAGTGATGTATTTAAAGTCAAGGTGTCATGCAAGGCTTTTTTGTCTCCTCTTTCATGAAGATATCTTTTGAGATTAATTAGTTTTAAGCTACTTGCAAAAGGGAAAACCAGCTGGTTTACAGAAATATTATAAGGTCCCCAAATTATTTCTTATCCCCCACTGCATATTCAGCACCTCAGACCTATCATTCCCTGCAAGAATCTTGTCCTGCAACTGTTTTTTGAAATGTTAAAAAAAACACTCACAAAAGAAAGCATTAAAATGTAGTGAAGATAGTGGAAATATCAGTCCAAAGGACAGAGAGATTTACTTAGAGTATTTATAGCACATATATGAATTTACAATCCCCCAAACTATTATTGATTAAAAAATGAGTAACATAAAGGCAATAAAGTCCAGAAAATTCTAAATTCCTAAGTAATAGTAGCAATATATGTAATAGAATAATCTGTAGGATGTTTACAACGTTTTGACTGTGCATTTCGCCCACATCTCTGCACACACCACAAACAAAACCGAGTGAATTTCTACTTGTATATATTTCAAAAGGTGGTCTTTTCTGAAGGATTCAGTTGCATAACCTGCCTCTGAAAAATTTGTTTTGTACTTGCATGACCTAATGGGAATGAATTGCATGAATTGAGTCTGGATCCCATGAAAGCGTTGTGAGAAAGGTTGTCACCTCCAGGCCGTAGAGCCACTACTGTGGTGGGATGTCACTGCTGGGGGGGATCCTGGACCCCAAGTTCAGAAGAGCACATCCAAGAGTATGAAATACTCTGAGAAATGTCTGCTTGAAATTTTCTTTCTTTAGAAGCCTACTTATTTCACTGGTTTCTACTGCCACTTTATCTCCAGCTACAGTATATACCTTTTAGAAAACCAGAGTAGAAATAAGAGATCCTGAGCAGAAAAAATGCAAGTTCAGCAGTGAAGCTGTAGACCTGTATATGACCACAGACTCATATCCATTTTAATCCTGAGCATGTGCTGCCAAATTATGTAATCATGCCACCATAAGGTTAATTCCTAAATATTTTAGTCGTCACTGTTGCAATCATGCTCAGATAACAAATATTTAAAAAAACAGCCATAATCTCTTCGCATAGCAAATGTTTTTTCCTATAACCATTATTTTAGAAATAAACTCATAAAAAATACATTATTAGAAATTAAATCATGTCTCCAGTTTCATTCTGAAGCTACTAGCAAATAAAAATGAAGAATTTTATCGAATTGTATTGGACTAACTGGAAAATCACAACATATAATTGATATGCCGATACAGCTGTCTGAGTTCTGTCAAGCCAGCCTACATTTTAGACATTTGCATCTTGTTTAGAGAAAGAGAAAGATGCTGATTGCATTTAAGATTACATTCAAACTGTGTTATTGCCTTAGACTAATAGTCCTGTTAGCCTCTTCTTCTGAAAGCTGTATTATTTTCAAACAAAATACTGTGGGCTAAGAAAGCTGTTTGTCAAACAGAGAAAGGTGATTGGAAGTTTGCTTTACCCTGTCACTGTATAACCCTGGTTATAGAGTAACACATAGAATATAAAACCATATATTTTTAGTTAAAATTAAGAATATATGTATTCTAGCTAAATAATTGAAATAGAAATTTTGTCCTATCATCCACATTTCTGTGCTGCAAGTATGTAATTTTTTCTTAAACTGAAACTTTGTTTCCAAAAACTATTAATAGCATCCATCCACTAGAAAGAGCAATCCGTGAGTATTTAATCTCATTTAACTTTTAGAAAATAAGATATAGGATTTCTTATAGTGATGAAAGGTTAAACTTAACATTTCAATAATGCAGTGTTGGATAGATAAAGAACTGGTAAACCTAACTCACATTATTTTTTTAAGAAACTGATTTGTTTGAAAGTGGATGCAAATGTTAGACTAATAATATTGAGAGATGGAGAGAATTCAAATTATTTCTTTATCGAGATTTTGCTTTCAGAGAGGAAAACAGGAGAGCACAGTAATTTCCCCATTTTTCTCATCCTATACAAGAAATGCACACTAGTTTCTGGGCTCAGCTTTGCACAGCTAGAATTATTTTCCACTGTGCATCAGAAAGCATCATTGTGGTAGCATGGACATACAGCTACCATTTTCAGCGGGATGTCTGCTACACCGTGCGACCAGAACCTCAGCCTGGGAGCTGAGGAATGGTGGATCCATGGACTGGAGGGCCCACCTGCCCCAGGAAATCACAGTTTCCCTGATGCTGTTTGTTGCTACTCCATCACCACTACACATCTGCTGTGGAAGCACGGTGGGACTGACCATGCTGGATTTAACATGGTTTTTCTAACATTCTGAAGCAATACTGGACTTACAAGGAGAAAATCAAACAAAACCAGGAGGGTTACTGTGACTGAATGGACTAAAATTTAGAGAGAGCTCCTGGCCAGTGATTAGAGTGACACTTCAAGCATTTCTTATTCTATAAATGGTAGTTCTCCACTACTTTGTCTTAGAGTCTTCTTTAAGCTCCTCACAGAGATCAAATAAAGTTTGTTTTCAAATCCCTATGTACAAAAACCTGCTTCTATATTAGACCTAAAAGCAAGCCTGTGCTAAGCTCTCAAAATCTTGTTAGAAAGATAAACCCCTAAATCTTCTCTGTCTCTAAAGTCAAGCAGTAGTTTTTGTTATTCTCTTTGTGACATTACTTTCAAGCATTGACTTGAATATGTAAATCTACCTGCTAAATATTTTGTTATGTGTCTATTTAATCTGAAAATTCCCCCTTTCAAACTCACACATCCTCAACAAAAATTCATATATACTTGTATATATTAGTATGACTGTTTTAATTTATATTTAATGTGGAAATTCACCTGTATTTTCTTTATGTGGAGCACGTTCTCTATAAAAATCTGAAACTACTATTTATGTCACGATACAATATTTCTTAGACCTGCATAAGTCTATATCTATATACTTATCTTTAATTATACACTTCTGCTAGTATATACTTATATACAGTTATGTGTATGTATTTGTGCCTATGCCTCTATATTTCTTGTATTTACTACTTTACCATTTCATACATTTGCCACACATTTTTGGAGATTTCAGCCTAGAATGGCCATGCAAACTGAACTACAAATCCACAGTTGGACATAGTGAAGCTGTGTGAAGTAAAAAGGCAAATATCTGGTTATTAAAGCAGCAATGACAGATGTTCTGTTGTGGTGGTCTAAATTAACTTGTGTCAGAACCAGTCCAAAATGCACAGATATATAATTTTTTGCTAACCTTCCTATTCATTGTTTCAAGAACAAGGCAGACTGGTTCACAGGTGGGGTTTCTGGGTACAGTGAAATATATTGACCAAAGTCAAATTATCTGACTAATGTGCTCCTGCAGCAAGTGGACTTTCTACCCACTCTGCAGTCTCCAGAAAAAGTCTAACCAGCATTTCTCACTCTACGTTGTGAGAAAAGGACCAAGAAATCTACCAGGAAAACAATCTGCAGAAAAAAAATTGTTTCAATAAAAAGCTGTAGCAGGGTTTGTGAGGAGAAACTGTATTGTGAACTTTTATATCCTTATAGTGCTACAACACTATTACTACTTTAAACTGTACCATTTTTCAAACTGCTATAAGAAAGGAAAGGTAGAAGAAGTGCAGAATAAGATTTTCTTTTTTCCTTGTGGCAGAACCAGCACTGTTGTGGTCACATAGTAATGTCACTTGGAGGAATGGTAGAAGCATACTAATATAAAAAGTTTAATGGTCATTTCAGTACAGGAGTTCACTATGGGCATAACTGTCAACTAGTGCCAATTTTCTCCCTACATTTCCTCACCAAAAGGAGGTTGCTCTTACAGTTATTGATTTGTAAGCAACATAAATGTAATTTTGCTCATAAATAAATGCTGAACCCATGTGAAAATAAAGGCTGCATTACTCTAATATAATAATAGCCAGACTAATTTTTCAAAACTTCATAAATTCTAAAATATTAAAAAATTACAAAAGATGCTTTTGTTTAAATAGCATTCTCATGCTTTAGGTGGCTTGGTTTGAAATAGTTCTGTGTCAGCTTAAAGATATTTTTCAGTCTTAATTCAATTTAACATACAAACAACAGTTTATTCCTTGACCAGGAGTAAATCCTCCAGACTACAGTTTGAGAATTTCAGCCCTGTGGGTTTTGCCAGTGTTTATAATTTGTCAAAAGCCACTCTTAAGTTCTAGGGCAGTTTACAAATTGTGAACTCTGTCTTCTTCAGAGTTCCTAGTTCCTGTGTTGTTATTTATCAGCATTTATAGTGCTTTGACAGAATCTAAATTTCATTATACAGCAGAACAGTGATGTCTGAATTATCATGAACCTTGCATTATGCTGTTTACAAGGCATAGTAATTGTCAATTAAGATGTTGTCCATTATTAAAACTTCTTTGTCATTCTCTCTGCACTAAACAGCAAGATTTTGAAGATAAAGGAACAAGAAAATTTGATTAATTTTCCTAACAGGCAGCTATTCCTAACTCTCAGTGATTGAACTAATGTTCCATTTAAAATAAATTCAAAGGAGAAATAAAGAAACAAACCTCACAGCATTACAGACTAAAGATAAAGTAACAATCTCAATTTTCTCTACATTATGACTTCTAAGTTATGAGATTTAAAACCTACTTTTCAAAGGGATTGAAACAATGGTTTTGTAGTAAAAAAAAAAAAAAAAGGAAAAAGTTGTGGCTTTAAAAAATGCTTGGATTAAGTAATATACTGTGAAATAAAAATAATAGAAGTGCTGTGAGGATTTGGAGTTGAACTGCTTAGACACTAGACTAACACTGTCACTATAAATCATATAGACAGACTTGAAGCTTAGGCCATTTTTTTAGATATGAAATGAAATCCAATATTTTCAGAAAGTACAGTGTTTTGGATTTCCTCTCTGAGTTCTCATCTGTGGGCATAATATCTAAGGAAATGTGGTGATCCTTTGCTGAAAAACATCTCTTTAGGCCTGACACAAACTGACACTATCATTAGTCACTTCCGAGCATTAGGAAATACTGCAACCTTCTAAGAACCAGAGTTTTCTTAGTAATGCAGTTCTGTTCCTGTTGATAACTTTTGACTGTTGACACACAAAACATGATTAAAAACGACATGGCTTTGAAAAATAAAAAAACCTCGCAGAATTACTATAAAGGATCTCTTGTAACATAATTTTTCTGGTAAGTATCTAAAAAACCTGTATCTAGCAATTACTGAAAAATGAGGCTATCAGCCAACCAGGCCATAAGCATGTCCTATTTGCATAAAATAATTTCCAGAATTTTTCAAACTTCCATACTAATAATGCTGTATCAGTGAACTATGGGTAGTGATAAAAATTCTCTCAGAAGAAAATTCCATCCTGTAATTGTTCACAGCAGCCAAAGTAATGAAAAATAACATAAACCATAATAAAGGCCAGGGTGTATTTATTGGCTAACGTAAACACATCTAAAAGTTTGAAACTAAAGCCACTGTCTCTTAAAAATTCCTAAGCCAAAGTTCATCCTTGAAGGTCCCAGTTTCCAATAAATGTACATTTTTTGTTTCATTTTCTTAATGAGTTTACACCAAATTAAATTTTCTGAAATGTGTTGAACTCAGTAATATTCTGAACAGTGCATATGCTTATAATCTGTAGGTATTGGAGGTGCTGTGAAGCATGAGATAATACTACAAGAATAATTAGATCCTCCTTCCTAGTAGGAAAAGAATTAAAAAATCTTAGTACAAAATTTCAGTATGCAATGAAATAATAATGAGTTCTACTACAAAGAAATACATCATTAGTTGAAGGCTTTAGAAAATGAGAGATTTGAGTATATTTTTTGTTACAGAATCATTACAAGCAACAACTTCTGAAAAATAATGCTAAGATCTGTAAGAAAAAGCACCTTCAGTACAGGAAGACATTACATCACAGCTGCAAAAAACACAGAGATGACCTTTATTAGTATATTCTGTATGATTCTGAATATCTGTGTTCAAAACCAGGTTAACTTGAAACAAGAATAGTAATTGGATGTTAGGGTGATCAGAGAAGGAGCACCTATTAAAAAAAATTAAAATCACTGCATTATAGAACGGTTTGAGTTAAAGATCATCTAGCTCTAAACCCCCTGCCATGGGAAGGAAACCTTCCACTAGACCAGGTTACTCAGAGGCCCATCCATCCTGACCTTAACACCTTATGTAGTTCAGCACAAAAATGAGCAAGAAAGATATTAAGTCTCTTTAGGTGTGTTTGTGAGTAATAAGAATGATGGGGGCAGGAATCATATGACTAATCAAATGTGATAAGATGCACTGAAGAGGCCAGTGGAAATTACTAGAAACAGGTTGTCAAGAACGCACTGTCAGCATTCTTTTAGATATTCCACAACTGAAAAGTACAATGTTTACTTATTTTAAATTAGTACCAAATTTACTTATTTTAAATTATCTGATACTGCATGGGGTTTTGATTGAGCAAAGTGATACAGTAATATACTTAAATCACAATATGAGCCCAAATCCCAGAGTATAGCAGTGTGTTTATTGATAATAGATTTCAACAGAAAATAAGAACAAAAATGTTTAACCTAGGAGTAAGCTGAGTGCTAGAATGATCATCAGCATGAAATAATAAAACTAAAGACCTTAAGTTTTTCGAGATAGTGTTTGCCTATTCAGGAAGGAATTTAATAGCAGGACAGGAATCATCTCAAAGGTGGATTATTAAGCCTGGGAGAAGAGTATTCAGAGGGACGATTTACTGTAATCTCAAAAATGTAGCAAGCAATTTTTTTACTCTTTCCTGTTGCTTATTTGCACTGTAGTTTTACTGTACCAATTTGTACTTTAGGATTGTGGTTGATCAACTGCAGAAGACAAGGGCTTCCCCATCAGTGCATAAGCCAGGAATTTGTCATTTTCTGCTTACCTGTGTCATTTGTAACTGCAGTTTTGGAGTATGTAACTCTCAAACCTGGAGTTTGCTACTTGTGTTAGTGTGGTCTGCTGTTTCAGGCGAAGTCAGTGCACAGAAATTAACTATTCCACAGGCTGTTGGGATTGCAGGTCCAGCTCCCTGCAGACCCTGCCTAAAAAGCCAATGGAATAATATAATATCCCAATAGAATGTAATGTCTCTTTCTAATGAAATCCTAAATTTTATGTAGGAAAAATATTTCTCATCTTGTTTATATTATTTTAGATAATTCTTACAACTCTCAGTATACTGGAAAGAAATGTAGGTGCCTTTTATTTACCTTAGTAATTGGATTTGCACTAAAGAATTTGTCTCACAAAGATGATAAAAGCAATTGAAAAAGATAATTGTGTATGTTTATGTGCGAGGAAAGGAGAAAATTTTCCCACCAAATATTTGCATGTGACTTATGGCAGAGAGTCACAGGGGAGTGGCACAGGAGAGAGCCCAGGTCAGCTTATTCTACTATCTTTAGGGTCCTGATTCCACCTGCTTGTGGTTTCTGATCTATATCCATGAGTTTTTCAGAGACCTAGCAGTGACATATCAGAATGAAGGGTCTCAAACTTGTTTCAAGATAAAGCACCAGACTTCCTGTAAGCACCATAGCTTAACCTGGTAGAGTTTCAGTGCTGCTGCAGACCCTGTGATCCCTGTTGAGAGGGTAATTCTGAGCTCAGCTTGCATGATGGACAAGATGTTTTAATAAAGCTCTTCTCAGATTGTAAGCACAAACAGTCCCAGGAGTGCCTTTTAAAGGTGTTGACATTCTTGTTTTTCTGAACATTATAGCACTTTAGAACTGTTTCTATTTCTTTTCCTTCCTCTGCTGCCTGGACTATAATCTCTTGCCATTTATTCTATTTACTTTTCTGAAGGCACCAACATAAAACAGGGTAGACATATTCTTCATCTCAGTAAGAACCTAAAAATAACATTTCTTCTGGATAATATAAAGATTTCTTTCTGATAGCCAGGATTTAAACATGTAAGTGTTTGTGTGTCAGGGGGGTAAAGTAGACAATGGGGTAAAGTAGACAATGGCTTGCTGAATATTTCATGCTTCATCCATCCTAAGGTACTGGGATTGCACATCACTAACTCCAGATGCACTCCATCACTCTGTGCAGTGAAACACATTGAGAATAAAAGTAAATTAAAGAATTCAAGACGTTGAATTTTGTTGCCCACATATCCTGAGAATGTCCCATTCTTCCAAAGTACACCAAGTGTTGATTCAAAATAAATTATAACAAAGAGTTATACAGAAAACATTAGTGTCATTTTAGGACATGCAGCACAGTTTCCAGTAAAAAGCTTAGTATTTATGGCACACCATCTTAGAGGGTAGGAACTGAGGGATGGTTTTAAAAGGATTTCTTAAAATTATGAGATGTTCATCAGATACATTCAAGAGTTACAACAGAACTGCAGAAACACAATTTCAAACAAAATTTAATATAATACAGGAAAATTTAGGATGTCATATAAACTATATGCATTGAACATATATGCTTTTTAACCAAATGATGTGATATTAAGCTGAAAATATATAAAGGAAAAATGACAACAAAATCTTGCACCTGAAAAATAGATGCAAATTACTGTTATCAGCTTAACTTTATTTGTTAAAAAAAAAGGGTTTCTATAGTAATAGCATTTTAGGAGATTAAAATATATGTTTTTTTCAGTATCAATGACAACACTGAGATTCAATATAGAGATATGTGACATAATGTAAGTCTCTTAAATATTTTGAAACAAATATTTAACTCTGAAATATTACTATATGGTAAATTTGAAGTAAAATATAATAATCCACTGTCAAATATATCTTATCTAGATAAAAGATTTGTTTTTAATTCTCATTCAAACTAACTTACCTCAGGTTTCTCTCAGGCACCAGTGTGGCTTCTCTGGGATTTTCAGAACCAGATGTTGTTTTACCTTTATTTGATTGGGATGTCAGAACAAAATTTTATGTACTTACCCATATAATTCTATTGGGATCAGCTCTGCATGCTCTTTTTCACTATTGCATCGGAACCAGGAATACTTAAAAGATGGGCAGAACTGTAAGAATTTGGTTAAAGGAACTATAGACATTGTGCTGAAAACTCAATTATCTTCACAAGGACTTTTAGCCTGTTGACAAAGTGGGTATCTTCTTGCAAAACTGTTAGCTGACAAAATTGAAACTCTTCGGGTATTTAGGCACTGTTAATTGAAGCTGCCATTAATTACAACAGAGAAGTGATTCAGACATTAAACAGGTCTAAACAACTTCATTTTACTTCTTCTCTAGTTATGTCATCAGCATATCCTGATGCTGATGGATCTGGAACGTTTTTACACTGGAATTCCAATTATGATTAGTGTGCCATCCTTAAAGCTTCTCAGAGAAAGCTTAATGGCAGAACAAAACATATGAGTGGAATATCCAACCACAAATATTAAAATCTCCTAGAATATGGATCTTTAGAAGAATAAATTTAGAAGGTGAACAGTCTTCACTCTGCTGGCTCAGAGAGCAAAGTACAAATATGGAAGTGCAAAACTTATCAGAGAATCACAAAATCATTAAAGTTGGAAAAGACCTTGAGATCATCAAGTCCAACCTGTGACCAAACTCCACCTTGTAAACTAGACCATGGCAATAAGTGCTACATCCGGTCTTGCTTCATGAAAGTATTCAGAAAGGTGTTCATGTATATATATATATATTTTCTTGACCCAGAGACTGATAAATACCCCTCTAGTCACTTGGTCTCTCCCCACTGCAGGAGGGATGGTGAAGAGAGTCAGAGAAGAAAAGGTGAGAAAAATTGTGAGTTGAGAAGCAGTCTCATAAGTGAAGAAAAGCTGTGCAGGCAAGAAAGCAAAATAAATAATTTATTTACTATTCCCCACCAGGAGGCAAATAAAAATATTCCTTCTTCCTCTTCCATTCTGTTTCAGCTTGTTTTACTGAGCACAACATTGTATAGTATTGAATATTCCTTTGATCAACTCTGGTCAGCCATTCCCTCCCAACTTTTTGTGCCTTCCCATCCTCTTTGCTTAGGGAGGTGGCGAGTAGATAAAGTCTTGATGTTGTACATTTTCTGCTCAAAGATAGCACAAATACTGCTTTGTTATCAACACTGTTTTTGTTGCAAATCCAAAACACAGCACCAGACTGCTATGATGAGAATTAACTTTACTCCAGACAGAGTCATTGTGATATATACGTAGACTGAAAGTGACACAGGCAGAGAAGTAAATGCCAACATGCCAAATTTTTGACAGGCTTTTCTGGTATTTTGCTGTTGGCCATTCTAAATATTAATAATTTTAAATAGCTACCATTAAAAAAATCCTGTAAACCAAAAGTGCTTTTTCTTTTTTTAAGTTTGGGGAATGATGTTTCCTTCATTTGTGAAATATTTTTCTGTATAATACATTTAGTTGATTCAAACCTAGCAAAATACAAATATATTTCAGAGACTAAATTATCTGACAGCTTTCTAGATGCATTACTTTTTAAATTTTTTTATATTAAAGAGGTTTTCCCTCACCATTCAGCTTTAGAATAAACTTGAAAAAAAATCAATATTATTTTCATCAATAATTTAATCCATTAGATCAAGACTTAGAATTTTTTATAAAAATATTGATTTAAGTACGAGGAAGATGTTAACAAGACAACAATTATTTCAGAAAATATCAAACATTTTCAATCTTTAACAGGGCTCATACAAGCTTTTACATATTTAACTATTTGGGAGTGCAAAAGGGAATAACAAGTGGTTATAAATTCTTAAAATACTCACAAGGAATATGAAAGTAAAGATTGTCAGATCTACAGTGAGAAACTCTCCTTTAGACACCTCTCTTAAACCTCTCTTTCACTTAACTCATTCCAGGTATTAGTGATGTGAAATAGGATAGTTGCATAAACCATAGAGTTGAAAAATCATGAAGGATATGTGGGATTTTTGTACAAATCTACCAAAATCCCTTTGAAATGATAAAGAATTTATTTTCTCAAAGCTTCCCAAAATATTAATATTAATCTGTAACTGTTCCAAGAGATTTAAAATGTGCTGAAAGTGGCTAATGAGTAATGTTTAGATTCAAGTATAATCAAACCAGTCATAATTTTTTAGAGACTAGGTTTATTTTCTTCTACTAATGCTATCTGGCAAAAGCTGTTGTTAATATTTATGTAATAAAATACTATCCTGTGCTAGCAAAAAAGCATTCAAAAAATTTATTCATTAAGAATATTAGTGAATTCTCATTCACTATGAATAAAACAGCTTTTGTGGCATAAAGTTTCAAATATTACCCAGCACACTGTAGAGAACAATAAAGGTTCATCATCATGATTGCTCATGGAAAAGCAAAGGCAATCTTAAATGCTTTCTTTTATTTAGTATGGCACTATCTACTTGTAAGACAACCAACAGTTTAGTGTGCCATTAGAAGGTGGCTGCCAACCGCGGATCCCTTCTTCCTGTTCATGGAATGCTTTGTCATAAGGTCAGTATTTCTAACAACCAAATATGTCTCAAAGTCCTGTGAAGTAATTCTCTAACCACTTAGAGCTTCTTTAAATTAATTTCTACTCCATTTTTAAACTGCCTAAGTCACGCAGACAATGATAATCACATTAATTGGTGTGCTCTTTTGCTGCGGTGCGTGACAGTCTAAGCCCAAAACTAGCCCACAGAAAGGCACTTCAGCAGCCTCGGTGCGGCAGCCACGTGGCCGCTCAGTGCTGGCTCCCAGCAGGAGACAGGCAGGGCCTATGGCTGTCTAAGGCGCTCTCCCTCGCGTCGATGGCGGGGACTGCGGCACCTTGGTAGAACAGGCAAGACAGACGCAGCAGCGAAACACGGGCACGAAGAAAGTCAAGGGGGCAGGCAGGTCTCTGCAGCAGGAACTGGATTTATTCAGGAAAGGTGCATGGCTGCCAGGATCTCTCCCAAGAGCGGGAACTTGCACAGGGTTCCCTGTGCAAGCTTCCAGAAGGGAGGAGCAACCCACCCCCTGGCCAGTAACATAACA
>JAWWEY010000115.1:78602558-78621770 GCA_035582745.1 Loriotus luctuosus | reverse complement strand
TTAACATCAAAATACAACTTGAATAATAAACTTACACAGATCATAACTAAGAACAGAAAAGCGGTCACACCGCAACATCTTTGAATCAAAAGAATTATTGTAACAAACAACTTTTTAACGAATCAAAGATCTCCAATCTAGTTATATTCCCCACCAATAGTAGATGTTTGAATTGTCAAAAGAGAAAGATAGAGCTTGATGTGTTGAAGACTTTTCAGTAAGACCTTTTCAGTCTTTCAGCTTTCACCCCATTCGTTTTTATAGTATAACAATCCCTTTGACCCTCAAACACTTGCATTCACTCTGGCCGCCTGAACCTAGTATAGCTTTGCAAGTGTAATTGTAGCATGAGGTTGAATTGAAAAAATTAAATCTGAAGAATGGTTCAAAATACTTGACATTTTAATGTACATTACCTATTATAATGGGACTGTGTAGTGTGGCAAAAAAGATATACTTTTTTTTGGCGTCTCACCAGCTTCTATCCTGTGAATTTCTGTTAGGAAAATGGTTTTTATTTCAGTTGTGTCATCAATGGGATGCACTCTCTTACCTTCAAGCAAAATCTAAACAAAAAAGAAAGGGAGGGACCTCCACAGGTCATCTGGTCCACCCTCTGCTAAAACCAGGTCTAGCTTCAGTTGTATCTCTCATTGCTCAGGATGTTCTTCAGGTCAGTATTGAGACCCTGCAGCAATAGAATTTTCACAAAGCAATGTTTTCCAACAGTCATGTGCTCCTTTCATGCAGAATTTTTGGCTTACATTTACTTTGAAATCTCCCTGTTGCAGCTTTTGATTGTTGCTTGTGTGTTGATAAAATACATGTTGGAGAAGAGCCCAGTTCTGCCTTCCTTTTAATTTCTCTTAGGTAGAAGAGGATTGAAGTCAGATCTTTCGCCAGCTTTCTCTTCCACAGCTTAAACAAATCCAGTTCCCTCAGTTTCTCCTAGTATGTCACATGTTAATGTTATGTACCCATCCATGACCCTCCTCTGAACTCTGCAGTTTGTTGATAATCCTGAATGTAGGGGCCCAAAGTGGTTATTGGATCCCATCTCTAGGCATGAGGGGACTGTAAAGCTTTGTTTGAGGCTGACAGTGAGTTATTCATAATGCTATCTGACTTTGTGTCTTGCTAGTTGTATTAGCTTCCTGCCTCCATTTTTTGCTACATATCTCCTATGGAGCTTGTATCCAGGTGGCAGAAATTTTCCAGTGAAGAAATGCTCTTTTGCTAGTAATTATAGTGGTATCAGCAAAGCAAAATCTCTAAAATATTGCTGATTGAATTTTTGCACTAGTACCATGACAGCTGTGTACCATGTTTATACTAAAGATTTCCTCATAAATAAAAATCACTATGGAAATGTTATGTGTGAATAATGCTGCCTGACTATGGAAAAATCATAATAATGGTAATGCAAATCCTAGCGTAATAACTGAAAGGGCAAGATGCATTTGCATGGATTGCTGGAACTTGAAATATCAGCAGTGAAGCTGCTGTTTTTATTTTGTGTCATTCTTTTCATCAGGAAATTTGTTACTTTTCTCAAATAACCTCTCATGCAGATTTTTTATTTATGTTGGGACATCTTGATTATAACACATTAATATTTAAAGGTATTTAAAAAACTTGACAGTAATCTCATTCTATTGTGAATTCTTTTAGAGCTTACCCTCTTCCCCCTCAGCCTCTATTTGATCAAGAAAGTTTTCAAACAACAACATTTGTCTTCAGAAGACTGAAAGTTTAATAGATACTGTATGTATAATTACACTGATCGTCTTTAATTTCTCATCCCTACATGCTCAAAACCAAAACAAAGCAACCCGGAACAAAAGAAGACAAGAAAACAAATGAAAAAAGAAACAAACACACTTTCTTTTCATGTGCAAATTAAATTTATCATTTGTTATATGAACCCCTAAACTCTTTACTTTGAAGAACCTCATACTGCCCTGTCTACCCATCAGGGAATTTCATTGCAAATCTCTAAACATCTTGGAAGAGGTATGAACAACTTCTGGAAAATCTTTTGTGAAGCAATATTATGAATGACGCACACAATTACATAGTGTGAATAGAATTAGCCTGCTTAGAGTTTGTAGGATTGACAGAAAAACTATGATTGCATTCATGACAACATCTCACACCGGTTCTAAAATAAATAAAGTTTTTTCGCATTTAAAATGATACTTACTGCACTTGGGCACTGTCTGTATTCCTCATCTTTTCATCTAGTTAAAATGCTGCCCTTTCTTTTCTCCCTATTTATACTTCCTTTGATGTTTTGAACTGTAAAAGTCCTCAAAGTATTTACAAATATGAAGATTTTAGAAATGTCAATATCAACTGCTCTATATTCTCTGTGGATTTGACCTCCTAATGACAATTTAAATCGAGAAGAACCAATTGCTCAACAAAAACCACACCACTTCTGGATTTTTTCTTTGTTGCTTCAGGGTTTGTGAGAGTAAGACCATCAGATATATGACTCTGTGGCAAGATGTAATTACAAGTATGTGCTCTCGACTTTTTACAATCATTGTTTTAAAGGCAAAAAGACTAATGAGTTTTTTCTTAAAATTCTGAAAGCTTCAGGAGCTCTAAGTATGGTTAATTATTTATAGGTTTACTTTAGTACACAACCTTCAACAATTTAACCAAAATTTTGCTAAATTATTAACTTTTTAAAGTTACTAAATTTCAGAAAAAATAATTCTGTAATTTGGACATCATTCCACATTTGTACGTCCACTACTTGTAATGGCTATAGAGGTTTTTCTTCCTCAGACTTTACAGGCACATGTTGCATCTACAAACGAAATTTGTTGAGGACTCTTTGCCACACTAAAAAATGTACTGAAGCCAGAACAATGGTACTTTCCAAGATCTTTATTTTACTTGATGTCTAGCTGCAGACAGTGCCTTCTAACTCAATACACTCTACATTCATCAAAATCTTAGTGCTCAGAGATTTTCACAATCTTATTTTCTCAGCAGCGATAAAACGCTTGGTAGAGCAGTACATGTGTGGGTCTGTGTGTGTCTGCACACCTGTTTGTGCTGGGCAGGTTTTCAGAATGGAACTAGAATTAAAAAAAAAATTCAAGCAAGAGCAAGGGTATAGCTTAGCTTGCTAGTGAGACCAAACAAAACATGATTGATTCCAAGTCTATGGGCCGTTCAGATGACACTAAAACAATGCATGCATGTTTATATGCAAAGATGAAGTGGTTCTGTAGGGATTTTGCTGATGTATTCACCCCCTCTAAGCAATACTTAAGAAATATTGACCAAAGAAGTATGTTTCACATATCTTATTGTTCTCTTTTTCCCCCTTCTTTTCTTGTTTCTATGTGGTTTAACTCACAAGCTTTGTGTAGGGTCAACTAAGAATCATTAGATATATCTGGTTTTTCAAAGTTGTTTCTGATATTCCTGGGATTTTAAAGGATTCATTCAATATATCAGCATGCGCGAGTTGTTCAGGACAGACAGGATGTGAAAGTGCTTAATCATAGCTTTTCATCAGTGCATTATCAGTAGATATTTAATACAAAAAGTAACATTGTCCAGGAACCTATGAAGATGAAAACAGTACCTAGATATGTTCTATACACATATATGTGTATAGCCATGCAAGTGGGTGAGTGCGGCTGAATATCTCATGATGAATATAATGTAATCTGGATTCTAAACTTACTTATCTCTAAGAGAAAGTATACAAATGAGAAAAAGAAAACCAACCCTGAGCACAACATTAATGCCAGAGCAGAAGTTAAAGATGATGGAGCTCAAACTAAGGCCTTTTATATTTCACATTTCCATGAGAGATGACAAGTACTATGTAAGTAATTATTTAAGACACCAATTTACAGTCCTTCAATGCTTTCCAATACCTTGTAGTAAAGAAAAACAATGTCTAATTGAAGACTGAGATAATCTTTCCCAATGGAAGGATTCTCTTGTTTGTTTGCTTAGGTAGGTGAATTATTGTCAAAGAGTCCAAACTGAAAATCATGTAGAAGGTCTTTGCAATCATTTAACTTTTTTTTCTTAATAGTTTTCTGGAGGCTTACAGTTAATATTGATTTTGTATGCTGCTACATATCTAAATATATCTTTGTATTTCAAAGTTTTGACATGCTGTTCATAGCATTATAGGCAAAACCTGACACTCTTTTTCTGTAAACAAACAGGGCTCAGTAGCCCTTTTTTTTGTTGTTCACTTGCTAGTAAATTTAAACTTCATCCAGCAATACTGCTGTTTTCAATCTACTCAATAAAGCTTGTTGGAAGGAGAGGCTTGATAACTTGCAAATCTGCCTGAAGACTTACTAAGATGTTGAATTATGCAGACTGTATGGATTGAGCCAAGAGAACTGAGATAAGGAAAGTGTCAGTCTTACTGTCAGACTATAGAAATAAGCTGAACAACATAGCTTAGCTGCTTGGTAAATACACCTGTGTTTGTTTGGTTTAAGTTGGGTTAGGTTTTTGTTTGGAGAAAACTGAATGGGTCTTTGAAGTGTTAAAGCTACTGAGACACCTCAAAATTTCACACATGCCAGACAGCTTGTGAAAGCTGGTCACGGGAGGGTTTTTTTATACTACCTGCATTTCCATTCAAAATAAAAATCTAGCAAAAAGACTTTTTAGATAGGCTATTAAATGCATGAGGGGTTTTAGTTTTTTGCTTGACTAGTTGTTTTTCATTTCTTCCTTAAGTGCTATGTCCTCTTCCTACTACCGTTTAAAATGTTTATAGCCTTTGAGTATGCCCAGGTATAACCCCACCTTCTCAGAGTATGAGGAGTACCTGATAGTGATAATCTAAATATTTAAATTAACAGTTTGCTTATTATTTCTTTCTATGAAAGTTTCTTCCATCTGCAATGTTTGTCTTGTCTTTCTTTTAAAGCTTAAATTAATTTTTTATGTCAACCTGGAAGTATTTGTATCTATATAGATATATGCTTTGTATAAATCTCAGTGGCTATAGTGTGCACAGTTTATGCTAGTCTGGTTTAGAGATGAACTAATATGAAAGCATTTTGCCGTAGCAGAATATTTGAAGAGTGTGATTTTAACTTGGCTTTAGAAGAGTATTACAAGAAGTGCCAATGTATGTTAGTACCTTGAGTAGCTACAGCCAAGATGTTTTTATAAGAATTTGCTGCAGGCATCATTTTCACTGTTTTTTTTTTTCCCATCCAAACTTACAGTTTTAAGATTTTTTTTTAACTACCTCACCTTGGGATCTACTTCAACTAAATGTGTTGTTGGAGTCAGTGAGTCTTAGTTCCGTGCTATTGTCAGGTATCATGTCACAATCTTGACAAATGCGTTTTGAGATAAGCTGCAATACTACTGGTCATGTACTCTCCAAGAAATCTGTCTTCTGGAAGCATCACCAGTAATAAATCTAAAAGTGTTAAATGAACAGATGTGGAGAAGAAAAATAACTTAGGAGAAACAAGTAAAAAACACTTAAGTCAGAAAGTATCATGTGGCACAATCATTTTCTTAAATGCAACCACATTTATTGTTTTGTCTTCTATTCCCTATCTGTCCTTGAACAGAAGGCAAGCCCTGTCACTTGTTTGCTTACTCTGATTCCACACCTTACAGGCTTAAAGACTTGCTTATCTATATCTAACACTCTTACCTACTTTGTGAAATCAAGAAGTGTATCAAGTAATCTAACATTACATTAAAAAAAAAACAAAACAAGCACCAAAAAACCAAAAACTTAAGCAGTGGCACTTTCAAAATTCAGACTCCTCTCTGGTTGAGATGTTTAAGCACACAGTGACAGAGTTGCCCAGGAAAGGCAGTGGAGGTAGTGCTCACTGAACTTTTTATGATACATTACTATTTGCCTTTCCGATTGCTTCAAATTATTTGGAATCAAAACCAATTATATTTTAGAGACCAAAAAGGGAAAGTCAAGTCTCTTCCTCCCTAGGATCTAGGCCTCTTTTAATAGAGGAAAATAAGAAGCTGAACTTTGAAAAACCACATTCATAATTCTTCAAAACCTTCACTCTCCTTACAAAATAGCAAAGTAATCAATAGCTCTAAACTATAACAGTGCTGTTAACTAGTTGCACAAAAACTTTAGAAACTTTCACTTTAAAAGTACTTGCTTTACTGCTTCATGTTTCAATAACACTAATTTAAGACAAATACCTTTTTCTTTCCTTTCAGTCTATGGAGAAATACTGTAGAAAACATTCTTTTATATAAGAATCACAGCTTCTGTCAGCAGATTGCAGTAAAATTAAGTATTCTAGGTGAAATCTGGTGCTTGGGGGTCCCATGACAGCACTTTCCAGAAGCTAGGGCTTGTCCTGTCATGCGTTGTGAGTGAGGAAAGGTTACTCTAGATTTTTAATAGCTGTTGTGTTGAAAAGCAGAAGTATTTCACCCAGTACTGAGGTGTCTCTTCCTAAAACTCCATTAAAATACCTGGGATTACACCAACTCCAGAATCTGCCATGGATAGGTTCTCTGGAAGTGTGAAGGCCACAGTGCTTAAATCCATCTTGTACTGAATGTGTATAAATAATTTAAAAAAACCCTCAAAAAAACAACAAACAACAACAAAAGAACAGTGGAGATTGTAAAACCCTTGAGAATCCTTTTGAATATTTTCAGTTTAGACTTTGATAGTTCAGTCCATGAAGCAGAGAAAACACACTTGCTATGACAAATTCTATGCCAATCTAATTAATTCTTCAGAGTGAACTGCTATTTGTTGGGAAAAAAATTATAATGATCTCACTAAAGAAAGCCTGTGTTGTGCTTCTGGGTATTCATAAGTCTTTGACACATAGATAAATATTTTCTGCCTCAACCAAATTTGTGGTTGAAAAAGATAGTGTGAGAAATTCATTTGTTAAGTATGCAAAAAATCAAAACTTCTCTGTTCCTTGAGTTACTGAGGCTTCCTATGCATAGTTATAGGGCTCTTGTGCTCAGATTTCAGCATGTTCCTAGAAGGGATAAAGCCTGCAGTACAGGTACTTAATGTTGAAGGAAGAAGATAAACTAAGGATACAGAAACAAGACTTTGTGATGTTTTTCTGCTTAAAGTTCTTCCTGAGAAATGGTCAAACCAGTATATTTCTTAAAAACCTTTGAATTATACTATCAAAAGACTTCCTGGAAGAGCTGAGTTTAATATACGAGTATTGCAATACAGATTTAAAATTTTGCAGATCAGTAAAGTTAAATTTGCACAAAAAGAAGTCATTGGGTTTTTAGTTTTTGTTTACCTGGGTATTGCTTTTATTTGGTTGGTTTGGGGTTCTCCTTTCCTTCTATCCATCATTCTATAGAATATCTGAAAGACTAAAGTGGTTGCAAAGTCTTCAAATTAAGCTTAGCAATAAAATGACACCTGAAAATGTTGTAATGCTTTATTCCATTGGGAAATTATTTAAGTAACTATGATAATATGACTCTGCCAAAGAAACAATTGATTTTTTTTGCACTTTCTGAAGTCTTTTCGCGCTAGTAAACTGTATGTGTAAAACAACCTAGGGTGACAGCGCAGATATATCAAAATTTCTTAATCCTGGGTCTCACAATAATGGCTGCTGACATGGCCAGACATGCCCAATCTGTCAGGGGTCTTCTGGCACTCATATCGGATGGCACCAGTGGTGTCAGAAACTATTAAAATGACTTTTTTTTTCAAAACCAGTTCTTGAAAACTCAATCAATTGCAACTGGGGTTGATTCTTGACTAAGGGGATCACTTAGGCATTTCTCTACCAGGCCCAGAGATATCTAACTAATCTTACAATTTGTAAAATGATTTTTCTGCTAAGGGAAGCCCAGGAACAGGTACATTTTCAGGATTTTTGAGTATGTGGTTTAGGAACAAATTTTATCTGTCCGTGTGTCTCCTCTGTCAAGCTTGGGCATCCCCATGTAAATTTTCAAGATATGTTGAAGTTTTTTGCCAATACTGGATGATTTTACTGTTCTTTCTGAAAGTTTTAAATCCTATTTGTAAGAAGGAAACAGCATTTTCTCACTCTACCATGGTGTGGCTATGCATTTTCATATATATTCTGGGTGAATACATGCATAGGAATATATACCCATCTGTATAGATACATGGTATATATACATTGTAAATGTACAGTGACTTGAATGTCAGTAAGATGGACAAAAATAAAAAGGAAATGTAGCTGTGCCTGGAGGGTTTGAAAAGGTGGGGTGTGTGTATTTATATATGTGTGTGTGTGTGTGTGCATATATGCACATGTACATGTATGTCTGTGTCTTTACACATACACATATATTTATAGAATTGTTGAGCTTCTGCTGCTGAAAGAGAAAATACTAAAAAAAAAAAAGGGGCAGGACAAAACTACCCAGTTTCAAATAATTTCTAAGTCTATTCATAATTCCTTACTCATAAAGATCTTGATTGAATTTCAATTAAGAATCTCTACCAGAATTAGTTTAGCATAAGAATATTTCCTACATAAAAAGAAAAATATGGTTACTTCTATCTATGCCTCCCTCTGCCATATTTTTCAATCAATTCAAGTAGTGTGTGCTTTTTAGGAGTGAGCCTTCCTTACGGCACACGTTGTTCCATCACTTTGGTGCTGCTGGTAGGTGTCCAGTTCTTCACAAAGCACTGAATCTTTAATACAGTTGTGTTATTCACACAATTGGTTTTCATGAGCTGGCTCTGAGCCCATGGGTATAAGTGTCTCTGTTTGTGCTAACTTGGTGGTGCACACAATGACATAATTGTTTCTTGACTAATAAGCTATAATGCAAACCACATGGACTGTGGAAATTTAATTTACAAGGTAAGCAGTCATTTAACCATGAATTGAAGATGCTGCCACACCGAAACAGAGGATCTGAACTACACAGTAGCGAGAGGCTGCTCTCTGCTACAAGAAAAAACTCTGTGCTGCTGGCAAATGAAAGGGCTTCTGGGAGACCATTGCAGGAAAGAATACAGGATTAATAGTGTCTGACTTCTTGGTGCAGAAAAAATTTACCAGTGACAGTGGCAAGGTAAACTCAGATTTTCTGACTGTTTTCATTCTGTTCAATACACATGAATAAGCTAAACAAAATAAAAAACCCAAATGTACAAAAAATGTCAAACAGCCCTCCTTTCAGTGATACTTGTAAGTAAAAGCAATTTAAGTCTACTTAATTGTTGAAGACTCTTGGATTACATGAGATTTTTCCAGCTTTAGGAATAATATTAAAGTGAAGGTGCAGCTGGATATTTAAGATGTACAATTTTTTTACACACTTTGAGCTTTCATTTAACTTAACACTCCAGAAATACCTTTTCTTGTACTTTCCTTTAAAAGATGCCTAAGCATATAAGAGACATCTTTCCAGGCCACTCCAGGCAAAATGGGAAGTGTAACTCAGCTAGTTTTTACACTCTGAATGTCATCACTGCTCAAGTTAATAAAAAATTAGGTAGTTTGTTTGTATTTTTTTAAGTAAGAAATATGGTGTTTTACAAAGGCTTAGCACTGAATATTAAAAGTTATATGCTTGTTTGCATTAAATTGCAAATTTGTTAAGCTGTGAAGAAATTTTAAAAATATTTAAATAAAATACTGATAATGTTCTTTTTAAAAAGTTTTTGTTTACAACTAGTTCTTTTGCTTGGAAAACAGAAAAAAAATCCAGTTTCCTACCTGTTGTGAAGTCTAAACTGAAAAATCCGAACACAATGGAGATCACATGACTTTCTGGGCACAGTAGGACTCTGAACCATTGAGCATGTTTCCTAACAGCTGACACTAAATCTTCCTGAAGCTTTGAATAAGGAAAAATGGGGGAGAAAAAATGGCACATTTCATTGTCCAGTTTCAGGCCAAAATAACTATTCCTGCAGGGAGAAGTGATACAGACTGTCACATTCTGCAGAGAAATTACCCACCAGACTGAACACAAAGCAGAAACCTTTATTTGGGCGTGTGTCTCCAGAGAAGTGTGAAACAATGAGTTTACTATAAGAGGAGAAATTCAGTAAGTCTTCATTTCTATTTCCAAATGAAAATTTGCTTGTTTGTTTTTCTTTGCCTTGCATCATGCTCTTTGAGGAGAATATCACCAGTGGTTAGGGATCCCACAATACTCAGCTACAATTTTTCCTATTTTTAACATATCTTGATAAGAAAACTTTTAGCAACATTGACTTATATCTTTTACATATATATATATATTCTATATTCTAAGTTATCTGTGGATCCAACACTGTAAATTTCCTTTCCTGAACTGACCTAACTGCTTCTTACTAGTTTCTTGATCCAGATTTGATATGGCAGATTTCTGTTTTCAACTCCTAATCTCCATCAGATCATTCTACTATCATAGCAATTTTTCTGCTATAAGAGCTATTAAGCCAGAATAAATATTTAATTGCAAACACACACGGCATGAGTTCTTAATATAGTTTCATCAAGAAGTCACGGTATGACAAAAGACTCGTGCTTTAGTTAAAACACACATTTATGTGTGAGTAAAGAATGAAGTTGACAACAGGAATTAGAAAAGTATTCTAAGGAATAATGTAAAAAAAAAAACACCCAAAAAACAAGGAAAACCCTACTGTTTTTTACAGGGCATCTTTTGGGAACATGTACTGTGCTGAAAGATCTCAGATTCTTTATTTAGGTGTCCAAACAGACAGGTAGTGACCTGGGGTTTTTTTCTGGTTTTAATCTGAGATTATCAATCACCTTGATTCCTCTGAAAAAATTATGATGATGACTGAAAAAATTATGATGGTGATGATGATGACGACAGTGATAAGGAAGAAGAGCAACAGTATTGCTCACAGCAGAAGACACGGGTGAGGTCTTCAGTTTTCATAGCATGCAGAATGATTAAGTTTTACAGAGACAGCTGGAAGTCATTTGATAAAAAACCCTACTCAAACAGAGTGACCTGATGCAGGTTGGCCAAGACTGTGTCTGGGCAGATTTTTAGTCTCATTGTCTGCTCTTCCAGCCCATTCTCCATCATCTTCTCTGTATAGGAAATTCTTCATCTACCAAGCCAGTCATAGAAGTTAATCAAGTTAGTCACTCATTGTCTCTAGGTACTTGGATTTCTAAAGGCAGGTTCTGCTACTAAAAACTGAGGTGAGGAAGACCTTTGGTACATCGGCTTTTCCTGTGTCTCGGCTCAACAGGATTTTTGACCAATTTAGCAATTTGTTCATGCTTTCCCTAGTCTTCCTTTTGTGACCTGTCTATATATATATATATATATGATTCTTTCTTTCTGTCTTTGCCATCTTTCACTAGATTCAACCGTAGGTGGGTGTTGGCTTTCCTAACTCTGTCTCTCCATATTCAAACAGAATCTCTATATTCTATAATTTTTACTGCTTCTACCTTCTGTATTATTCCTTGCTATGTTTGAGTTTTGCTAGGAGCTCATTGCTTATTCATGCAGGTCTTCTGGCAGTTTTTATTTTCGCTTATTGGAGTGGACTTCTCATGAAACTACAAGAACCAATCCTTGAATTTTACACGGTTACCTTGCACCCTTCTTCCCTCCAGGGCTTTTTCTCACATGACATTTTCCAGTGCATCCTTAAAGATGCCAGAATCTGTTCTCTTTAAGTCCACTGTTGTGATCTTGCTTTTTGCCCTCTCCTCTCTTGCCAAGATTCTGAAATCTACTAACTCAAGGTCACTGGAGTTGAGGCTGCTTTCAGACTTCACATCCTTAACCAGGTCTTTGTTATAAGCCAGAATTTTTAAAAATAGAGATCTGCTCCAGAAAGGTCAACATCTCCTCTGGCTGGCAACCCAGAATATTCTGATTTTGCCCTTTTGTCCTCTAAACTGTATGTATTGTGAATGTCTGTAACTATGCATATAGTTTAAGCTCTGCCCACATTCCACTTCTATCATATCAAGTCCTATATAAAAACTGTTTTGTTACCTATCAGACTCAGAGGTTTACTTCTTTACTTTTACCATGGATTTGGGGGTTTTGCTGCATGAATTTTACAGAGTGTTTACACTGCATTGCTACTCGTATGTTTCCATCAAGTGTAGAAGTTTTCTCCCACAAGCAGTGGCTATGTGGGATTACTTAGACAGCTTGTGAACAAAATATGTCTACTGTTTCTCTGATACACGGTCATAGATGTAGGTGGTCATATGTGGGGCAATGGAATGGATCTACAGGAATTCATTGGACCAATGTATTTTTTTTTTTTTTGTTGGAAATTACTAACCTGGACAAAGCATTACTGAGATCTTTGCTAAAGAAATAAACTTCAAAATACTGGAGATATTTTATTTCATACTGAGTGTTCTAAAAAGCAGTAAAAATCGTGATTCTTGTTATAATCACCTTACCAGTTATTAATAAGTAGCATATTTCTAAATTGGCCCTTCAAAGGTAAATTTTTATCCTATAAACCATTGATTAATTTTTTTAATGATAAATGAAGACTTTTATGTGCAAAGGAAAACCTTCAAATATCTAAATCTTAACTGTTGAAATCCAGTCTTAATATATCTGCTTATGTTTAATTTCTATCATCCTGCAACATGCTCTATTTTCTCAACCGACTTTAAGTGACCAGCATGACAGATGGTCTTAGAAGATGGCTCTCTTTGTTTTCAATAAAAAGGAATTACAAGCATGCAAGTCCTTGTAAAGGAAAACTGGTTCAAGCTTCACACTACATGCTTTAAGTAATACATTACTTCCTGAAGAACCTGATAGGATAAATGAGTGTCTAAAGGGACCATTTACAGAAACTATGAAAACACCAATTCTCACAAGGCTGAGAGAAATTCTGCTGTTGGAGTTTTTTCAAGGATATGTTACCATTAACATACCATTGGACATGACTCTGAGAGTCCAACAGTTCAACATGGTGTTTTTTCCAAGTCATAGAAGAGGAGTTTTTAGTTTTAAAAGCCTCAGTTGTCTTCTAGATTAGCTACTCCTTAGTTCAGTCTTAAACCTAACTGTGTTCTAATCTTACATTTAATTAGTTTGCAGTAATGTGAAACATTGATTTTATTTTCTTTGAGTATCAAGAGCAGAAACATCTGCTGAACAGAAGTTTCTTCTTTTTAATGCCATAATTGATGGAACACTGCTATCCATCTTGTAAATATTAGAAATAAACTTTCAAGTGCTTGCCCCTGGAGGGTTTTTAAAAGCCTAGTCTTGTGCATCTGTTAGCCTCACAGCTCTTTCTTTGTGTCTGCTTCTTGTTCTTGCTCTATTCTTCTGTTGCCGTGGGAGCTTTTTTCTCCCCCTCTTTCTCTTTCTCAATTCACTGCTTTCCAGAAACTTCTCCCAGATGTACTTGCTTGATGCCTCATATATAAATTAGTGTCCCTTCCCTGCAGAGAAATCTGTATGATCCAAGAAATCAAAATAGACAGCTCTTTTCTCTGTTGGTTAGCCATACATTTTTAACAAAACAGAACATATAATAGATGTACCGTAAGTGAAAACAGACAAACAAACATGCACCAGCATTAATATCTAATAAGGATGCCTTTAAGAAGTAAGAGAATGCCTAATGAGAAAAAACTTGCACGCTAGAAAGACCACTCAGCTTTGTTAGCTAGAACTTGCAACATCTAGCATAAAAGCCTGTTTATACTTGAATTAAAAAGTCTCTGAGTTCTACTTCTCTACTTCCACATCTCTGAGTTCAATGTGCTATTATAAAGATTTGGTTGGGCTATTTCTTCAGGGTCTGAGCCCATGTACTTATAGATGTGATTGAAAGAAAATGCTGGTACACATTTCTTCCAAGACAGGCATCCTGAGAAATCTCCTATTGCCTAAGCCATGCTGCTGCCAAGCTTCACAATATGGGAAGTATGGCTGAAAAAATTTAATTCTTAAATCCTTTACATCAACTATTACTATGATAGTTATGCTCCACATTGAGAAACAAAAGAGAAAAAATGTAACTATAAAACATTACACGTTTTTTACCTGGCCTCACTAGTACCACAGAAAGGAATAGAAGTTCTTTTCACACTCTGCCATGGCACAGAGTTTCCATGTACAAGTCCTGCCCAAAGAAATCTTGTCCAAAGATTTAAGGGACTTGATGCAGATGACAACTAACATTGCCTCATGTTTGTGCTAAGATGGAACCAGGAAGAAATGCATATTCTACTTCAACATTTCACATTCCTATCAATGTTTTTTTTGTTCCTTGGAAAAATTTTGAGGTAGTTTGAAAGACTCCTCTCATGGGAAATCATCCTTAGGCGGTGTTTAGGCTCATTCTTTGACGCTGATACCAGTTGCATCTCTCCTGCCTCCAATCACTAAATAAAAAAAAATTTGTTTAGTAGGTGGTTTGCCTTTAGGACCCACAAGGCCCACGTAGACAATATGGATAGCAGGAATGATAAATGTATTCATAAAGCTTCTTCAGCCTTAGTTTCTAGCACTGATATTCACATTTTGACAGAATCTTAAACAAATTTGGTTTTGTATTAGTTGTCTTAGTCACATTTCACTAATTGGAGTATCTGTATCTTTACTTCTGGACTAAACATATATTTATAATGCATTATATGGAAGAATGAGGATCTTGATATGTATGCTCTCATTTAGAGTTCAGGGGCAGATCCATTAAAAAGAAAAAAAAGAAAAAAAGGGATAAATTCAATGTCTAAGAATGGACTCAATAGTATATATTAAAAGAGTACTACAATATCTATGCTTAGATCTCAGCATAACATAAATTCATCCAAAAGCTTTTTTATTACACTGTGTTCAATTTTTTTTATAGCTTACTCTCCCCATTTATTATTCAGGAAGCCTTTGCAGGGTGAAGAACTGTTTATAAAAGTGTAACCCATGGGCACAATTCCACTACCTGGGTTAGCACCACAGGCTCTCTGTGGGAATGAAAATCACTTACTAGGGCTTGAAATTTTGTTTTTTGTTTGTTTTCAACCAAAACTTTCTAACACTCCGGGGGATGTATTGTGATGCTACTTGTAGTCAGAGATTCTTTCAAATGTTTTTATGGTAGAGATTCTATCTAGGTTTGAATGCCTAGCCTACTCTGTCAAACTGAACATAGCTATGCTGACTTGACCTTTTTTAGATTTTTGCTGTTACTCACAGGGTCATGCAATAGTGAAGAACAGAGGTGGTTGTCCGAATCACAAAAAGCTGAAAAGGTCAAAGTAGCAATGCAGTCTTCACTATTTCTCCAGGTATAAGATGTTGGAACTGTAGCCACATAAGGCTAGACTTGAAATACGCCTGAAAAATTATCTGCAAACTCTTGGGTTTGATGGTGAAACTAATGACAATGCTAAATCATAAGAATGCTGAAAAGATTCTTAAGATTTTGTTAAATATTTTTGACTCCTGCCATGTCAAATTAAGGTTATGAGCAATGTTTCCACTATAGATATTTTTGTCTTTTATGTAGTTTTCCCAGAGCTAAATCAAGCATTACCTGATTTCCAGATGATGGTAATGTCTTGCAGTCTGTATTGTGCAAGACCTGTGAAAGAATCTTATTCTTCTTTAATCTACATTGCTACCATAAAATTAGAATGTATGATTTTGGGTTCTAATTTTTTCCCCCTCCACATTACAACAAGCTTTCCCATCCTTAGAAAGCTTTATTGAAAAAATTCAATACTCTTCCAGCCTTATGTATTACTCTTGACTAGTATACAGCAAGTAGAGCAATTACCTTAAATATTTGGTATTCCATCATCTTGTACATAATGGCATATTTTATGACCCTCACTGGCCACATAAATAATATCAGATGAACTACATGACATTTTTAGTGTTTCATTTGCACATGAATGAATTATTTCAATTTCTACAAAAATTTCCCAAAATCCTGAAATGGGCAAAGAAACCCCACACATTGTAAATCAAACAAAAAATTTTCTCTTAGTTCAATTAAAATTTCAACAACCTTATCATAATACAACAGCTCAGTACAATAATTTGAGCATGGTCCAAATTTGTACAGAAAAACCTCCTGAATTATAAATGTACAATTGGTTTAGGTACAGTTTTTATTATCTGCCCTTTCCCCCCAGTTTTGTAACTGCCTTTCTATCACCATATTTCTCTTCACAGAGAAAAGCAAGGCACAATTATTCCCAAGAATATTTCTGGATTTCACATTCTCTGAACCTCAGAGAAAGAAAAACACAAGTCTTATCTCATTTGCTGTGCCTGTGTTTGCACAAAAGTAGAATGCAATATGGAGATTATTTACCCAAAGTGATGGTATTTTGTTTCCTTAGCCTATCAGGGCCAAGTGTGTGTGTGTGTGTGTGTGTGTGTGTCGGAACTGTCAGCTGACAGTCACGAGATTATGACTGCAGTTGTGTGCAGAGTTGAGTGCTTGGCAGATTCAGTTTAGATGTAATGTAATATAGTATAGAATAATATAATAAAGAATAGTATAATAAAGTAATTAATTAGCCTTCTGGTAGGATGTACTCAGATGCATCATTTCTCTCTTCTCTTATTGGGGTTGCCTGCGAATTCTATACCTTTCCATTGTTCCTCTGAGTCCTAAGTTTGACACCATCTGTCTTTCCCAAGAAGAATAAGGGTGATGGCAGGGTTACAATCAGTCATCACTGTTCCAAGTCCTTTACATGAAGATAGGTCGGGTTCGTAATGAGACATTCCTCCTCTTCAGTTTTGCATTTGTTTGGATTTATTTCTTATGTTATCTATCTGATGTATTCTGCTTCCTTCTCTTTGACTTCCAGCTAAAGTTCAATACCTCTGTTTAATAGTGTACCCTGACTGATGCAAATTCTTGCCCTTTGCTATGCAACTTATAGCAGACCTTTCCCCATGAGGTATCTACAGACCTAAGCTGAAGCAGGCAAGATGAAAGTCCTTTGATCATTAAAGCACCATTAAAGCACCTTAACACTGGCTCTGGACAGCATAGACCTGATCATGTCCTGCAACTTTATACCATCAGGTCGGTACAAAGCCTTTTACTAGGGATGATAGAATGGTAAAAGTTGTATCTGTGAGTTTTGGGAAAAATGCACAGGGATTTTGAAGTCTTTGTAAGAAAAAAAAATATAGTATTCTATCTGAACTTTCCCCAGAACAAAAGGAATTATCTGTTGCTCAACAAATAGGAAGACAGTTCCCCTTTCAATGCCCAGGGTGGTTAAACTTTTAACCCCACTCTTTACACAATTTATGTGTGTGGCTATGATGTGATCTCCTCTGATATTATAATTCAGTGACAAGAGACTCATAGTTTATTAGAAAACTGGGTGATACATTTTCTGGGTTGGGTGGAGGAGTAGCATCAGCTATCTTAAAACTTCTGTTAGAAGTATTATTCCAAAGCCTTCTTTTCTACTGAAGGTCAGAGGCAGATTCACAAAATGCATTCACAGCACTCACCACTTTTCCCAGCTACCAGGCTTTTAAGGAACTCTCTCAGGGTAAAACTCAAATGTTCTTTTTTCTCCCTTGCCTTTCTTGTTGTGTTAGTTTGAGCTCTACGGCAGGTACTAACTGTTATTCATTCAATCAGGATTGTTTTAATATATTGATAGACTTCTACTCCTTTTGCTGGAGAAGTTTAGTGAATCTGTCAAAACCAGTATCAGCACTATGATGATTTTCAGAATTTTTAAAATTTTTCTGCTTAATGCAATTGGCAGTTGTTCAACATTCACAGTCTAAATTCAGTTACTGGAAGCTGAAGAAATTTGAGAAAAGGAAATAGAGTAAAAATAGTATAGCTAAGAATAAAAAAACTCTTTCTCAAGATAGAAACAGTGGATGCTTCATAGAGTAATTTTAATCATATATTAATTTAAAATTGTAGGAAGAAAAAAATTGTAGAAAATAAAAATTGTAGAAATTGATAAGAAACTTATTCAAGGAATATATACTTCACTTCCAGGCAAGTGGAAGCTGAATAGCTAAAGTTTTCATTAAAACACTTGGGGCTCTTAGACTTTAAAAGTCTAACATTTTTAAGTCGAAATATCTGACAAAATGAACAATTGGTGCTAAAAAAGGAATACTTAGAAAACTGTAGTAATGCCTATAATATAGGCAGGAGGGAAAAAACCCCAAAACATGACAGAGAATTTCAGTCTCAATTATTTTTATGGAATGTATATTTGGATATGCTTTATTCTTCCTCTTAGGGCTTTCCTCAAAGCTCTGTCAGAACATCAAGAATATTTCATCCCAGCTGTAATATTGGTCTGGGTATTTACACATATATAAAAGAGGTATGATACTGGTAGTGATGAAATTTGGTGTCATGAGTCTCACAGCAGGAGTACTGGGATGGAGGGGAGGGCAGGGCAGGTGAGTTAGAGGTGTCACACTCTATTCAAGGGACAGGTTTGATTATAGAGTTCTTACAGTTAACACTGATGTGGTTGAGAGACTCTGGGTAGGTATTAGGGGGATGGAGACCAAAGGAGAAGTAGTAGGGGATGTTTAATACTGATCACTCAGTCAGGACGTAAGCACTGATGAGTTATTTTACAGTCAGTTTGGAGAAATTTCAGGATCAGCAGCTCTTGTCCCTGTGTGAAATTTCAACTTCCCAGACACAACTGGAAATATCACACTGCTTTGATAAACATGTCTTGGAAACATTTCAGGCTTGTAGCAGATAATTTCTTGTCTGAGGTAATTGAAGTACCAGCTAGAAAAGATGCCCTCTGAGATTTTCTGCCTGTGAATAAGGAGATATGTGATGGTAGGTGTCTGTCTTAGCCACAGTGATCATGAAATGCTTGAGTCTAAAATTTTCAGGATGATGAGGAAAAAAAAAGACAAAAGAAGTGCTATCCTGGACCTCAAGAGAGCAAATCTTAAGGTATTCAGAGAGCTATATAGCAGAGTACTCTGGGAAACTGCATTTGAGTGCTTAGGAGTCCACAAATGTTTGTCAATATCACAGAACAACCTTTGAGAATCACATGAGCCAGTAATTCCCCTGTGTCCTAAGTAAGTAGGAAAGAAGACCAATTTGGCTGAATGTGGAGATCAACACTAAAAGAAACTGTATGATCTCTGGAAGCTGTGGGAGCTCAGCACACTACCTGGGATGTGCAGAGCTTCCCAAGACCACCTCTGCATGAGATTTAGAAGGTCACATGGGTTTAGAGGGTGTTTTATAGAGTGCACAGAGGGTGA
>JAWWEY010000115.1:78498678-78602458 GCA_035582745.1 Loriotus luctuosus | reverse complement strand
GACCTCGGCAGGGCAGGAGAAAATATTTTATAGATAAGATAAAATAAACAGCCTTGAGACCGAGAAATGAAGAGCTCCTGCCTCCTTCTTCAGCATCGGGCTGGGAAAAGAGACTTTAGAACTTTAGCCGGGGTCACTCTGACCAGATAGAGACCCCGGCAGGAAGCGAGGTCAAACTTTGCAGGAAAAGCACTGAGCTGTGCTTCATATATGCAGACAGAAGACAAAAAACGCCAAAGTTCAATTACAGTCAGAACTGGCTATTTTTTTTTTTTAGGAAAACAAGGGCTTTTCTAATACATTAATACTCTCTTAAAAAACAAAACAAAACAAAACAAAACAAAACAAAAAAAACCCAAGAAACCAAAACAAACAAAAAAACCCCAACTCCGCCCCTCCAAAAGAAAAAAAAACAACAACAACGAAAGGCAAAACACACAAACAAAAAAACCCCTCAGAAAAATAATTTTATCTGTTTCATTTTCCCAGGGATATGTTTCTATTTAGTAATGTCTATGTTAGCTGATACAGGATGTGTTCTTTTTAAACAATCAGTATTATCCACAGAATTTTAAAGGGGAAATCTATTGTTAAGTTTTTTTATCTTCTTCACTCTTAGGACCAACATGGAGGAGGGATGGCTAAACATATTCTTGTCTTCTCTTATGATAGTGTAATTACCTTAAATCTTACAACCAATTGCCTTTTCATTGAAAATTAAAGATGCTTATAGGTACATATGCTGTAATGAAGTTATTCTCAAATTACAAAAATAAAAAAATATCGGGGGGGGGAGGGGAGATTCCAGTATTCAGTCCTCAGGCAGTGTGGTATTGAGTGGATCAAATAAAAAAATCATTGTCTTACTGTAATATTCAGACATTTTTCACTGAAGATCCATGCTTACATTAGTGGAAAGGATAGCTCTCCATAGAAAATGAACTTGAAATATGCTATATAAGAAACTCTGCTTTTTACAAACTTTGCACCATTTGTTGCAAAAATTGCAAGTGAAGGAATCAATCCATGGCCCACTCTATTTGATTATAGTTTTTTCCTATACTGAATGATGGATTCTTTAAGGGAACTACTTTGTGTATGTCTCTAAAATCTGTATTTATGTCTCTGTTTTCATTCAGAGATATATATTGCCTCTTGGTCTCTGCTTTGTGTTGATTTTTTTTTTTTTTTTGAGCAAGTCAAGTTTTGTGAGAACTTATGTTCAAAATTTGTGGAGACTTCAGAACTCTAAGAAGATAAGAAGATAAGTGGTTTTGATGTTTCTCTGAAGAACAAGTGACCTGAACTGTAAGTGAAAAGGAAATAGTTGAGAAATAAATATTTCTTCATTTCAAATAGAAACACTTAATTTTCTGTGCTTCTTGTCCTGAATTCTGTTTGTATGGCAGAAATTCCAAACTAGAAAGTCCTTGCACTTTACCTCTGAGTTTGCTTCACATCTTCTCTAATTAACAAGAAGAAGAAAAAAAGTCAACCAACTTAGTAACCTATTTTTTTTCCTAAATAATAAAAGTAGAATAATGATTAGAAAGACTTGGCAAAGTGAAAAATTAGAAAGACACTGATACAATTCAAGGAAATAAACAAACAAAAACTTCCAAGAAGTTGCTAGACAGATCAGCATTTTTGTGGTGACAATTTTTCATGGTGGAATGAAAAAGACATAAATTGAAATAGAAATAATTAATTTCATAGTACACTATTGAGACTGTCAGAGTAGCATTCACTGGTATTTATGAGACAAAATTGAGAATGAGAACAAAATTGAGAAATAATATTGAATGGGAATATTTTTTCCCTTCGAGTTAATGCAGCATAATGATTTTGTTGGACTTATAATTATCAGCATTTTCATTTGACCTGAGCAAACTTTTCCAGTCAACTACAGAAATAGACAGGTAATTATTACTAAGTAAAGCCTTGCTCTACTGAAAAATTTCCTTCTCTTTTAATCCCTCTTGGAAATACTTCATTGGAAGCATATTTTGTTTCTTCTGTTGTAATATCTCCTGAATCTCTCAGGTGTTGCTTTATCAGTATATAATTTGTCCTCTGTTCCTGAACTCTTTTAGGTACAGAATATGTCTCTAGTTGTAAAACATTGTATGAATCTATCAATGATTAATAGCAATGATACAGCTGAGTAAATAGAGATGACTTTTTTGAGATTGGAAAATGCTGCTGCTTTATTAGAGAACAAAATTAAAAATAAACATTGTGGTGTAACTGCACTGACTTTGGAGACAGTTGGCCTGAAGGTCACCAGTGTTTGTCTGCCTTGCCATTTTGAAGAACACTGCACTTCCCCTCGTTCTTTTTATGCTTGTTTCAACATGGTCATCTGTTCTGTTATCCTCTTTCCAAACTTTGTATAAACACGACTTTTGTTCCTGACAGACCATTATAAGCTCTGACTTTAAAGCAAAGTAGAGCGAAATATGAGCAAAAGAGAAGAGGGAAAACCATTGAAAATAAGGTTGGAGTAAAACTTCTGTATAATAGTATATATTACAAGTCACAACATCTTTTTCTCTTTTACAACAAGATTCCCATTTTTGTAAGGGTCCAACAACACTCCAGCTGAATAGTTTCTGACTCTTTAAGCCTCTGTGATGATGTCTTGCAGAGGGCATTGACCCAGCAATCCCAAGCCCACCACTAAACCCTGTTGTTCTTCACAATTACCTGAAAGAAGGTTGTAGTCAGGTGGGAGTCAGTCTCTTCTCCCAAGTAACATGTGACAGAAGAAGAGGAAATGGCATCAAATGGCTCCAGGGAAGATTTAGATTAGATATTAGGAAAAATTTCTTAATGGAAAAGATTGTTGAGCACTGAAAGAGACTACCCAAAGAGAAGTGGTGGAGTGACCATCCATGGAAGCGTAGAAAACGTGTGGCCATGACACTTGAGCACATGGTTTACTGGAGAACATGGAGGTCATACTAGGCTGATGATTGGACTTGATCTGACAGATCTTTTCCAACGTTAACAATGCTGTGATATACTTACATGAATTTTTCCAGACCATATATTTCAGATTTCTCTGTCAAGGCAATTATTTTTTCAGATGGAAAATCTTGGCATAACTGAAAAGTAGTTTAGAGCAGAGAACAGGATGAAGTTTTTTCAAGTAAAAGGAGGTCATCCTAAGCAGTGCGCAGTAACTTTGGCTGCAGATGTAATGTTCAACATAATAAATATTATTAGAAAAGAGAGAAACTACTGAAGTGGTTTTCATAAAGACATTATGCTAATTAGGGTGGTAAAAAAGGGGTTAATGGTTACGAATCTCAAAAGGTCATTTAAGAGACTGTGTGATTGGACAGCAAAATAGCAAGTGATATTTTGTATCAATAAAGGTCAAGTCATGCACATTCCTAATTCATTTATAAAATTATTTTCTCTGAGTTTATCATTGTCAACTCTAGAGTGAGATCTAGGGCTATAGTAGAAAGGCCTGTTATACAAGGATAATAATCAGCAACAATTCAAAGTGTACTTTAGAAGTTATTGGAAAATGAATATAGAATAAACCTAAAGGATATTGTTACACTACTGAACAAATTCAAATTTTGAATGTACCTTAATTACAGAGGACAATTGTGTGTCTCTGAGTCAAAACAGGTCTAGAAGGCTGGAGAGAATACGGAGATTTAACAGCTGTGAATCTAGAGTACCTTTGAGCTCATGCTGTGTAGTTGAGCATTGATGGCTGTGGTCCTTGATTAGGTTTGAGGGAAACGTGAAGCAGAGTGGGCATCATCTTTCTTCTCCATCCTTTCTCATTTAATGTTGACTTTTCTATAGTCCTGTCCTCTTTCACAAAAATAAGGGTGTGATGTCATGAGGTCCCCATAGAGACTACCTTAATTTTAAGACTTTAAGAAAGGCTTCTTTTGTGTCCATCAGATATCTTTCCAGCTGCTTATAGAGGAGGACTTCTATTTCGCAAGGTACATCTCATGTCTCTTCTATATCCTTTGGTCATATCTTGCAAATTTTGCTACACTCATACCTTATTCTGTACCCTGTTTGTGAAATTGTACCACAAACCTCTATTTAACCTTTTGTTATACTTTGTCACTGTTTAACTATTTCAGTATGTTATTTTCAGGTCTTCAAGGAAAAGTAAATGTTGGTTACAGCCTGCTAAGTACACTTTGAATTTATGGGTATAACAAGCCTTTATATTGGCTGTACAAGTAAGTCCTGGATCCCTGAACTAGCACATTGTCCAGTACAAGAAAAGAGGCTGGTAAATCTTGTGACTTGGAAGCTCATACAAAATCAGAAGATAATCCACAAGACAGAAGAAACCCCAAAGAAAAGAACAAAGAGCAGATGAAATCCTTGCCACCAATGATAGCTCAGGATATTCAGCAGGGAGATGCCCAAGAATAAAATTTTTCTCTTTCATCTTTCATACTGCTAGGTTGAAACTACAGTTTCTGGTGAAAAAAATAAATTGCAATTATTTTATTATTTGATTGTGCAAGAGTGTTGATAAGGGTTGAGAGAATTAGTGCATAGCAACTGTGGGTGTAAAGCCCTATTCCGTCTTGTTTTGTTCACTTTGTTTATGGTTTCAAAGGTCGAAGGAATTGAATGTTTTTCCTGCACAAAATCCTGCATTCCACCTCAGTTTTGGCAATCCTTGTATTCTCAGCAAATTTTTTGTCAAGCCTGAAGTGATGAAGTGATGGGAGGAGAAATTCAATCTATTTGTAAATGCTTGTCCACAAGCTGAAACTACTGATGCACTTCCCAAGACTTTTGCTAGACAGATAACTACCTCAAAAGAAATAGATTTTTTCTGTTGATGGAGGAATTCTTGGAGGACAAACCACATTTGTCACAAAGTTACACAATAGCAAGTTTTGATTTTCTCAGTTGCCAGGTGTGAGCCAGTAGTTTATATTTCTCACCATAGTGTTGATTCGCAGGGTATAGAAGAGTAGTTAACCATCAGCTCTCTTATGAACTTCTACTGTGATAACACAGACTGGAAGAGATGTGGTAAAAGGTATTGCATATAAAATGCTCATAAGACCATGATTTTAAGTAGAAGGATGTTTTCTGAATTAATGAGATTAAAGCCAGATTAGATTCTAATGAGAGGAAAATACCAGATGTTATGTTTAGCAACTGTTATTAAGCTTGATAATTTAAAAATATATGTTACAACCGAGATGGCTCATTGATTAATTTTTATTCATCAGTCCAAAAATAAATTCTGTTTATTTTGATAGTTCTGTACCCAGAATTATTATAAAACAGTAAAAGCTTTCCATCATATTTTGCAATAAGAGCTGCCAGCTTGTTTTTGTGCAACAGTTACTAGTTGCACACTAAGGTGCTCAGTGGGGTTGGCTAATCACCCAGAATAAATTTCAGGTTGAGAGCTGAAAACTGGGGTTAAGTGTGAGATAGACACATCAGGCTGATGCTTCTCTCACTATCTTTAATCACATATATTATTTCTTTAGGTGGCTCGCTAACTCTGGGTGCTGAGATAGAGCTCTCTGTACCTCTTTAGGGTATGGGCCAGAGGAAATTGGACCAATGATATTGAGTACCTTCCAAAACATGATGGAGTTAAGAGAAGTTTAACCTTTTCAGTGAGTCATTCACCTCTTCTGAAAATTAGCAGCAGAAATCTGGAAGTGTTTCCTTTCTTTGTCTCCTAAGCTGGAAATTTTTTTGTGCCTCTAACTGGATCATGACAGAGCTACTAGGATATCATTCCTCAATATATCTACTGTACTCTAAGTCAGAAGTATATGTTGTCTGAGTACAATAAAGCAGCTTAGTACTCTTGGTTGACCAAAAAGAAATTAAGATGTTCCACTGATGATGATTCCATTGAATAATTTATGGACTCCCATTTCATGTAAGATGACTTATCAGCAAACAGGGATCCTTTGGGTATGTTAATTCTACATGTATCTCAGATGAATGAGAAATCACTGTTTCCCCTTTTTTAAGATTGTAGGTAAAAGGCAAAAGGTTTAATCTTAGAAAGTACTAGAAAGAAGAATGAAACTGGGGGAACTGTCGCACTATTGTTGGCTTCACACTTAGAATGACATGTGCAGTCTGGTTGAACCTTAAATTCATAAAGGTTGTCAGAAGATCAGCAAGACTGATTAAATGTAGGTAGCTGATTAGTATATGAAGCAGTTTCTAAATAAACTTGGTTTTAATTTAGCTTGAAAGTCTAATAAATGGGACTTAGCGAAAAAAGAAAAGGTGTTAGCTATTTGTTGCAGACATGTCTTTGCGAAAAATCTTTCATTAGGATTTTTCCTTCTGAGAAGCTGTGGCCTCAGAAACAAGTGTAAACAATAGATTATCTGCTGCTGTGGAATGCAACAGGTCCGTCTGGATTGGCCCAGCGTGGATGCTTATAATTAATGGCCAATCCAGAACTTAGCTCTCTCACAGAGAGTCCGAGAGAGTGGCTTTGTTATCATTCTTTACTTTCTATTCTTAGTTTAGGTAGCAGCTTCTGAAAACCTCTGCTTCCTTTTCTTTTCAGTATAGTTATAGTATATGTATATATCAAGCCTTCTTACCATGGAGTCAACATTCTCGTCTCTTCCCTCCATCAAGAACCCTTGTGACCACCATCACAGCTATTCACTCTCTGTTCCAGTAAAAGGAATAGGTAAAATCAAATTAATCTATCAAGTGACAGATTCAAAGCAAGTAAGAAAAGTTGACCTGTAATTAAGCAGTTAGATTACTTGCCAGCACTGTTGGGTATATCACATTTATTTACATGGACTTGAAATGACTGGACAAATAAATTGATGGAAGAGAAATCCAGAGATACACTTTTACCTAGAAATTCATGGTGACAAATACTTCAGACTGAATTGCAGGTTGTTGAAGACAGGATAAATATATTTCACAGACAATATTTGTGTGCTTCCTTTGTTATTTACCCTTTCACGAGTATCTGCTTTTAGTACAGTTGAAAATGGGATACAGGTCATGTTGATCTCTGGTTTAAAGCAATATGACATTTCTTAGGTTCAGAAGATAGATCTGGATTATAATGACAGGTTCCTCTTCAGACATAAGCAAGTATTCTTTTCCAATACAGAAGCACATTTGAAGAAATGACTTTCTGCTAGCTTTTAATATTGTGGAATACTCTCCTGTGAACAGGAATGGAAAAGAGATTGAATGAGGGACCTTCAGGAAAAGGAAGATTAGCCAAAAAATGGAGAAACAGAAAAGAGGGTTCATATCTAGTTTTAAGGTTCCGGAGATTCTAGAAGTTTATGCAGTGTTCAAGAGGACAGGATTACAGCATATGTCTGTTAATAATTACTGAATCACTTTCATCTAATGGTGAACCTCCTGTTACCTTAACATTTACTATCTGATTGAATTATGGAAGCATACACCATGAGAATATGCCTTAGATTAAAAACTAATGTGTCTTCAAAATAGAAGGGCTAAAATTGTAGTTATAGTCCTTTGCTTTCTTGTGAAAATTTTATACATAAATATTAAAATTGACCTTCTGAAATGCATTGCAAGCATGTATCAGCTAAAATATTAATAAGTAATTAAGAACCAGGATTTTTTTCCTGAAAAATAAACTAGATCAATCTCTAATGACAGTTTTCTCTTTAAAGAAAATTGTATTTCAGTGCCTGGCAGAACAATTTAAAATTGTTTTGCAATGTCATGACCAAATTTACAGCTTGAGATTTTATAGAACACCAATGGGGTTTTTTTGCTCTTGTAATCAACCACTGGTATTTACTTTTGATTAACATTTTATAATTGCAAGGACTGGCTCCCCTCTCAAGGCAATCAGATTTTAGAATCATATTTTAAATTCTCAATTCTTCCCACTTGAAACCACAAAGCTTTCACAGCCAGTCACAGAAGTGACAAATTCTTGGTTAACACTGTAAACTACTCTCAGTGCAGAAGACACAGTTTCATATTCCACTGTCATAGCTGCCTTCTTCCATTGACATGTCCCGTGTTTCAAGAGGTTAATAAAATTGTTGATATTCTCAAACGCAAAGAAGAGAACTTCAAGCAGAACTTGCAGCCAACTCTTTGGCTTCAGAATGGTTCCTTTGTTCTCTTTGGGAAAATGAAATGTCAGGGTGTTTCCATCAGCTCTGTAGGGTCAAGTACTCTTCTGAGAAGCCCCTGACATCTAATCTTGTCTTCTTTGAAAGAGGCATTGATCTGCCTTGGAACATCCCTTATTATTGATTGTAAAATCACCTGTGTGGGTTTCTACAATCCCTACTCCTGACAAGAGAAATATTCCAGCCATTTGGAATAGTTTGTGTCATCACCTCCCCTCCCCTCCCCATCTCCTATATTGTTAACAATTTCTGTTAATTAGAGTTTCCAAACTGTCTCATGCAGAAGTGTTCATCCAGAGGCTACTTATCTGTAGCTTTGGTTAAACTACCAATATCCATTAGCAGAAGGTGCCTGTTCTAGCAGACAATATGTTGCCTCATTTTGTGGTATATGTGAATGTCTATATACTTGATTTGTGTACTGGAATTTCTTCTGTAACAGGTCCAGAATTTTCTCTATGTCTATACACATGGGAATAAACAATTCAAAGAAACTGCAGAGTCTAAGTAGAAACAAGGAAAAACAAGTATGTGAATAGCAGTACATAAGATGTGACAGGTTGCATTATGCTGCATCTTCTTTTTTAAGAGGTTACTAAAAAATTGATAAGAAACTCTACAACAATATCTCTAAGAACAATCAGAGCCATCATGCCTTAAATATGTGATTCACTCAAATGAAGGCAATTCGTTTCAAAGTTAAATCAAGTTATCTGAGCCCTACCTTAAATGTGATTCCTATCAAAATACTTTGTTTCCCAGTCTCAAGCTTTATAAATAGTAACCTCTCCTTAGAAAATTGAATGTAGTAACATTCTGTTATGATAACTTTTCTGAAAAGTGTACTTTCCTTCATGCCCAACTAATTACAGTTTTTCCATTACTTAACTATCTTTGTCCTATTCCCAGGGTGAAATGTGCCAAAAAAAGTGTCCTGAACTTGTTTTTATTCTCATCCCTTTCCTATTTACAAAGGAAATACGTTTAGTTGTTTTCTTCTTCTCATGGAAACATCAAAAACAATAGTTAGCAAGTTTTAAAGTCAGATTTCTTCAGCTTTCTTATGAAATATTAAGAAACCTTTCTTTTAATTTACTGTTCAATATCCATGAAGTGTTCCCATCAAGGCAAATCAACACTTTGTTAACAACAGAAAACATTTCAAGCAATTTTATTTTCACAGGATAAAGAAAAGAAAATAGTTTTTAATGCAAATAAGATCTAAAAATCAATAAAGACATTGTGTAAAGGCATACTTTTGAGTCTCTTCCAACAGTTCTTCTCATAAAAGGGGTTAAAAATCTCCAGTTAGTAACTTTTAAGTATGTGAATGTACAGTTGTGTCTCACAGGGGTAATGCCATCTGATTTTAAAGGCAAATATTTTGGTTTTTTAGTACTTAATCTTCTTTTTCTTTAACTTACATAGTGTTGTTATAGAAAGAAAAAAATAAAAGACTAAAAGGAGATAAAATACCCACATAATAATCCAATCAAACTGTGTCATCTGTTTAGCATGGGTAAGAATGAATCACAAATTCCTTCAAATATAGCAAGTTTTAATGCTACTTCAAGTAACAGGTTTAAGATTGAGGAAGGTGTTTCAAAACATTTTTCCTAATGTTTCAAGTAGATAATTTATATTGAATATTCCTGCGTTTCCTTTTAGCAATCTCTTTAGTATATAGCTATCATTAAGCTGAAAAGTAATGCACTACTATGCATAGCAATATGCTTTCCTTTATGTCTTTGCAATTAATTTGGTGCTGTCAGATAATTGTGTCTAGGAAATGGTCTACTTATGGAAATTTTTCAGAGAACAAGTGAATATGTAAATATTCTTTATTCAAATATTTAAAATAGAATTGTAATAGAAAGGTATTGACATTAGAGATAAGTAAAACACATTTAATTAGGGTTCTTAGATGAAAATCACATACCATAAAATACTATTTTTAATAATTCTGATTTTTAATATATGTAGAAATCCACCATAGTGTTAAACTATCACAATTTCTAGCAAAATATTTTGCTTATTTGTGTTAATTAATGACAATAGGAAACATGCATCCATGCATCTGAGAATTTCAGAAATAAGCTAGTAGATATCATAGAAAGAATGTCACAGACAGGAAAAGACATTCTGCTGCATAAGAAACAACCTTGGAAGCAAAGATTCTATAGCATATGAACCTACATAATGTTTAAATGTTTTTTAAAAAGAATTATTAATTTCTGTTGAGTAATATCAGACATTATTTTCCATTAGAAAGATCATGTGACATTTAGGTGGTTGCTTTTCTTCATGGATGCCTTAAAATTAATGCAATAATGATGATATCAAATATTTTCTCGTTGTTAGTGATGTCACTCTAAAATATTTGCCCCACAAATTTCTTTGTGTGAGACAACAATTACAACCTATCATAATTAAATAGGTGCGTCTTCTAAAGGACAGTTCACTGGTAAAAAACTGCTAAATTCCTGAATATTGGTACTCACATGATTTTCAGTAGGGTTTTTAATTTAAAGTCTGGTTAGTTCCTTCAACCTCCCTTCCCCCCCCCCCCCCTTTTTTTTTCCCTTTTTCCTTACCAGGTATTAAAGTATTTAGAAGACAAGTTCGTGTCATAACATTTCTTTACAGAAATTAAATAATTGGTGTAGAAGGCAAGCACATAAAATCAAGAGAAAAATCCCAAGTGATGTAAATTCCTAGTTATTACAGTAGAAAGAGAAAGTTCAGTGGTATCATAACTGTACAAAGTAATAATATTGGAATTCAATGACTGACTCTACTTCAGAGGCGAAGAAAGAAAGTAAAACATGAATAACAAAAGCAAAAATTTCACTGAATGAACAAACCCTTAATAATCTATCTGAATGTGAGGAGGTCTTACTAAGAGTTTAAAACATGTGGTGCTTCCAGCATGGCAATTCTCTGTTTACTGTATACTTAAATCTGTGGTTGGATAGAGTAGACTGGAACAGCATGGTAATTGGGGAAAATGCACCTCAGTTTCCTACTCTTTTTAATAGGTGTGAATCTCAGGGTATGGTTGGTTTGGTTTATAGCTCTGATATAGCCTGTGCTGATCAAGCAGTGCTGGAGTAGCAGTACCCAGAAAGCCCCAAATACACTGTGTTCATACCTACAGCTCCTCTCTGAAGGTCAGCAGTATCTCACATGGCTGACATTGATCACTGCTGTATGAGCTGATGAGTTCTGGAGCTCCTTTCCCACCTCCAACAGGCGTGTTCTTGAAGGCTCTTCCAGAGCTTTCTTGGAAGCCTGTTTGCCCAATTTATTCAACTACAAGAAAAATACCTGTTGCTGAATGCTGCATTTCACAGGGATATGAAGGACTTGCTCTAGTCCTATCCCACAGGCTGAGTCTATTAGCAATTTAAATGTACTTCTCATGCACTTTTGGAGCACATCTTTAGATTTAATTTTATTTAAGAAGAATCCAGGTCATGTTCTTGGAGATCATACTCTTTGATGTGAATCCTAATATAGGAGGAGAGAATAGGCTGGACATTCACATCACATTTGATCTGAACTGAAATGTTCAGATAGATGAACTCTGAGATGTCTATTAAGAAAATGTTCTTATTGATATCTCACAGGCAGCAGCCCTCAACCCTGAAAAACATGACACATTACTATAGATTCCTCGAAACAGGAGTATTGATGAAGGAAGGGGATGATAAAGGGGAGAAAAGTATGGATATCTGTGCACTGTTTTTTTCCCCTACCTTTCTGAAAGTGCTAGGAATTTCACCAAGCAGGTCAGTGGCTCAGTTCAGTACTATGAAATGTATTCATTTAATCTCATGACCCAGCTTTGGCTATGACCACCACCCAAATGATGTGTGAAAAATAAACTTGTACATTTCTCTGTTCAGCCTTGAATGCTGAGAATTACAATATCCCTGCATACCTACAAGGATGGACTTCCATACTTTTAAGCTAGGTAAGACCACCCAGCTTCTGAAAAAAAAGAAGAGATCCTTATTCCTTGCAAAATATATTTAGGCACTAACAAAAATATTTTTAGGTAATATATTTGTATCATTATTTATACACACGAAAGTTACTAAAAATTCTCTTCTTTCAGTGACTGAAGTTGCAACAGCAGTAAGTGGTTTAAAGTTGTGTCCCAATGAAAGTTCAAAATTCAAGAAAACTCTGTCTCTCATGAATAAAACAAAAATTATTCTTTCTTCCTGTTCAAATTAAATGTTGGGAAAAGAAAGAGCCCAATGTAAAATAAAAGCTGGAAAGATAGAGAAAAGATAGTCTTGAAATGGGAAAGAACTTTTACCTAACATACCAGTTTGGAAGAAGTGCAGAATAAGATGGTGCTTCTGCCTTATTTATTGTCCAGCCTCATACATTTTATTTCAATTCTTTGCCTTTGTGGTGGTTACCTTAATGAAAAGCAGAGTTATCTGTGTATATAAATAAGAATAACCAGGGACGAAAACCTCACCATTAAACTCCTACAATGACTGAACTTGAACAAAAACAAAGAAATTCTTAAAACCAGGATGACCTGGGGGTCCTGGTGGACAACAAGCTGTCCATGAACCAGAAGTGCCCTTGTGGCCCAGAAGGCCAAAGTTATCCTGGGGTGCATTAGGAAGAGCGTTGCCAGCAGGTCAAGGGAAGTGATCCTGGCCCTCTGCGCAGCCCTGGTGAGGCCACATCTGGTGCTCTGTGTCCAGTTGTGGAATCCTCAGTACAAGAGCTCCTGGAGCAGGTCCAGTGGAGGGCAACAAAGATGATGAGGATATTGGAACATCCCTCTTAAGAGAAGCCACGAGAACTGGGCCTGTCTGCCTCAAGAGGAGATGACTGAGGGACACCTCATCAGTGACTGTCAGTATCTGAAGGGAGAGTGTCAGAGGATGGAACCAGGCTCTGCTCAGGGGTGCCAAGCAACACGACACGAGGTAACAGACAGAAACAGAAGCACAGGAAGTTTCACCTAAATATGAGGAAGAACTTATTTACTGTGAGGGTGAGCAAACACTGCAACAGATTGCCCAGAGATTTTGTGGAGTCTCCCTCACTGGAGATATTCAGGAACCATCTGGACAAAACTCTGTGCAATGTGCTCTCAGATGGCTCTGCTTGAGCAGCACAGATGAGCCACTGTGGTACCTTCGAGTATGACCCATCCTGTGATTCTGTGAATTAGAAAACACATTGGCCATGGTTACTGATATTCACAAGCCAACTAGCTGAAATGCATTAAAGGAGCTCTTCACTCAACCCTGTTTTAGTCTTTCAAACAATATTTGTGAAAACGTAAGTCACTTTTATTGTGGGATTGGGTACAACTGGATAAAATTATATCTATCAGTGATTCCCATTAAATCTATATTCTCATTTTGACTTTTTTGCCTGCTTTGCTAAAAGACATTTTCAATCCTGCTGTGGGATTGGGTTGTCTTGTTTTGTTTTTCTTTCCTTTTTGCAATGTAAGTATATGAATTCCTACACCTTTTGGAGTACAGAGTATCTCCGTGTTTCTTCTATTCTTTTTGTTCAATTAGTTTATTTCTAAATTGATTTTGCTTAGTTATTAAATGGTGACTAAGTTACACAGTCTCATATTCATTATGTAATTTAAATGGTTAAGTACAAGCTAAAAGCTGGTGTATTATATTCTTCTGACTTACTGGAAAAAAATTTGCTCTTTTCCACCTTTATTAAATTGCCAGAATTATATGTTTTTGTCTCAGGGAGAAATGGAGGATGTTTTGTTATAGTTTTATAATACACCTCAACATGTGAGATTTTTCCAACAAAACCAAGAATAAAATATTGAATCAAAAGTAAAAGTCCCAGAGTAGCTTTGTGGTAGGAGATTGTATAGGATCCAGCAAAAGTAGAGTCTGAAAAAATTCCAGCCCACTAATTAAGTATAGACTCATGGTAAAGGACTTAAAAATATTTGTTGTCCTTCCATAAACTAGAAATAACTCTACATGAAAATGTATGCATTAAGTTTAGAATAATCTTTTTGTTGCCATTGATATTGCCTTCAATCTTCATTGGACTTTTGCTGTTTTTACTTTAAAGTAATATATACTTAGAACTTTGCCTATTTTCACTGAATTAGATATATGCAAAAAGGAGCAGCCTTTAGTTGTTATAAAATGATATGATTGTGATAACCAGAAAGTATGAACCATTTTTCTTTCATCTAGTGCATTTTTTAACAAATAATGTGTGATTACTATATGCTCAGATCTTAAATATCCAACTCAAACTACAAAATTGAGTATTGCTTTGCCAGCGTAGACATCACTGTGGCAACTCAAACCTAATAAATTTTCAGGAGAATAAAATGGTAAATCATGATTTTCAAGATAAATCCATGAGGTACAGAGCAGAAAGTGATTGCATTTAATTCATGTGCTGAATCCACATCCTCAGGGATATAAACTTGTGCTGGTTGTTTTGGAGAATTGTTCAGTGTACAGCAACACAGGCAGATCAGAAGGACAGTGAATCCACTCCTGCTTCCTTTCAGTAGAATATCACAGCTCAGGAGCATTTTCTCAGTCTCAGCTTGAAAGGCTTAAAAGTTGTCTTAATAAAGGGTTTTCTGAGTTGGAAATTGCCTGGCAAATGAGCCATAATTTGGATACAAAATCTATGAACACTCAGTGTACCTATGTATTATGCCTTTCCATATGGCAAAAGAGCTGAAAATCTGCAAACTCAATCTCTTGGTAAAGATTATATAACCAGAGTCTTGTTAAGTAAATACCAGTTAATATTTTGCTTCTGAGATGAATGTTTGTGCACATGGAATGGCTTTACAAGCCTCCTGTAGAGAAAACTATAGACAAAGTAATAAGACTGCTCTAAGCAACCTGTTTAATTTATATATGTGTATCTGTCTTGGATTGTAGGCAATCAAGCAACAGATATTTTACATGTAGCTCAAGCCAATGAAATTCAGAAATTCTAGAAACATTCCTCACTGAAATCAGTGTGCCTCAGAAGGTCTCTTGCTATTCTGATAATTCACTTCTATTCAACTCAATTCCAAATGGAAAAGAAACAGAAGTGTGTTACAAAGGGCTTTCACTCATGCACACCAAACAAGTGCCTGAAATGCTTCATGTTGCCTTTAGAATGCAAGGTATTTAGAAAAAATAAAAAAAATTACACAGAAGAGATAACATGATAACGAAATCTTTCTTGGATTGCCATTCCTGAAATATGTGTGTATGTGTGCCTTTATGTTAGCTTTCCTCTATGTAGTGCTCTTAATTATGCAGTGCCTCAATATCTGTTTCTGTGACCAGCTGCTGAAACTGGGGAAACATAGAAGATTGCTATGTAATCAGAACATCTCTGCTTCCAATTGCCATCTTTCTTTGAAGTGATAACTTCAAAATTTAATTTATTCTTCCCTTTCTCTTTTGAGGAAAAATGTATTTGGACTCTAATGTATTTGTCAAATAATTAGTCTGGAATTTAAAATGGAAACCTGTTGGATTACAGGACTTAAAATATACCTTATAACTGTAAGTAGGTATTTAAATCGGTCTTGGAACAGTAGAGTGTACTTCAATAATATTTAGGTTGCCTCAGAATTGCTCTGTTTCTAATATTTTCAGCAGGTTTAGAATTTTGCAGAATGTTGTCTTAATGAATTCATGGAGGCAACTTAGATCAAGTGTGTAATTGCCTGAACAATTTAATGACAGGTGCTGTGAGCAAGGTGTGTAAGCAACCCTGAAACTGCATCTTTCTAGGGAAACAAGCATGGTTTAAACCAGCTTCACCCTAAAACTGACAATATATGAGGATTTTCATACACAACAGGTATACATGGTGAACTAGATTATCGAGTAAGCTCTGTGGATGAAAACATAGTATGTCAAAATAGAAGGTAATCATAACAAAAAGTAGTGATTTCCATTCCATGAGAACAAATTACACTTTTAATCCCAACATAAAATGCCACCCTTGGTCATTTGGATTTTGCAGAAATAATTTTCTAGTTGTTTGTTGTCAAGAAATTTTCAATTAAAATATAGAAAATTTAAATGAAATATAAAAAATACTTAAAATGAATTCTTCCAATTAATTCACTGTGGATAACCCTGTGTTGATACGAGAGAAAAAAGTCTCAAAATGTACATACAAGCATAATTTCCCATATAATCAAATTTTAAGTAAACTTTTAAAATTAATATGCTTCCATGTTGCTTGGTTCCCACTAATGAGCATGACTTACCACTTAGGCTACTTTATCTATTAGTTTGATATAAACATCTACAAACCAAACCAACAAAACCAAAGCAAAAACAGAATAAAAGGACACCCCCAAAAATTTAATTTAAAATTTTTTAAAATATAAAATACATTTTAATATAAAATAAGTAATGTGGAAATAGATAATAGATAGGGATATGGGCCAGTGTTTTTAGTGCAGATTTTGAAACAGCAAATTTGCACTGCAGAGTGTAACTGAAACATAGTAATTGTTATTTTGTCTTTCTATTATTCTATGATATAATAATGTAGGAAAAAAGTCAGTCAATATATAGACATCTCTCTCCATGAAAATTAAAATATTCACTTACAAACAGTAAATTTTTTGCTGTTAATAGTAACTGGGAGGAAGAAATTCCGATGGGCCAAGAATATAGAATTTTAAGAGTTCTCTCATTTTTTTGGTGTATTTTCTACAGGCTGATTACATTACAACAGAAACCCATGTAATCTTCATGATGTAGTAACACTATTCAAGCAATAAACTAAGGTTTTGTAGTTATTCATATTGCTGTGGGATTCCCAGCACACAGTAATTATGGAGAAAATTATGATGATTTGTATGTATGATGCTCATTGCAAGCTATTCTAGCAATGCGCTGCCTTTCATCCCCTGATCAAAATCCTGGTTCACAACTCCTAAGCTTTAAGGTACATATCTTCACAGCGGTTTCAACATTATTTCACTGGATAGGATCAGTACTACTTAGGTCTGTCTTTATCACCTGAACCATCGCGAGGGTATTGGCAGTAACTGCTTCTTAACAGAACACAAGTATTACTTCCTTTGCCTTAGGAAGATTTAGCAGTACAGGTTGTAGTTAGTAACAGAGTTAAAAAAGACAGACCCACTTATTGCTCTTTTAACTCTTATTCTCCAGATCAATACTTGAGAGCCAAACTATAAATTTGAAAACAATAGATGGGAATGACTGTACATTTCTTCTTCCTTAAAAATTTTCTTGCTAGTCAATACACACAATGTGTATTTGTCCTGTTTTGGGGATTGAGATGTAGCTCCCTTCATTGAAGATTCTGACACCTGCTAGCTAAAGTTGTGATAACAGTGGCTGAATCTTGATTTCATCCTTCTTGTAAAAAGAAACTCAAAACCCATTGTTTACCAATTACCTTTGTTTGCTGTGTCTGTTTTCTATACTTTCTCCTCTCCATCAGACTTCTTTGAAGCTGATGCACTTGCAAAAGTCCTGTGTTGCAAGAGTAGAAATCTCTTTTATCTCATTCTTATATCTATTTGGAAAACTAATTTTTTTTTTCCTTGAACTAGGACAGAGAATAATATTATATATTAGGAAGAAATTCTTTACTGTGAGGTTGGCAAGGCCCTGGAATGGGTTGCCTGGAGAAGGCTGTGGATGCTGCATCCCTGGAAGTGCCGAAGGCCAGGTTGGATGGGACTTGGAGCAACCTGGTCTAGTGGAAGGTCTTCCTGCCCATGGCAGGATGTGATGGTGGTCACAGGAGTCTTTGGATGAGGGAAGAGATGACGATTTGACTCCATATTTCAGAAGGCTTGATTTATTATTTTATACATATTTTATACATATTACCTTAAAACTACACTAAAAGAATAGAAGAAAAGGTTCTCAGAAGGCTAGCTAAGCTAAGAATAGAAAAGAAAGAAAGATAACAAAGGTTCGTGTCTTGGACACTGTGTCCAAGCCAGCTGGGCTGTGATTGGCCATTAATTCCAAACGTCCACATGAGACCAATCACAGACCCACCTGTTGCATTCCACAGCAGCAGATAACCATTGTTTACATGTTGTCCCTAAGGTCTCTCAGCTTCTCAGGAAGAAAAAATCCCAAGGAAAGGATTTTCATAAAAAGATGTCTGCGACAGAAGGGGGTTGGAACTGGATAATCTTTGACCTTTGGTTTCCCAAACCATCCTATAATGATATGATTTGTGTTCTGAACGCCAATGATTTCTTGATTTCTTGTATGTACCAGACCACTAGGAAATATCCAGTGCAATTGCCCATGTACTGCAGGAACTGGTGTGTATCTGCAATATATGCACATGTAAGTAGCTTTTTGACTCTTGCATAATGTCTGCTTGATCTATGGTTCTATGACTCAACAAAAAACTAACAAAATTATTGCAGAAAACCCATGTGGAGAATATTCTTTCTCTTGCAGCTAATCCTAGCACTTGTTGCAATCATTCAAGTCTGTTCTTGTTGGACACCTAGCCTGACTTTGTAGACCAAGACTGTACTGGTTTAAAATCCAGCAGGAAAATTAAACTCACTCAAGCTTCCCCCTTTCAATAGATGAGAAAAGACCAGGAGATGTTATAAGATGGAGTCACAGTTTACTGAAAAATTGCAAAACCATAACAATATTAACCAGAGTGTGTACAGAAGAGAGACTGTTTTACCCCCAAAAAGGGTATTCACCACCCAAAACCCAAAAATACTTCCCAAATGGGGCTGTCTCCCTCTGCAATGGCAGTAATGGCAGCAGTAGCAGCAGATCTGGGGGTTTCAGCCGCAGTCCAGCACACCCCCTCTGCCAGCCCATCAAAAGATGGTATCCCTTCTGCTTCCAGTCATCAAATTCCTCCTGCCATGGTGTGGGTGATATGGAATAAAACACTGCTAGAAATTTCACCTCTTTTCTCTATGACCTGGGTGATTCTAAATTTTTCTGAATATTTATTTATTCTGACCTGCACCAAACTAGAAATCCTTTTAGTTTTAGGTGATATACTTTTTCTTTTAACTTATTCTTTTTAACTAGGATAACTTTAGTTTCTCGTTATCTACTGGATGAAAAATTTACTTTTTTACTGAAGCTATTTTGTTGGTAGGATTGAAACCATCTCCTTTTTTGTTTAATCTAAAAATGTTACTTCTACTAAAAAATTGTCTTTTAAGATCTCTTTGATTCATGCCTTTACTCTGAGACTGAGAAGTGTTGAAGATATTATTATTCATAAATGTATTGAGAATTTTCAGGGTGCAAGTAGATTTAAGCTTGTAATTTGATATGTCTGTACTAAATGAAGTCTACAGCTTACATTAAATCATAATTTTCCTTTAAAAAAATACACTTGGGTGGTTAAGGCTAATGTGACAGTTTCTTGTATTTATTTTGCCATACTAGAGATTCAACAAGAACACTAGAAGACCTTGCAAAATCTAATCCAGTTTGGTTCATTTATTGCTTTGAAGGCTCAAAGAGGTCATTAAAAACCAACATGGATTCTGGGCACTTTTTCATATATACAAACTTCTCCCATTCTTCAGTAAATGTACCTCAAGGGCCTTTCAACATCCCAGTAAAAGTACTTTCTGACAAATCCACTCAAATTGCTTCTGTGAGCCAGATGTCTCTCTTCTTGCCTTCATCAGCAAAAGTAGTGTTGCATTTTAGTTACTGCTGCTGCTATCATCAGCATTCACGGAGGAGGAAGGAAAGAGTTTTTATGAGCGAAGAGTAGATTTCTGAAGCCAAGGAATGCCATAAAAAGTGCACTAAAGTTCATCTGAATTCTCTGGAAGGTGAATCTTATAGTATTACATGCAGTCTTGTTAATTTCTTAGGGACCAAAGACTGACACGCCTTTGAAAGGTGAATTATTCAGAATTATGCTTGTTAAAGATACATGTGCTAATAGCACTACTGGAAAAATAATTCCCTGAAAATACCAATAATCTGAATTCATCTCATAAGCCTATTCGATAATGGGAAGATTAAGATGATGCTGAGAAAATCGTGAAACTCACTGAGGGTTAGCTTGCTTTGCTGATTCTCTAAAAGGGTCCTATTCTTTCTCAACTTTCTAGTGAAATTGCTGAAATCAGAATTACCTCTGATTTTTGAAATGAATGTTTACCTAGAAAGCCACTGTTTATTTTCTTCACTGCAGCTGCAGAATACATGAATAATGCAGTATTAGCATAAATCATACAGCAGCCAGTTAAAATTATGCCCCTGTTAAAAATGTGAAGCAAAAGGCATTCAATTATGTATGTACGGTTGTATACACAGATGAGGGATTTAAGAGAAAAAATTCACTTTTTTAAAATGAAAATAAAATTGGACCTGACACATCCAAGGATGAGTATTGTCAAGCTACTCTCTTGGCCTGTTTGAAAAGGGGCCACACTTTATAATTGGAAGGACTAAGTTTCATTTTATCAGATAACTGAAAACTCAGCAGGTATTTGTATAGAATAATACAGATCTATCCTTGAAAATATAAAAACTTGACATAATAATTTCTGATTTAGACTGCCAGGACATTATTCTGTCTTGGCTAGCCATTGGTTTTGTTTCTTGGTTTTTTGGGGTTTTTTTGTGCTAATACAAAGGTTTACATCAATACTAAGTGGTGTGTGTTGCACTGGCAGTTGAAAGATCTAAACCCCAAAACTCACTAGATTTGTTTTCTTAAAGTGTTATTAATTCAGACCATTGCCTCATTGTTGCATGGCAGATGGTCATAAATCCAGCCAGCATTTGGTAACAGATCACCTTGACTGAAATCACAAAGCAGGCATTATTTTTACATGAAAAGTATGTCTCCACTTTTATACTATATTTGGCACCTACAGAAATGTGAGCAAAATGATGAAGAAAATTATACTGACCAGTCTGCCAGATTATTTGGCATCTTCACTCCCTTGTTTTCTCCTTCTAAGCAGATCTCACACCTGTTACTATACTGTTGTGCTTGTCAAAAACAATAAAAGCAAATGGTTTTAATTGTTAAGAAAAGTCCTCAAGGCAAGGCCATTAGGGAATCCTACTCAGTGTCCAGCTGGTCATCCAAAATCTATTTGCTGCTGCAGTGCATGGAAAAGAGGTTCTTTTGCATTCAGTGTCTGAAAGCTGCTTTTTAATTTTGGCTTTCTTTTTTGGACTCAGGAACATCTGTCATACATCAAGTGCTAAATTTGCCACCTGATACAGAGAAGCTGTTTATTTTAATTCTATTACAACATTACTGAAAAGAAATAAAAGTCATACTATTTTAGCTGGCTCTTGTAGTTTCTCTATATTCAAAACTTTGATTGGCATGCTGAATAAAAAGTTTTTCTCAAAAGCATAAATCAAAATTGTCACATCTTTTGCAAAAGTATGAACACTTCTGAAGGCATTTGTTGAATCCAAAACAATGTCAAGATGATGACTGTGGTTATTAAAACTTTTTAAATTCCCATAAATATCAGTAAAGAAGTCCAGTCACTAGTAAGTTGCAAAAATAATAAATTTCAAAAGTTAAGAATTTAGTATTCCCATCTATTTTAAAATAATGGCAAACACATGGTTTTATTGTTTAAATGTAAAAGAATACACACATATATGTGTGCTAAAACTACTTTATACAGTCTGAGAATTATAATATTACATTTTTAATTTTTACCTAAAGCATGTTTCAAGTAAAATACTCTTAAATAGTTTATCACTAGCTGGGAGAAAACATTTCTCTCCTCTTCCTGTTTCTCTTTTTAGTAATTTCTTTTTTAGTACTTTTCATAAGTTTAAAACAGAATGTGGGGAAGATCCTAAATTAGTGATTCTCAAATGTACCAATGAAATAACTTATGCACAGTGTCCTTTCACAATGACAAAAACTAAACACCTTCAGGTACATATGGTTCTCTTAGATGCACTGTCCAGCTTTCACTAAGCAAGTGCATTAGACATATTTAACACTCCATGTGGAAGTGCTATGTTCTAGAAAATGCTCCAGACAACAGCTGGTATGAGCTCTATGCTAAGTAACTCTCACTTTTGCAGACTACTATGAAACCCAGGAGGGAGCTAAGGTTGCTTCTGGCTTTCTGCTAACTGCTCATAACTAAGCTGAGAATATGCATGACAGAGACCAAAAATGCTACTGAATACAGTAAAACCTATGCTGCTTCAGCTGGTTCATAGTGGCTGCATTCCCAGTCGACTTAATATCATTTGTTGTCTTACCGGGCGTTCATGACAAAGAATTCTATTTAGAAATGTGAGGAAAGGGTAAGCAGCTGTTTAGGTGATTGTGTATGTATTATCACTAGCAGAGGAATGACATTGTGCTGCCGTTCTTGGGTATCTGTATAAGCTGGAGGAGTAGGCCAAAAGGAACATTTCAAGTCCAACAGGGATAGGAAAAGGCCAAGTCCTGCCACAGGCAGGAAGCAACTTGTGCAGCCGTGCAGGATGGTGCTTGCCTGGCTGAGGGCAGCTCTGCAGGGAGGGACCTGGGGATCTTGGTAGATACACACTGAATGTAGTAATGTGTTGTAGGGACAGCCAACAGTGCCATGGAAGGCACTCACTGGGGCACAGTCAGGATGTGGAGAGGAGGGATTTTCTTACACCCAGCACATCTAGCATGCCACATCCAATGTTGGGACTCAATTACAAGAAAGTTATCAACAAGTCCCTGATATTGGTGGTTTCTAATCATCCTGGGTTTCTAGGCTGGTCAGGGACTGGGGCATGTGCCCTGTGAAGAGAAGCCTGGAGACTTTTGTTTGTCCTGGAGAAGATATTACTTTGAGGGGAACTGACAGCAGTGTGCCAGGATCTACGAAGTGCTCTCAAGAAGAGAGAGCCCAGAACTTCACAACACTGTGTCGTGTGAAGATGACAGACACATGACACACTGAGTTCTAACTGGGTATGAGGAAAAACTTTTCACCACTAGTACAGTCAAATACTGAGATAACCTGTCAATACCAGAGCCAACCTGCCCAGTAGGGCTGTACCGTCTCTTGTTCTGAAGTTTTTCAAACCCTGATTGATTTAAGACCTCTGTTACCTACTCAAACCTGACCTTCTTTGAGTAAAATGTTGAACTAAAGCCTTTCTGAGATACCTTCCATCCAGAAACATCTCAGGAAAATTCAAAGTATTTTGCAAAGCATTGAATGTTCTAAATTCCTAGAATATTTCAAGATGTGAGAAGCAACAGATGCCAGGAAGTTCTGTTATAAATGTCACCTCTCGAACAGAAGCTGATGATTCTGCTCCAGTTGCTCATGCTGACTTGGAAGTGTTCTGAGTACTTCCACTGAAATTATTATGGTTACTGTCAGAATAAGATATAACCAGTGAGAAAAAATGACAGGTCTAAGCTGCCAGTGTTAGCTAAGCCTTGACAAGCTTATCGCTTCCTCTTCAGTTGTGAATTAAATTACAATAACACATCCTAACAAAGTAAACTAATTTTCTAACTTTAAATTTGAATAATACCTAATATTTGACAGGAAAAAATAATGTTGATTCTAGCGTTCTTTCATTATTCAGAATCTGATCTGTAGCACAGAAGTACAGCTAAACAGAACAATATCCAAATTGCAATTATGATGTAATTATGATGATTACTTATTCTATGTAACAAGCTTTATATAATTATATGATTATATATATAATATATGATTATATGATTTTATGTTTAATAAAATTAAATTAGCCACAGACATATAAAATTCATCAGGAAACTCTCCCACATTAATGTACATTATAATTTAATTCACAATACACATTCACCAGAATACAATTCTACTGATTAATATTTGCCATGCAAACTGCAATATGCTGTTGAATAATGAGTCTTACTGATTGATTGTATGAATGGCATAAATAAGGGTCCCACCTAATAACAAACTGATAAGAGATTGTGTAAAGAATTTACAAGTGATAATTAATGTCTACTACAATAAATAAGTGTTCAAGAGAAAAGGTAAAAGTCTGTCCAGTGTTGGGTCATTCTTCCAGCTTTCCCACTTCTGTTTTACTAAGGGTAAGGATTTCAGGTGCATTTTTTAGTTCTTACAATTCCCAATAAACATGTTTTCTTAAGGTCTTTATTACAATGAAGTGCATTGGAGGTATAGTGAAATCCTGTGGGAGAATTTTACAAGTGTTGATTGCATGACATATTCAGTTTGAAATTCAGTTGGCTTATGTTATAATATCGACAGAGTTAAAAAATCTAAATTCAATCTGAAACTGCTTAGGGTCAGATTCTTACAATACTAGCCTTATTGATCCTATCACATTAGAAATATTCAAGGGTCTATGTAAAAATACTCAGGTAATTTATAATGTCTGGTATTCAGTATTATGCTATAACAAAAACATAACAGCATAAGAACCCCTTAAAATAACAAAGAAAAGATTTGTTTTTCCACTGGCTTTATTGAGTTGTGTGATCCTGTGGATGCAGTCATGAAGACAGTGGTGCAGTCTCTCTCTCTCTCCCGTGTGACAAGGTACATGCTGTATTGGCTTTTAGTAAGTGAGGATATGAGCTTTTCCATCCCCCTCCTCCTCATCAGTAGATCTGTGCCTGTCTGTATAGAGGAAATGAGATTGGTACTGTCTTGGATGAATTCTGAAACTGGGTTTAAAACGATTGCTTATTTATTAGGTTTTCTTAGGCTGACCTCAATATTAAAGCATTTTTGCTACAGTTAAAACTGTGGTTTGACCATGTGTCTTCCAGAAGCTGAATCCTGTGATTCCTGTGTAACCTTCAAGGAGAGGAATAATATTGTCAGCAGTGTTCACTGCATTATGTTTGAAATGCAGTGGATACTTCTTTTTATACAGCCATCTGCACTGGAAGGGATGTTTATCCTCACACTCAACACTGAGAACACTGATGTCATCCCTGCCATGAATATGTCTCTAAAATCCTCCCAAGGGTTGTCATCTCTGCCCATGAGAAAGACAGATCATACATGCATTTTTTTCATTCTTTCAAGAGCAGAATCCCAAATGCTGCAACTTGCTCCTATATCACAAAGGGAACTCACTTCATGTCACAATATTGCTCCACTATCACTCTTCATGGTCTGTCATCCTTTATTGTTGAGAAGTGCAGCAGCTGGAGCAGGTGATTTCATAGGGGAAATTTGTTCAATTTTCATAGTTTGAATTGAATCAGCAGCTAAGAGGTTTATTGCCATATAGTTACTTGGTAATCAGTGAACTGTATGTTGAGGGTCAGCATCATAATTGCCACAGATACACCATTGTCTTAGACATTTATAAAATGTCTGTATGTACCTACGCATTTTGAAACAACCTTCTCTAGCTAATCTTTAACAGTTCTGTGATCACACACACATGCCCACCCAATGTCAGAGGATGTGTGCACAAGCTCTAGGTCTCTGCCCTACCTTCTGCAGCCCTCCAGCACACACACGAGCACAGCCCACGAGGCGATACACATACAGGGGCGTGGATCATTCATACTGAGGTGTGCATCCCTCCCTGTTGTACTCTGGCACATTCATGCCTCCAACAGGAATTGACTCCATCAGACATGGACAAGTGCCAGCAGGGTGACTACTAGCAACATCAAATCAGATTTTCAGTGCTGTTCTGTTGTCCTCTCCTTTGTCTTCACCACCGCAAATTATTATGCTCATTTTGTACTTCTCAAGTCAACCCTTTATGTGTTTCGAAAAGTTTACAATGCTCCACTTTTTACCATTTAATTTGTTTTCATGTTGAGGGGTTTCTTCCTCTTTAGTGTCACTAAAATGCCCTCCTGCAGTCTTGTATGGTCCACTCAACCACACGCTTGGTACACAAGTTTCTGTGTTTCCAACTCCTGCTATTCAGGCATTTAGTACAGAGCTGGGGCTATGCAAGTTAATCTCTTGTGATGTTTTTGTCACTGATAATACCCCTGTTCCTAGTTCAGGCACACCTGCCAGAATTTTGCTACCCCTGCCATGAGCTCTTAATATAATTCTTTAATTATGTGCACTGTTATCCATGTCATCACAGCCCTGCTTTATGTTGGCTTACAGAAGTATAAGAATGGTGACATCAGTTGAGACCAATGGTCTATGTCATTGGCAGCAGTTGCCAACAGCAGATGCTCAAGGAAGAATATGAAAATATGGTGATTTATCTTGAAAACCCTCTCCTAGCCTCCAACATTTGTGGTTCAGAGATATCCTAAACCATAAAGAGCAATTTTATTCTGGCATATCTCAGTCAATATCTCTGCATGTCTTGATTCCCAAAGCACATATTCTGTATGTGTGAAGAGGCCTTTAGTAGAATCAGGGAAATCTTTAGAAGTTCTTTGGCCCTGGGGTTCCAAGGTTTTACTTTTTATTTCTACACACTGTTGTCCATTTCTTAGGATGAATTGTGCCGCAGTTTAGTAATGGTACATGCAAGTGATGGCTTGTAGTTTCTGGTATGTGTCTCAGGGTAGGGAAGGTTGTTTGCAGTGGATCTCCTGTTCTAGTCCCATCCTCTGTTCTGGCACCACGCAGAGGAGCCATGCAGGGATAGCAAATCTGTAGATGTTCCTATCAAACATATCAACAGAGCAGAGTCATCATTTTTTTAGGTCTTATAACATAATAACAGCAATTATAATAACAATGACAATAACAGTAATAATATTATAATATTTATAATTTCTAATAAGAAGAATGCACCTGCATTGGATTAATTATTTCTGTGGTTTATACTACATTAGAGTGGAAGCCATAGTATTGTAGTAATTCTTTAAATCCAAAAAGCAAGTCATTCTGGATCCACCAGGACGAATTTACTTAGTAATCTGACATTGTTTTCACAATAAACCAATTGAAGTTACAAATAAGTGGATTTGATTATTATTTTTTATAATACATATATATATATATACACATGTATATATATATATATATATATATATATATAATATACAGTGATTCTTAATGTCTGAGTTCCCTCCATGGATTAAGCTAATTAAGGTAGACCACTTAGAATAACAACTGAGAAATTAGAACTGAAACTTGAGACTAGGTCCACCTATTTTCTATCTGAGATGTCTAATGGTTAATGACCCTGTGTGGGGTTCAAGAACTTTACCTTAACATTTACTTCGTGAACGTAAGTTAAAAAATATCATAGAAGAAATGTTTATCATTCTAAAAATGCAAATGCTATAAGATTTTTATAAATAATACCTTAGTATTGCATTTTAACCACAGCAAGGAACAAAAGACCGTGCAGCTGCTCACACCCTCCCAAACCCATTCACATGGGATGGAGAAGAGAACCAGGAAAATGTAAAATCCATGGGTTGAAATAAGAACAGTTTAATATTTGAAATAAACTAAAATATAATAATAATATAATAATACAATAATAACAATCATAGCAGCAACAAAATGGGAGACAAACATATGAGAGAGAGGAGTAAAACCCAAGAGAAATGAGTGATGCAGAATATCCATGCTCACCACCCCCTGACTGTGCCAGCACACTGTGCACTACCTGATGCTGAGAAGGGATTGACTTCTCCTGGACAATTCTCCCCAGTTAAGATATTGGGTATGATGTACTATGGTGTGGAATATCCTTTTGGCCAGTTTGGGTCAGCTGTTCCCTCATGGCTTCTTGTGCACCTGCTCACTGGGAGAGCATGGGAAACTGAAAAGTCCCTGATTAAGGGTAAGTAATGTTCAACATCAACTAAAACACCCGTGTTTTATCACCATTATTATCATCATCTTAAATCCAGAACACAACACTTTACCAACTACTAAGGAGAAAATGAACTCCATTCCAGCTGAAAACAGGACATTTACAAAGCAAACAAATAAAGAAACAAATAGACTCCACATGCTATACACTAGAGAATATTGATCATTTTGACTACCAGCATTACAAACTAGGAGGATAGAAATTTCTCTGGGAAAATATCTTATGGGGTATAATAGCCTTGGAACTTTCAACAGTGTGACTAATGAATTATCCAGCTTTAAGGCAAACTGAAGTACACATCTTCACAGCTCAAAACTAATCAGGGAACACCAATTCCCTTTATCATCATGGACAGTAATGAATGGGGAATTTGATATACGACATGGGGATTAGAAAGCGTAGAAAGATTGCTCTTAACACCTGTTACACACATAATATCTGCATGTTTCCTGCCAAATGTTGATTTAGTTTTACATAACTTTACATGTTAATTATGTCCGGTGTGAAGTGGGATAGGGAAGGAATGCTGTCACTCCACAAAGACAGAGCTAAGACTATAGGACTTTGCCCTCATCTGTTGATGATGGCTGTGCTTAGAGGCGCTAAAATCTCCGAGTAGAGCATCGTAAGTGCAGAATGAAAGTCCCCTCCACTGAGGGCACGGCCAGCCCAGCCCGGCCGGGCTCTCTCCCAGGCCGCAGGGCCATCCCTGCCGGGTCTCTCCTGCCCCCGGCCCTGCTCCCGCTGTCCCCTCGGGGCTCACAGGGCTGTTTCTCGCTCGCTTCCCCTGGCTCGGCCCTGGCTGCCGGGCAGCGTTTTGCCCTCCCTTGCCCAGGCTTTCCCCGGGGCTCAGGGGCTCAGCTGTGCCTTGCGCTGGGGCCGCTGCAGCCGCTGGCACCGCCTGGGGCCGGCCCGGGCAGCGCTGGCCGCTCGCAGAGCCAGCACTGGGACACCTGCACCATTTACAGAAAGAAAACTAACATGCTCTTACAATTCTCTAAAGCCAGTTATCAGTTCGTATGTGAAGAGACATTTAGTTGTGTGAAGCAGCAGGTTTTATATCAGGTTTAAATAACACAATGGGTTGGCTACTTGACTTTTAAAAAATGTCTTACATTGATTTTCATAATGTTATTTAGGCTTGACAACAAATAAAGCAGGCTGCAGTAATGGCATTCTAGCATCAGACTATTGCCTGTGAATCTGTAATGACATGTGCAGTTTTTGCTTAGCAGCATTCAGAAGGGCGGCTGCTTCTTTCCTATGGTGCCTCAGTTGCCCGGAAGAGAGTTCAAGGAGCTTAAAAAGACAGGAAAAAAGAGAGATAATAATCTGCCTTTAAAGAAGGAAGGCAAAGCATTAGCAGGACAGACTAGGAAAAAAATCCACAACAAAATAACAACAAATAAAACCTTACCAGGATGAGGACAACAGGATGAGGTGCAGAAGGGGAAGACAACCAAAGGGTGTAAAAGTGAATGTAAAACAGACAGCAGAGGGAGAGAACAGGAAGGAATAAAACTTTGCACAAAACTAGAAGAAATAGCTAAATATAAGTACACACTATCTAAATGCAAGTAATGCACAGTTAAGGTTGAAAACGGTCTTTAAGGTCATGAAGCCAAACTGTCTCATCCCAGGCAGTGAGTTGGTATGTGGATATAGGGTACCCTGCAAACAGTACCAAGGATATCTCATGGCTGAACCCCTTGTAACAGGAAGGCTTAACCTTGAAGGAATGGGCTCGTCTGAGTCGTCTGAAGTATCGTCAGTTGTGCTCTTAACACAATGCAACACAAGCAGCTTTCATAGAAATCATAGACTTTTAGTATTAAGAGTGTTTTCTTTAAAACATCACATTGTACTTGCTCACAGGAGAGCATGGAAAGATATCAAACTGCATGTCTCATTCAGCTCAGTGCACATATGTGTTTTTGAAAATCTTGTTTGTTAAACATAGCTTTTCATTCCTTGAAAAGTATTGTAAAATTATTTACATTTAAAATACCTTTAAATGTTACTTCAACAAGGTTTCTAAAATACAAATTATTTTGGTAAAGAACAAGGTTTTTGGGCAGGTGGATTCACAGAAAGATATTACAGAGAAATCTAGTATGAATGGCTCCAATAAGCTTGTTGTTATGAACAGCCACTAAATTAATTTCCCACATCTGTAAATCCTGTTAATAGGGTATTGATTCCATATTTTGCCCTCTAAATTTTGCCCTTCTTAGATGTAAATAACATTGTTTTGAATCATGTGTCCAAATGAAGGATGGAGAAAACAAAACAGCATCCAGCAAAACCAAACAAAAATTACATCCAGGCAAGTGCCTCTGGCTTAGGTGACAAAATAAGAAATCAATTGGCTGAAATACTCAATCTTGTGTGTTTGCTCTTTCAATTAATTGCATTACAAGGGAAAAACCTGTCTCAATCTTTCCTCCATTTCCCAGATATCATTACAAGCCACTGACAGCAGTTAAAGATACATAAAGAATATATTAGGAGAATATGGTACATCCATCTTTGGTTCTGTGGCTTTAATTTAAGTAATATTAGAGCAAGTGTGCTAGGCCCTGCTAATCATACACTGATAAAAGTGAGAATTTGACTATCCCATCCTATAATTAGATACAGAAGGGAATGCTCTGTTGGCCACAAATTGCAAACCTGTGTGTCTGCCAAAACTCATTTGTTTGCCATCATTTTTGAGCCTTCAAGAGAGAGTACATGGTGCTAACTGCAGCTTGTTGGCAGCTGGTTCACAAGGGGTACAGTGTGAACAGATTTGGCAAAGCTGTGTTTTCCAATATCAATGGGCTGCTGTATTTTTAAAAATGTATTTGTAACTTTTAAAAGGTGAGTATTATAAAATCTGTGTAGATATGTTTAAGCTTACAAATGAGTAAATTTAAGGTGAATAATAATTAATTCAGTGGCCTTGATTATTATAATATGGTTTTGGCTTTAAAGTGATTGTTGCATTTGCTTTTTCCAGGGGACTGAAAAGGAATTTAAAAAAAACCACAACAAACAAAGCTCTGTTTATATGTTTTAAAACACTGATAGATTAGATTTCACTCTAGAATATTTTCCTTACCCTTATCAAAAACCAGAATTTCTTTCTACATCTTCACTTTTCAGTTATGCAAAAGATATTCTCAAGAAAGAAACATACATGAATTTCAGAGTAGCAGTTTTGACAAATATATGTAAAACTTTAGATGAAGTTAAACTATTCCTTTAAAGAAAAGGAATTGTGTTTGTCACAACGATTAGTAAATAAATAAATAAATAAAAAATTAAAGATTGAGCAGATTTTACTGTACCATTTCAGCCCTTTTTATTGTTTAAGAATGTTTAAAATGGAAAAAGACTTAGAGTAGGACATTAGAAGTTACCAAGTTTAATTTTCATGCATGGACTTCTGCAGTACCTTTCCTCTGATTTTTCACTGATGCTGACAATTCAAATGCTCCTTTGTGACAAGCAGCATTTATAGCTGTTTTCATGAACAGCTGTACAATGTTAAGTAATAGAAACAGTTTATCTCATAGCGAAAAGATTCTTGTGGATATTTGGAACATAGATGTCAACTTCAGCTAAACTATTATTGATACTGAAAAGGAGTGGGAGGCTGTGAGGCAAGTACGGCTAAGGGTTATTTTTTAGTATTACTGTTAAAAACTTCAGATTTCTCTTAACTGCTGTCTTCTGTAGTCTGATTTTAGAATTGGGAACGAAGATTTTCACCTGTGCATCAAACATAGTCCTCTAGGACCAAGGAAAACATTCTTAGCATTATGAATATTGCAGGAATGTGACACCTGGTCGTACAAGAACAACTGGGAAATTGCTGCTATTCATCTTGCAAAGGCATTGGGTAATACCAGCAATGCTGTCTTTTATGGTAGAAGTTGAATCAGGAGAGCTGCTTTAAAAGAAAGAAAGTACGTATCAGTGCCATAAGTGAGAGAAACTGCTTACTTTGAAAATTTAAAGAGGTTTATTAAACATTGACAAAATTACAACAAAAGACCACATAAGGAAAAAGCTGCAGCGCTGGGAACTGCCCCTCGTGCATACCACGTGGCCAGTTCATCTTCAAGATGGATGCTCAGTCTTTTATATCCCTGGGGTTTGCATCAGCCAGCCCTGGCCCTTCCCAAAGTCTGTCAGTCAGCTCTTCTTTGCTACTTATTGGTGGAGACTGCTTTCTTGTACCTTGATTGGAGGTCAGGTGTTGCCATGCCGCATCTCCTAAGCACCAAGCTTTTCTATTCCCAGCTGCCCCATGCAAGGGACACGTGTGCACACCTTTTTTTACCTGTCCTAGAAAACTCTGGCTGGGGGAAGGGAACTATGGAGAGAACAGAGGACATCTAAACTACAACAACATCATTAAAGCTTTTCTTGATATTCACACAATAGTTATCTTTTAATTGCGAGAGCCAATCATCTCATTATCCATCCACAGCAATCAGCAAGGTACTGAAATAAGAGGGCTGTGTGCATGGGTAGTGATTAAGGCATGCATGGAAATCAAGGGTCAGCTTCTTTGAAAGGCCAGCTATTGTGGGCAAAGCATTTACTTTGCTCATAACCCCTCCAGAACTTTTCAAAGAACAAATTCAAAACAAATCCCTGTGTATCCACTAATGTTAAACAGTTGAAACAGTAAAAGATGAAGACAGAACTTGAGGGGAATTACTTTGCAAGTAAGTGTAGACCAGTATCTAATAAAGAAGAGTGGCATATTAATTAATTAATTAACTTGTTTGTTTGTTGACCTTGGTGTTTCTGAAGTGTCTGCATTTTGCTTTGTCACAGGGACTGTTATGTCTCTTAAAACTGAGAGTGCCTGACAGAAGAAACACATATCTTAGAACACTGGCAGTGACACAACTGCAAATTTACAAATTAAAGACTGTCAGCAAGTGCTTGTGTAGGTAAGTGTTCCTCTCCTTCTTGAAATTAGCTGTGAGAGTCATTCAATGAACACTTAAAGTGTGGAATATGGGGCACCATCTTGTTGAGTGAATTGCCAGCATACATATCCTATATTCATGAGGGACAAGACTTGGTTATCTGAGATGGTCTTCTTACCCATGAAAATTATTATTACATTTTTAAAAATCTTTCCTTAAAAAAATAAATAATTCACATAGATATGGCATATCACTGCAGTATAAAATACATCTGGCACAGAAGATTACTGGGCAATTCTGATGGGATGAAATTAGGCAAGAAACTTCCTTTTAAAGTAGCTCCTAGGTGTGAAATAGGAAATAATAATGCTCATTTTCCCTTATAAGCCATTTTGAAATTCTATATAAGATCGGTGTATAAAGGTATGAAGTAGAAAAACCTTCTTTTTTGAGAAGTCCTTTTCTCTTTCTGGAAAAAAATCTTGGCATTAATCAACACACTAATGCTCTGGCAATACGTGCAAGAATAAAATTCCATTCTTTGTTGTACTGCATAAATCTAAGATGATGATTTAAGGCAGCTCAGAGGCATTTTCACTTTTCATTCTTCACATTCCTTTAATGCATGTTCTTCCTGAGTAATTTCCTACTGTGTGGACTGTTAAACATACTAAAGTTTTGAATGCAGTTGCCTAGATTTCCATTAGAAAGTCTTGCCAATGATACAGCCATGATGTAGAAAACTACATCAAAGGGTAAAAATAATTATATAAATTAAAATTTCTTAATAGATCATCCTCTGATTAAATGCGATCCCATGATTTTCTTGTGGAAAAAGAAACAAAAGTGAGGCCAATTCTCATTAAAACATTGTAATTATTTAGCCTTAGAGTAATGAACCTTAATATTTCTTATCTTCATTATTCAGTAGATCAGATAAATTTTTACAGTATTGTGTAATGGTATTTCTTCATAATACCCAGTTCATATACATATGCAACATTGACATGAGTATTTCAGTCAATCATTCTGATAGAGAATTTAGCAATTTAGTCTTGCTAGAGTCAGGTTTCCTTCAGAATATTTCAAGTTTAGCCCACCATCCCACTCAAATGTTTGAAGTTTATTCTTTGGGGTACTGTGTGATTGCTGTGCATGCTTCCCCTTTAGAAACAGAAGGAAGAATGGTCTTGCTGAACTAAATTTTTTTCCTGGAATAGAGGGTAAGTTGTAGTTTAAAGGGAAAGCGAGGTTTATGTTATTGTTCTGAACTTTAGGGAAAGTTAGCTCTTCTAAAAATACTCAATAAAAGAAAGCTACTTTTAAAAAATTTTACTTAGTAACTTATTCTGCATTAATATTGATTTTAGACAGTTTCTAGAACCATAAATCAGTTCCATAAATAAGATTCAGACAGAAGTTAAAAATATAAATACTGCTGCTAGCTTTTTTTAAGAAATTGCTGGGAGAGGTAGGACTTTTTATTTTTTTTGCTGATATTTCAACACTGCTAGAAGGTAGTTTATAACTGTTCAGTATACATTTATGCATATTCAAATATGTGACTGACAAACTGCTATGTGAAGTTTGTGACTTTCAAATAGGATGTTTTTCTTTACTTTTCCTTTAATTACCAGATAAAATCTGGCATTCTATTACCTCTAAAGGCCAATGTTGCTGCATAAAAAAAAAAGTCTGTAAACATCCATAATCCTTCTCTAAAACCAGAAATGGAAGAAAATATGCCTTCACAGCAGCTATCATTTTGTTTCAATTTTTTGCCCTTACCTGACGTTAAATGGCTGAGGTTAAAAGGCTGAAGGGATACTTTTACATAGAACTAGAAGAGAAGTCCTTTTTTGTTTTTCTTTTTTAATGTTTGTTCTGTGTTGACTGCAATCTGAAATATCCCAGAAATGAGTTAGGTAGGCCTGGGTTCTTTCTATTTCTTTTAATGATTTCTCACTACTGCCAGCTGGAGCTTGTTTTCTAATTTTCAGTTTGAATGTATCTATGGCTGTCTTGATTATATTGATCTGGTTACAGTGTATTTCAGTTCAACTATCCATTTTCTTTCATTTTGTTTTAAACACACTATTAGACAAGAGAAGTTCTTCTGATCTGCTGTGGGCCATTAGGGAATCTGTCTAATTTAGTTGCCTTTCTCTGTACTTGTGTGTATTTAATTTCATCTTTCTCCTTCTATGTGTAATCTGATTTTGCACAGAAACAAATTCCTGGTAAAACAGGGGTTTATACTTGCGATTTTATGGTGCTAGTACCTTTTCATGAAGATTCTGTGTGACGAAAACATGGACTCATTAGTCCCTTTCCTTTTACTTCCTATGTCACACTCCAATTACTTAATATCAGAATCATGAGTGTGTCCAATTTCAGTTCCTTTTTTCCAGTTATCTAGTTGTTCCTGCATGATAATCCATTGCCTGTCACAGTGATGACACCTCCTAGCATTTTTATCAGATGTAATCAGCAAGCTTCTCCTTTTATGACAAAATAGTTAATGAAAGCATTAATTACGACAAAGCAAAGAGATGAAAAATAACTGTTCACTCACCACACAGGTTCTACATAAACTGTTAATTGGTTACTCCCTCATAAATACTTTGGCAAATATTTATAGTGTGGCTTTTCAAGTGTTTTAATGCAGTGCGCTGATCTCTTCTCTGTCCCCTCTACTGAAAGGGCATGAATTTCTATATTTTTATCAAAGGAGAATGTTACTATGAGAAGATGATTTCTAATGTCTACTTTTATCTTTTACATTGCCCTTAGATATGCTCCTTGAATGATCTTTCTTGTTTAATTGCCATTATCTCCCTGAGGCTGTCACACTTCTCAAAGACAAACACTATGTTCTATCCAGTTAGAATTTTTTAATGCAATTCAAAAGGTCACCTTCTGCCAGACTTGAAAAATCTTTCGTAAACTGATATTTCATAGTCAAAAAAATTCTTACTTGTTTTACCAGGTTCTTAAAAATTATTTTAATGTCTTAGTCTTGCTAAACTCCCTCCTATTATTCTAGATAAATCAGCAAGTTTGTATTACTGCAGTAGTAGATACAGCTTTTCTTTGAACAAGCACTTGGCAATGCTCCTACCCACTTAAAAATGTTTAGAAGGGTGCTTTTTATTTTATTTTTAACTGCAGTAGGGAAAAACTTTCACCAAAGTAAATATAGGCACTGCAAAGTAACTGTCACATATTCAACCAGTTACACACTGCACACAAATGGAACAGAAATTCAATTTCTATGTGGACTATATACTAAATTCCATTGCACGTTTTTCTGGCAAATAAACAGTAACAGCTGTCACAAATACCCTTGGAGAGAGATACCCTAGGGACAAAAGAATACTTTTAAGTGAAAATCTGGGCCAAGTAACTAACCAACATTTATACAGGATAAGTCTACTGGATACTTTGAAAATATCAATATATTGGCAGTAATGTACTTTCCAGGTCTTTTAAAGAGTGAGCACTGCAACCCCTGTGTACCTGAGAGTTTTCTGCTCCTCTTGGGTTTTGCTGTTGTGTGCAAGTTGGCTAATGGTACTTCAGCAAAACATGATTATCACTTCTCCAGACAATACCAAGAAATCTCTTCCCTGTTAAATCATTACAAAAGATTTATGTCCCAATACAAGAAATAGGTTATTTTTTTCTGTTATTTGCTTCTTGATTTATTGCAGGTTGCCAAGAATGGGATGCACACAGATATTTCAGAGTAATAGCTGCTCATTTCTTAGGGGGAATATGGCAGTCAAAGCCTGCTGAGGGATGGACAAGCATATGTCACCTCCCAATTAGGTTTAAGAATTGCTAGGGTTTCACTTCGGATCTAAGTCAGCTGTTTGTCTGCATCACAGTGCTAGACCAGCCCTAGAAGTAATCTGGTCCAGAGATATACCAAGGCTATGTCTAAAGATATTGAAATTAGCTAAAATTGTAGATGTTTAATCCACTGTCCAATACCAACTCTCTAGAAGAGAGGCAAATACCTGTAAAAAAACCCTTGTGATATGTTTTTTAATTGTATATGACAATATTGCTTACTTCTGGGGAAACTAAATGCTGATATAAATCAGGATTCTATACAGATTAGGTTTGGATTTAATATTTTGCTACAATAAATTGGTACAGTTACAAAAATGTTACTTATTCACTCAACTCAGTTCTTTCATGTTTTCTTTCCTAGCACCTGAATTATAAGTTATTGTCTTAACTGTTGTGAAGTCACATTTTGCAACAGAGTTTCTCTCCTCTGTCTAGTAAAATAAGGATAGCACGAAAGTTCTCCGCTAAACACGAAACACAGGTCATATGTGTTATACATAAAAGAAGATTAAGCACAATGAACATGAAAAAAATGACAAAGTGAAATATAGAAAGGATGCCAGGAGAAAAATCAAAAAAGAAAACTAAAGGATAAGGAGAAAACCTTGGATACATAGATGAAATTTTGAAATCAAGGCATTTTTCATTGTAACAATATTTTCTCTCATTTGCAGCATTCATTCCCCACAGCAGACATAATTTCCAACATTAATAAATTGTTAGTTGGAGTTACTCTGTACATTGAGCAACAGCACAAAATACTGAGCTGACTGAACAAACAGACTGACAAACTAGATTCAAAACTTTCTTTGAAAAATAATCTATAAAGTTTAATTTGCATTATTTTTAAATCTTAAAAGCGATTCTTCTCCTTGCAAACAAAACTTATGCAAATCTTTTTGATTCATCATTTTCTAAAATTTAGTGATGAAATGAGTAATTGTTCTACTCTTCTCAAAGTTTGAAGTCTTCTTGTTATTTTGAAGAATAGAAGATATTAAAAACTTCAATTAGATTTTTCAAGAATACACTTATAACAGTGAGATAAGTAGTAGGTGAAGGTTTAACAAAAGTGGTTTTGTAAAAAGAGCTATAACTAATGTTTCCAGAACTGACTTTCATTACGTATTGAACTTGCATAACAGGAAAAACATAATAGTTTTTGGGTTTGACCATTTTTGTTCCTCTATTCCTGTCTGACAAACAGAATATTAAATTATGAAAACTCACTCTGTTACACTTTGCATATTTAATAACAGAACATGATTTTAAGCTTTTACACATTTTATTGATTATACTACTATCTCTGCTTGGTTTCATTAATTTTTCCAGACACGTTAGAGAAATGCAGTGGTAATTTTCAGTCGTCTTTTAGATCTACTCCTGTATTTAGTTATCATTCTTACTCTATCCTGGAGCAACGGAGCTCAGCATAAAATCTTTTGTTGACTCTAAAGAATGTTGAACTGGGTATTATAAATGAAGCAGCCTACCTAGATATTTATTTTATTTTCCAGGACGTAAGTATTCCTTGCAACATACAGATATATTTTTAAGGATGTAGCAAAGATCATAATTCTTGCTCACCAAATGTTACCATAAGAATTTTTCACTCAAAAGAGATAAAGAAAGCATCATAACACTTTGAAGAACCAAGAAATTGTCTTTTTAAGTGGCACTTAAAAGAACTTGGGCAAAATTATGAACATTAACCCACATAGAGGAGACAATGCAATGAAAATCTAAAGGCAGAAATTGCTTCTGACCTGGCACTAACTACAAAGATGAGATCTACAAAGAAGTAACTAAGTAACATATTATCATCACCTCTGAGTCTTTATGATCTGCTCCCATGCTTCTCCTTAAAATATCCTAGCAGTATTTAGACATGCAACCGGATAGCCTCAGATTGCCCTGCCCTACCCTCTAAGACAGCATTGGTGCCCTGTTCCATCCACTAAATAACGTGAGTAGTCACTCCAGGTCGTAGAGCTCTGTTGACATTGCTACCAGATGAAGAACTGTTTGTGCTGGAGGGTTATTTTGTAAAACCATTAGGCTAGAGAAACATTCAAGCAAAGGAATAAGAAAGAACTCTTCATTATCTAAGGACTCACAAATTAATGAACCAGGCCAATTGCTCCAACTTTTCTCCTCCTTTGGAAAGTAGTCACAGATCCTTGGGTAGTCACTCATGGCTGTGGGGTTGCCAACCACCAGAGACCACCAAAGAGACCCCCAGGACAGAAGAACACATGCACCAATGAGAGGGAATATATGTAAAAGACTTGGGGGAAAATTATAATCAGGTTTATGTTTCTCCTGGGGAAACCATGAATATGTGTGTAAAATATAGCATATTAACAGGAGCTTTTTCTGTACTCTACATTGTTCAATAGGTGAAGCTATCCCACATATATCCAGCGCCATAATAAGATTGCCCATTCCCTAGTACTAAACCTATAGTGTCAGAGTATTTACTTTCTTGCTGGTTTTGGTAACAACATCTCTTTATTAACCAGTACATCCAATATCAGGAATGGTGTGCCTTTTGGTAGCTTTTAGACAACAAGTTTAATCATGGAACGTAGAAAGGTCTGGGTTGAAAGGGACCTTACCAGATTATCTGGTTCCAGCTCCTCTGCCATGGGCCGGGACACCTTTCACTAGAACAGTTTGTTCAAAGCCCCATCCAGCCTGGCCTTAAACACTTCCAGAGAGGGGCTATGCACTTCTCTGGGCAACCTGTTCCAATGCCTTACCAGCCTCACAGTAAAGAATTTTTTTCCTAATATACAAACCTACTCTGTTTCAGTTTGAAACCATTCCCCTTTGTGCTATCACTACATGCCCTTATAAAAATACTCTCCTGATTTCATAGTAGTTATATCATAAGAGAAAATTCTCTGTTGGAAAGAAATTATTTTAATGATGGAAAAAGCATTACTAATATAGAAATATCTTTGACATGAGTGCTATAATGCCAGTCATAATGGATCAGAAGTACCTGCAAGAAAAAATTACATTCATAAGACTAAGAGTTTGGAGTTGGTGGATTATGAGTTAATTTGAGAGTTTATTTTCTGAAACACTTTTTGAACTAGAACACACAACCATAAATATCTAGCTACTTGTCATGATGGCAGCTTCCAATCCATCAAAATACTTTGAGGTTAAGAACAGCCTGTTTTTTCAAAGGACATTGTATAGTTCAAGAAAAATTAAGTGTACTTCCCAAATGTAAATGATTCTGAAAAAGTGTTATCTTTCCTACTTGGAAGGCTTTGCAACAGAGAATATAGATGCCATTAATTTATGCTTAATTGCAGGAGGGAATAGAACACATCAAACTTCTCATCAAGCCCATTTGAGGAATTTTGATTTAGTCACAGTATTATACAGCCATTAGTTCAACTTGAGGAATTATGAACTAGCTGAGCAGAAAACAGAGCCTTTTCTGGGCTGAGCCAGAGTACAGGAAATATTTTGAGCAGACAAGTCCCTTGTACTACAGTTAGCCCCTTCCTCTGATATCACAGTTTCATATCTCATGCCACAGAAGATCAAACATTTACTAAATAATTCAACGACTGGCTTAGAGGATATCAAAAGTGTCTGAAAGTAAGGTGTTGATAGTGAAGCCAATCATGTGCAGTGAAGTGTTTTGAGAGTTATACATTCAAAAAGAACATCTGAAAGGATGTGGCTTGAATTTGCCATATATATAAATTTAAGAGGGGAAGGAAGAACCATGAAAGTGCAATGATGCAAGGAGACCTATCCAAAACCTATCCAAGATGTTCTTTCTTGAATGTTTATATCTGAGAAAGAAGGTGGAGAACTAAGCACAGAACTGCACACCTGTACTGTGTGGGTAATGAGATACAAAAAAAATAGTTTTCAGTGACGTTTTAGGAACAAACACATTGGTACAACACTATATCTTGGTCCGAAAAAATAATACTGGACCATCCCTGTGGAGCAAAAGTACAGGTAACTGCAAAGTTCACTTTTTTGAAGGTAACTCAGTTTAGAAAATATTTGATATTGAGGATATCTAAAAAAGAAATTTAAATGAATGTTATCCTCAGTGGCAATAAGTGTATACCTGTGATACCACTTCAGTGCTCAACACATTCTTCTTAGTGCTCTTAAATATTAAACTCCAAAGCAGAAATAAGGCAGATGCAAAGGATGTTTTACATTCCAGGATAAAATCAGTCACTGAGGAAATTACTTCAGTAATGTTAGAGAATATGTTAATAGCAATTTGAAGGGGACATCACATCTTCAATCTCTTCCTAATAAATGTTGTTGCAACAATATTGGAATCTCTGTGTCTGTGAGAGGGGTTGAATGCGTTGATTCATACGAATTGCATCACAATATCAGTTAAGGTTTGGAAGCATGTTTGGTGGGGTTTTTTTTTGACATTTTCATGGTGTTACACTTCATGAATAATCTGAAAGGTCAGAAAAGTCACTGTAGTGTGTTAAATGTGTCTAAATTGGAAAAGAACTGCAAGTGTAATGTGAAAGCTTTCGACAAAAATTCACTGTGATTCAAAAGCCAATATAATATCAAGTAATTCTATTAATTTGACTGGGCCATGCTCTGGACACTGAATTCAGAGTCTTCATATCTTGTATCAGGATATTTTATCTAAAATAGTGTTTAGTTATTAAAATCTCTTTCATTAAATAAATTCCTGTGAATTCATACTCAGCTTTTAGCTGGAAATTACCATAATTTTTAAAACACTCTTTTTCATATGATCAAATTCAAATTTTTCAGTCTAAGAGAGCAAATTAAAGTTTTTCTTTCTTCTTTACATTTGGATAATGTTTAGTTCTAAATATGGTAATAAAAAGCAGGGGAGAAAGAATTGAGTGAAATAAGATTAATTATTAAAACATTCTGACCTTAAAAAGACTTTGCTTTTTGGAAAATCTTTTCTGGGAAAACCAGTTGGGTCTACTTAAAAATGTAGCATTTATGAATCCTAAGTTCAGGAAAAAAGACCACTTTTTATCAGGGAAGAAAATGGGGAACTTATGAAGCTGATTGCATCTAGAATATCACAAAAAATTCTCCAAACTGTCCATTATTTCCCCTTCATCCTTTCACCCAATCTAGTCTGTTTCTAGCTAATAAGTTTAGTAATGACTATGAATACTGTAGCTTAAATCCTATTTCAGGGATTTTTTAGAAAAATTGCAGAGTATTTATCTGAATTTGTATTGTCCATAAATACTATTAGTATTGTGCATAAATACATAAAGGTTAAATTTATAACTGTATTTTAATTACTTTAAAATTATCTCCACATTAAAAAGAACTTACTGTACTTCCAGTAAAAATTTAGTAAAATTTTCAGGGCTACTAAAATGGAACAGATTTCTGTGAAATCCCATACCAAAATTACAGAGTAGACAAAGCTCAGGAGGGCTTCATAGTGGGAGTTTTAGCTACTTTCTGCTGGATGAGATGGAAGATCTGCCCTGTTAATAGACTGTTTGATCTCTGGCAATTGAAGTATTCATTTGAAAACTTGGGAATCTATATGACTCAGCTTGTAAAATTAGAAATCAAGAGCTAAAATTTTCATCAGACTTGGAACAAACAGAAGGGCTCACAGTCTTCTTTATCAGAGTATATCTCATTTTAAGAAAAGCAAGCAGAAAAATAGTTTATTATTTTGTAAGGTACTTCTCCAATTGTTTATAGTACTGCAGAAGTGTATTCAGCGTAGCTGCTCCCCTCATCACAACCATTCCATAATTATTTTATTATTTTTATCATTATGTCAAAAATTCTGTACTTTTCACAAATGTTTTTCCATACCATCATATTTGACTTGTTTAATAGTTGATCTCATGCTTACACACACACACACACACAAAATCTGTAACGTGAGAGAAATAATACTCCTCCTGACAAGGATCTTATATGGTATAATTAAACTGACTCAAAGTAAATTTGATTTTGGTACTGGGAAGAGCACCTATACTACTGAGTGGCATTTAGTTCAACCTCAACATTTGTAAGATAAAGTGTGGCTTGACTGCCTGCTTAATAAATGTTACAAAAAATAATTTATTGCAATACTGATAGTGGTTTTCCTATAACGTACCCAAAAAGTTACGTATGAAATGTACTAGTGCTTCATTTTTCTTTCAACCTCTGGATCACAATAATCATACCGTTACACTGTTTGTTTATAAGTGCCTAACTATTTTAATATTTTCAAAAATACATATAATTGTTCTGTACTTGAGTTGTTTGCTTGCTAAACCCATGTCAGCTTTCAGGGGGATTTTTCTCCTTAAATTTTAAGATAACTTTCAGACTGATGTGCTGCTGACCCTAACAGAACTTCATGAAGCTGAGAAAACAATGCTGAATCAAAGATGAGAAGAGCTAATAGATCTTTTCAAATATTTCCTTGAGGATAGAAAGGCATGTAACCAAATGGGCAGGAAGAGCACTCTACCACAATTTATTGACTCCTTCTTGTCAGTTTACTCCTCATTCTGTTGAAATGTTCAGTTTCTTATATTTGAATATATATTGAATGTAAGTCATGACCCTTTGGTGATCACTAAACATTATTCTAGTTCACTTGCTTGTGAATCTGAGAATTTTAGCCCAATGTATATGTCTCACTTCCACAGTCTATGATTTAGCTCATTTTTATAATTCCATCTCTTCATTCCTTGTCTACACTTGCACTTTTCAAGCGTCAGGAAGGTGTAAGTGGGCAAATGCAACTGGAGATGTATTGTTCAAGATGTTCTTGCTTAAATGTTTATAGGTGTGTTTATACAGCGTGGTTATAAGGTAACTGATATCTGGTGTCCATGTGGGATGGAGTCTAGTTCTACATTCCCTTGGCAGTCTTAGGAGACAGACTTTTTGTGCAGACATGATTTATTTTGACTCTTCCAGGCAGGTTCCTCCACCAGGAACTCTGAAATTTTTTTAACTTTGCCAAGAGATCTTTTTGTGTGACTTCTCTTTTTATATGTCCGCATTTAAATGTTCTATCTGAAATATTTTCACTCCCCAAAAGCCTTCCTAAGCTCCAGATGGAAATCAAAGTCTTGTCTATTTCTTTAAGTTAATGCCTTGTTTGTGAACAAGAGACTGGTTTTTTAAAGTGTGTTAGGACGAAAATAAACCCTGTCTGTTCTTACACAACATTCTTGTAAAACTTACACAGTGAATGGATTCAACGATCAAGTTCTGTTATCACTGTTAGATGTTTGTGAAAGACAACTTCTACATAGGAACTTTGATAGCACCTACAAAAGAACTCATTACACTGCCATTTGCATTAAAAACTTTTTATCACTTTGCAATATCTGTAAAATCATCAAAAATTGCCTCAATTTGACAATGGTTCAAATAATACTGTAATGTTTGACCAGACATTCAAAGTCTTGCAGATTCCAATTTTATTATATTTGACACCAGACAAAATGTTTACATAAAATTTCATACAGCAACTTTACTAGAGGAAGGACAAGTTCTCTGATCAAATATTTCTTTTCAAGAAAAATCGGTTCATTTACAGCTTGATTTTTTGCTTGCATTTAGCTCAAACACCCATTGTTTGAACGATGTATTGCAGTACTTTTCCTCTAAACGTTTATATCTTTTTTAGCAAATAAGTGTAATTTAACATTTTCTGCTTCATTTTGATTTTAAATGCAACAACAGAGAGAGATCAACTGAGGTTCACCTCAGTTCTCTTGGTCTAAACCCAGATTTGTAAATATCTTCATGAATCCAGGTCTGAACTGATATAATAGAGCACATAAGAAACTTATTCTGAATTCAAGTCTGAGGATATCTTCCACTCACACCATGTTCTTACTACCAGATCCACAGAAATAATGATTTTTCATCTCCATTCTAGGATTAATGGATGATGAAGCAATTATAAAACATCTTTCCAGCTTTTAAAGGTTGGAAGAAATAAAACATCACAGATGCAGACTTAGACCTATAAAGTGTCACAGCTCACACAGCATAAGCAAGCCATCTTTTTGGTTCTGTAGTCAAAACAAAAAAAAGAGATACTAGCTTTTTTCAATCTCCTAGAGTTGACCAGGCACGGTCAGGTACCCATATGTATCTCCTGGCTGTAACCAACAAACAGCAATTGTGCTCTTTTGCTGGCAAGACTAATTTAAGGAGAATATATGGACAGAGAGGTAATAGAGAGAGCATTGTACTGTCCAGCACTGATAATCCAAAGGTTTTAATGGACTGTCAAATCAATAGAGGTGGGAGTCTGCATCAGGGTCATAGGTCATCAAAAAGAGAATTACTAAATATGGAAAGCTTACATCTCTTGTGATTTTGACTTTGCATCTGTTTCTACAGCTCCCTTAAAGAGGGGTTGGGCAGCTTTATAAGACCAGGAAGTTGCATCATCTCTTAAAACTTTGTGCTGTCACCACAGCTAAATGAGGTTATACCCATTTCATTTTTCTGTCTTCTCTGCTTTATTAATACTGAAAAGAAACAGAGTATGATACATACTCCAGATTCACGTATTTTATTGAAGTATAAATTTGATTGTCAAACTATGCTTGCATTTTGTTTGTAATATCCAAGTTTGGAAGCATAAAAATCAATTTATACTTCCTCCGTGCTGCTTGATTTGTTAGTGAAGTATAGTTGTTGCATACTTGAATTAGCTAATAGAAAAAAATGAGTTTGTACAGTTAATCTCACCAGTACCACCTGCCAGTGCATCTCCTGCAGTGCAAATCAGATATGCTAAGTGCTCAAGCGAGTGATTTCTCCCTGCAAGTATAAACTTACAACATTGCATTCCTAATAAAACTGCTGGTCAGTGGCATGTGGCATGAATGGCAGAGAAACTGATGGTGGTTTACAAGACTATCGTGTGCTGTTTTCTAAAAACTGTAAAGCAGCAAGGCTCTGCTTTGCAATTCTTTATTACAGGCTCTGTACATCTGCAGGGGTTTCTGTTCTGTGCAGTGAGCAGAAAGGCAGGCAAACAGTCTGTGGATCACCAGCACTGGGTCATCAGCTGCTCATCTGACTGAGGAAATAAAAAGGCAGGGTGCTCTAAAGTGAAAAGAAATAGCTTTTGACAATCCACTGTTGTGGAACACCAAAAATCTGTCATTCATATGACTCCTATAAACTGACTCAAAAAGCTAATTAAATGCTCAAATGAGCCTTGAGTATTATATGGCTGGTCTTGAAACACATTTATCCTTCTACTACATACTCCTGAAGTGCAAGACAAATAGATGGAAGCAGTGCCTACCCTTGCTGAAAACAGTAACAGATTTTCACCTTAAATTGAAGTTCCTCCTGTTATACAATTGTGTCCCATTGCTTTGCAGCATTATGGATTGCCCATTATTTTTAAAAGATCATTTGATGCAGTCATTGTGTTCTTTGCAATCAGAAATGGCAATAATTTTCTGTTGTTTCCCTGAGAAAGTCAATATTGAATTAGTTGGTGGTACCTTTTAATTCTATTCTATTTTAAAGCAGTGTACTTTAAACTTTTAACTACTGTAAACAAAAGGTTTTTTCAGGTTTTTAAGCCCACTAGCTTACACAAGGTGAGATTGCTTACAGTGCATTTATTGATATAGCCATTAGATGACTATGGTACTCTGAAGAAGAGAATTCACCTACATTAATTGCAGCTCAATTTTCCTTTATTTCATATTATTCAACAACAGTAAGGGTTAGAAATACTGTTTTGTAATACATTTAACTAAAATTCAATATTTTTGACAGTAAAAAAAAGAAGAGAGAACATGACCTTAATTTGGAAATGGACCATGACAGAACTCACAGTTTCCCTATTGCTATGTATAATTTTATAATGTATTGCTTACATTTTCCTTTCTATTTTATACTTTCCTCCTCTCTTTATCATTCTCCTGCAGTAAATTAAAACTGCAAAATTTGGGGTATTATTAATCAATTATATTTTGTTGCTTTTTGAAATTTTTTACTTTTCCAAGAAAAAGCCATCCTCCCCTATGTGGTAAAACAGTTTGCAGAAGCAGAATTCCATGGTGGAAGAATGAGTAGGCAGCAGCCAATACCTGTGCTGTTCCTAAAAAGACTTGGGTACACTCAGAGCAGAAAATTATCTGCCAAATGATTTTGCATATTTCTTTTCCCTGTTCTTTGACAGTTCACTGCTTCACACCTAGCCAGAGTCTCTGCAGAAAGCTTTTGAAAGCATTTTGAATTGTGAAGTGCTTTCAGTAATACTGAAACCTTGGAACCTCCTGGACAGTAGCTTTGTCAGATTGGAAACTGAAAATGCCATCATGCCATCATGCTGCTAAAGCATTTCATTATATTTGAATTGTTATAGCTTTTGAATGAAAGTCTGATCTTGTGAGAGATGGCAGCTCTTATTTTCCTTGTCTGATTCTGCTGATTTTAACTCATTTGTGTTACCTGCAAATTATAAGTTAAAAACAAAACAAAAAGCAACAACAAACAACAAAACCAAAATAGAGAAAAAGAGGGGAATTTCAGATATTCCCAGGGAAGCAAAACCACTCCGAATTTTTTTTTTTTTTTGATGGCTTAGTACTCATAACCATAAAGGTCAAAGAATTTGCAAAACTCAAAGGTAAAAATCCTGTAGTCAGTTGCAAGACCTAGTCCCATTTGGTAATCTTGAGTTAGTGAATTCACCCCATTGTTGAAGTGATTTTTGGTTTTGACTTAACAAGGTGCTGCTATTAAATTCTTGTGTTAGGCAATTGGGTTTGGCCATCTACCTGGAGTAAAAAACCAAAATTTTTGCCATTAGAACAGTCTATGTTGGACTCTGCCTGATTCTTGTATCTACTTTTGATCTGATTTAGTAATTTAATTTTTTTTCACTTAGGTCTTGCAAAGTAAGGTGAACAACAATCCAATTTATATTTTAGTATCTTTATATTTATGTCAACACAGAGATCCACAATTGCATCCTGACAATTTCTGAAACTTGTATGTCTATCTAATGGAACTGCAACTGAAATGATAAAGAATCTTTGAAAAAGGCCCCAGGCAGGGCTTACTGCAGTCCCCTAATTCTGAAGGATCATGTACATGGGAGGATATAAAGTTCTGTTGACTGCTATTTTTTGACATGTTTGAACAGAAACATTTTAGGACATGACATATACCAGAAAAATAAATAGTATTTCTACACAGATTCAGACTAACAATGAAAGCAAATGAGACATGAATGTAGTGATCATTCCCTTTTTATGATCTCCCAGCTCCCAGCAAGTGCTGTGAACCAAGTGCTTCATGAATTGGATGTCATCTCTTTGTATTGCATAGCTCACAATAGTTATTTTTTAACCATTAGTTTTCTTATTTTCTGAACTCATGCACATTTTTGTCACCATATACCTCTCTGGTACCATCTAGTTATATGTTAAAGGAAATACACCTTTTTATTTTTAATATGCCTCTGTTACCTTGTTTTGATGCCCACTTTCCTTATATTCTGAGGGGCAATCTGTAATCCACACCCCTTCAGCCTATTGTCCTGTCTATAATGACTTTAAAATAAATTATTGCATTTCCTTTGTCATCTTTTTAGTTGGTAAAAGCCCTCATCCCTTCAGGAACTGTTTGGAGAAAGAGCTTTAATAGGGACCTTGGTTTCTACTTGTTGTCTTTTTGTATAGTTGTTCTTCTTCTACTGCAACTCTTGAGGATGGGAAGTTTTAAAGTGTGACTGAAAATTTTCAGTTTGGTTTGTTTTCTTTACCAAGAGTTCTTAATATTCTATAATTTTTTACTCTTTTGCATTATAAGAGGAATATAGAAATGTGATGGTTTAAATTTTACAGGGCAGATCAATAGGAAGATAATTTACAATCATGTGCACCCTGTTTAATGCGTGTTAGTCACAGTGGTGAGAGGTTATTCAGGTTTTATACCACATTTGGTGGGAATTAATATGAGCAATTTACTAGATGCATGTTAAAGGAGATTTTTATGCACTGATTGCATGTACTATGCCATCAGTACATAAAAATATTTATGTTGCGTTCTAATGTTTCGTCACTGTGATCTAGCAGTTTGCTAAATGCTTGTGACTGGTCAGCGCTCAGTATTTGCCATTCATTTTTTCAGGCAGAGTTAGCAGGCAGCTAGACTAAAATGCATATTCATGCTAGTGAGTAACTGCAGACACTAAGGTACACCCAAAACCCAAGTCTGTCTAGAGAACTGTAGATAAAATGGGCCAAATTACACTAATCAAGACAGCAGCATTTCTGGTGCTAAGTCTGAGGCCCGCGATGATGGTCAGAGACAAAATTTTTAATATAATTTTGAATACAAACACCATTAAATTTGATAAATATGCTTTTCAATACATCAATTTCTTATGAGTTCGGATTTTTGGATGGTTTGGCCTCACTGGAAGATTTACATTTTGCCTACAGTCTGAGTCAGATCATCTGACCTCCCTTGGAAATTCTTATAACTCTGGAGGAGACTGATGTTCAGAGACGAATTTATGTTGATTTTTTTTTTCTTTTCTCTGATTGATGGTGCTTTTCTAAATATTCTAAACTTGGGTGCACAAAGGAAAAAAAATTATATTTATTTTCTCTCCAATTTTGCAACGGATTCTAAAATGGCTTACTACTGATGCTACTACTGAGTCCAAACAAACTGAAAATTAAAGGAAATCTTCATTTTTGGGAGGCAGCACAAAGCCTGTTACAGAGCTATACACAATTCAGGAAAAAAAGCCAAATATAAAGTTTTCTGTTATATCTTCTCCGTAGCATGCTAAACAAAAGAATATTTATCTAAGCTATTAAGATTCAGAAATCCTAACCTACAAAATGTATTAACTTCCTAGAGAACATTTACAATCATGTTCATGTCACTCCTTCCTTAAAAGTAATCACAGTAAAGTAACAAGTTTTGAATATTTCAAAACCAGGACAATTCATCCTAGATTAACTTGTGCTTCAATTGGTCTTAATGTCACCTCCATTTATTTTTTTTTAACCTGAAATTGAGTATTTCCAGTACTAAAAGACATACAAGCAGATTAGAAGAATTTGCCTTCATACTAATCATTATTTCTAAGACAGAGATGTATTCACTCATGTACAGCGACTATTTCTAACTATCATGAAGTGAATGCTACATTTTTTTAAATTGTGTTATGCCCTTGAGAACTTTCTGTAAGTAAATATGTTTTCCGCTATTAACAACATATGTTTTAGACACAGAATGTGTCCTGTTTATTTAGTTACCTGTATCTAGTTCATTTAGGAAAAAAATCTTAAAACTACCAAGGAACTGTTGTGACATTATCCTATGGTAAGAAAAAAAAGTTTTGGAATCTGTATTTTTTCAGTTTTGGAACACAGTGGTGGAGATTGCAAGGAGCCATTTCAGAATAAAAATCAGATGCAAAAATCTGCAGCTTTCATCTTTCTCTGATCTTGAGTAGTTTGTAAACTCATTTTTAATCCTTCCTTTAGCATTTGCTATACTTGAAAAAAAAGGTCTCTTTTTGCATTTGAGCTCATTTCTTCACTCTTAATTCTACAGCAACTTGTGTAGAAGTAAAGGCTGCTTCAAACTGCCTACCTCCAAGCGCTCATGTGAATGTGGCAAACTAATGAAACCATGAAGAATGCACTGCTAGGTTGAGAGTATGCATAATTTTCTCACACATATATATGTTAAATTCAGGATCTCTTTTAAAAAGAGGGTGAAATGTACTAAAAGCAGTCAGTGCTGGATTGACTTGATTATCCTGCTGGATGATAATACAGATGATACCAAACCTCTTCCATAGGCAAATGAAGAAGGAATTCTGTCCTCTGTAAAGTGAAAACTCTCTGGTGTGGGAGAAAGCATTGAAACATTCAGTTTGGAGGCTAAGACACTTCAGCTGATAGAGCATGAAATTGCCTCAGTGTGGAGGAAAGAAACTGTTCTTATATTGTGAGGTTTAATTAACTTTTGATTAATTTTTTTGACTCTTAAATTGAGCTACCTTAAATAATAACAACTTCAACTTAAATTTATGTGTTTACTTCATATGAATGTATTCCAGCTGCAATATTTCTAAAGGATGTATTAGAGATTTTAATGTTTAAAACATTCTGCCATAATTAATTTGCATGCACACACGCACACACACACACACACACACACACGAATTTGTAAATACTTTCCCTTTATCATAGCTTGAACTTTTTCTTTAAGAAAGCAATAAGGTTTATAGCATATTTAATCAGAGGAAAGAGTAATAATTTGAAGTCTAATGGATATAAGCCTGTAAAGATTTTGAATGTTTTTAATATTATATTTGTGTTGGAGTGTTACAAAATACCTAGTGGGAAAATTAACTACTGAAACAGAGCATTCTGCATGATGCAAAAAACATTCAGTTTGCTAATGTTTTCCACAGACTTATATTTTCAGCAATTTTTAGGACTAAAAATAAACTGCAGTTGTCCTTCCATTTTTTTATTTTCAATAAGGAAAAATTAAATAATAATAATAAAAAAGACAATTATAGTGAAGAAGGAAGAAGGAGGAAGATAAGTTAAAGCTATTTCTTGGATCCTTTTTATTGATTAATTTTGCTGAGATGTGAACTATTTGCGCAAATTAAAAGAATTTACAGGATTTCTTTCCTCCCTTGGGATAAGTTACTGAGAAGAGTGAAATAATGTGTGTGTGTAGAAGAGAAGCATTTAATTGTGAGTGCCTCACAAATCTGAGTGACCTCACAGGTTTGAGAAATTTACCTGTACTTAGCAGAAAAAATAAAGGAGTGTGTTGATTCCTTCCTCTTCTGTAGGAGAATAGGTAAAGACTGATAGCAAAAGGTTGTTCACTAACTCACCACGAGAAACAAAGAAATTAATCAAAAAGTGTAGGAAAGAAGGAAGGTTTTAAGCCAAAGGAGTCTTCCTCACAGTCTTTTTTTTATCTAGACACAAAGAGTTTTTCTGGAGATAGTATTTCTAAAGAAAAAGACTACTGCATGAAATTACTTGGTTATCTATTATTCCATCATCTAAATGGAGCAAGAAGTTTTTATCATCTTTATAAAAATGGTCTCTTAGGTTTAGCTGTGATAAATTGAGCACCACAGCCTAATTCCTGAGACAGTTTTCTTAAGGAGAACCTCACACCGCTCCTGTAGACAGAATGTGTTCTTCCCCCAGCTGATGCCAAGTCTGTGCCTTGGTGCTTTCTCTTTTCCTCTCAGAAGGTATGGAAAATGTCTGAGATGTTTTTCTGTGCTCCCTCATTCAACAAGCTTATGCAATGTCTAATCATGATCAACCTGTGTAGGTTTACTAGTGTAATGTCATTTTGTTTCATGCAAAATGCATACAAGAAGAGTCTCAGAAAATATCAGTAAGTTTTCAATATTTGCTTCCCCTATGCTAAATGCAGTCTTTTTAGATTTTAACAAGAGGATTTAATTTTCCACCACCATCAGCTTTCATTTATCTATTTCTTTTCTTAATATGGCATCATGTTTGTTTCTGTAGTCTCATTAGTATTACTAATTTCTAAGATTTACTATGCTCTTTATCTTTGCATATTTTTCATCCAAGATATTCAGAGGTTTTGACTTATTAACCATTACTGCTAGCTGTACCTTGTTCATGAGAATTAAACTACTTTCTTCTACATTTTGTCACCTTGCTTATCTTTTCTATCTTGACAGAGAACTTTTCATATTTGCTGTTTCAACCGGCATTGCTGAAGACTTTTAGACTCTTTATTTTTCTCTTCTCCTGAAGATGAAAAGCTGGCATGTAATTTGCATGAACTGCTTTCAAAATCTGCTTCTGAACATGACAGTCTGCAGAGCTACTGTCACAGGTAGAGTGTTAATACCCCTTCCCATTGCAGGCACAAACTGTGGAGGAAGGAGAAGAGGAGTGATGGGTCAGACTGGGGTGAAGCTGTTCCCCCTCTGCTCCAAAAAAAGGAGAATACTTCGGCACAGCTGTTGCCGTGACTGGGTTGCTGGAAAATAAATGTTCAAAACACATTTAATTAAAATTATTTAAATTAAAATTAAAGATTATTTAATCTTTTCTTCCCAAATGTGATGTCATCTGAGAGAATAAAAATTAGAAAACAGATTTTCTAGATAAGTGATAAGTTTCTGGATATCAGGTTGCCTGTGCACTCAAGTAGTGGTTGTGACATGGGGTCTTCAGAGTCACTTATTGTGTCTGAGGTAATTGTGACTCATGAAAAGCTATTTTGGCTACCAGCTCTACAAAGGAATAAGCTCTCATTGCGTAGCAGTAGACAATTCAGCTAAACACATTACTTTGAGACTTTTTGTAATAGCAAAATCTGCAGTTGAACCAAGTTGTGTGGAATATGTTGGATAGGGATTTTTCTTTCACCTAATTATGAGCCAGTCTAAAGCTTTTGTTGCATTTTATGCCTTCAGTGAAGAAGGCAACCCCAAGAGCTTTTGTGGGAAGAAGATGAAATAATATGTTTGTACTCAGAAACTACCTTTTCTGACTTTTGCTTCTCTCATGGTTTTGATGACAAAGGTAAGCCCACATTTTGTTTCATTTTGGTTCTTTAAGCACTGATACACACGTAATATCACAGTTTGGGTTAGGCAGGTAACTGCCATGCTGTGCTCATCACAATATGCTGTGTTCTGCTGGTTTAGCCAGTCAGTTACTGTGATTTTATCATGTCCTTAATCCAAGTTCAAAAAAGAATACACAAAACATATTTCTTTTTTCACCTATTACTACTCTGTGTGGTAATCTTTTCCTGTGCAGATTTTACAGTGTGTTTACGTTCCCCAAGGTATTTTTCTTAAGTATCTTTTAAAACTAAAGATGTCTTTTTTTCTGTTACTTTTTTGAAATGCCCTAAATTGTCTCCATTGTCATTGAGTAAAGAACTGTTAGGAGACACTGAATGCAGTGGGGTGGGGAAAGGAGTAAGGAAAAAGCACCTACAACTCATAAGGTGAGACAGAAACAGTTTAATAATAGAAAACAAGTACATAAAATAATACAAATACAAATTATAGTAATAAAAAAGTGAGGTGAAGACTGGTTTCTTCTGCCATGCCTACTGTGACCAGAGCGAAACAGTCTTAAAATGTGCAGGGGAGATTCACATTAACTATTATGAAAAATTTTTTCACTGTTAGGGTGATCAGGGACTAAAATAATTTGTCTGAGGAAGTAGTGGAGTCACCATCCCTTGAGGAGTTCAAGAGGCATCTGAACCTGGCACTGGCTGATGTGGCTTAGTGGTTTAGGGTTTACAGTACTGGTGGATGGTTGGACTGGATAATCTTGAGCACTTCTTCCAACACACACGATTCTAGAAATCAATTCTGTGATTCTTTGACAATAAGTAGGCTGATAGGAATCATACTAAATCCAAAACACAGCACTCTACCAAGGTACTATGGGGAAAACTTACTTTATCCCAGCCATAACCAGCTGGGATAAAACGCACAAATATGTAAATGGATCGATAAAGTGGTTCGAAACAATTTCAATTATTAAAATGTTGTAGAATTCCTCTGAAATTTCATTCACATCATGCCTGACCCAATGTAAAGATAAAAATTATTATCTGTATAATTAATTTTCTGGCTATGTAGCTTACATTAATGAAAGTTGAATTTTTTGGTCACTCAAGGAACTTACACTTTATTGCACAATATCTGGCATCTAGGACAGAAAATACTCCAAAACTTATTTCTCTCCATAAGTGAGCATAACATTTTTAGAAAGGTTGTGGGATGAGAATTTTGAGGAGCAGTTGTCTTGGATTCAAAGTGATAGCACAGTGTCTAAGAGCAAAATTAATTCCCTTATAGAACAGAATCTCAGTAAAAAAACACAAAGCAGGATTTCATAAGGAAAGGACTGCAGACTAAGATAAAAGCATATAAATGCCAAATTATTCTTACAAACAATGCACTGCTGGCAGTCTACTAAACAGAGAAAGCAGTAACCTGATGGTAATTTCTGTTACAGATGAATTCAGCTAGAAATTCCCACCTGTGCTCTATAGTAAATAGTGTGATTTGAAAAACATGCTTTTCATTAGTAAGATCCTAATACTGTTTTTTCAACTTTTTATAGGTAAGAATAGCCAGATGACAGACACAGAGCTAAGTCCTAACATGGAAAACAAAAAAAAAAAAAAATGGCCTTTCTTTCCTATCCTGGATTTCTTTTCTACACATAGTGAATTTTGCTGACAATTACTGTCTTTAGATTTATGTCTACAGTTCAGTTTGTACCTCATATTCCTCTGAGGACAGGTTCTAAAATGAATATTTAATGTTTCTCTTTACTATAGTTGCCACCAAGATACCTAATAAAAGACTACTCTAATTTTTTTGAGAACCAACCATGCCCTGGGGTATATCAGGAGCAGGATCACCAGCTGGTCAACGGAGGGGATTGTCCCACTCTATTCTGTGCTGGCATGGCCTCACCTCAAGTCCTGTATAGAGTTTTGGGTGTTAGGATATGAATGACATGAAGCTCTTAGAGACCATCCAAAGGAGAGCCATGAGGATGGAGAAGGGCCTTGAGAGGAAGCTGCATGAGGACTGGATGAGGTCACTTGGTCTGTCAGCCTGGAGGAGACTGAAGGGAGACCTCATTGCAGTCACAATTTCCTTGTGAGAGGAAGTGGAGACACAGACAATGACACCTTCTCTGTGGTGACCAGTGACAAGACCCAAAGGAATGGAATAAAGAAATGTCAGGGGAGATTTAGGTTAGATATTGGGAAAAGGTTTTTCTCCTAGAGGGTGGCTGGGCACTGGAACAGGCTCCCTAGGGCAGTGGTCACAGCACCAAGATCAACAGGGCTCAAGAAGCATTTGGACAACACTTTTAGTTGCATGGTGTGACTCTTGGGGTTGTCCTGTGCAGGGCCAGGGCCCTTTGCTGCTCAGGATATTCTATGATTATATGACTCATTACTTACTGGTGTTATATTTGGAAAACAAAAAGATGTTGTTTTCAAGTTATTTTTTGTATTTATTTTCTCATTTTTGTTTCAAATACTTATTTCCCTTTACTGGACTCATGAATCTCCACTTCGAAAATCTATTGTAATTCAGGTTCTTTTTATTTTCTCTAAAGTATGATATTTTATGAACATACAGTGTTTCAGGATCTTAATTGGTATGATTATGTGGATCATTGATGCCAGCTTGGAAAATGATGAAAAAGGTGTCACTTCACTAAATTGGATTACAGATCAAAGGTAAAAGTTTGATTTAAATGTATCAGAGTACATTATATCAATCAAACATCAGGGGTTTCTGTGTTAGCATTACCGATATTTAAGTGCAAGGGATAACACTTTTCTTTTTGGGAAATGCTTAAGGAAAAGAGGGTCATTCACCTAGTTACCTAGCAGGCTTTATTTCTGTTGCTTTCCACAAATGCCCAGTCAAATCTGCAACTCAGAATTTTCATATATTTTTGCCTTGCTGATGTTTGCAGTTATAGCTCTATTATGGTAACTCCTACACTATTAGTTTTCATAGGGCTTTCTGCAGCCATTAAGCATCTTGACATCCACTGCCTGGAGACATCATCACCCTTAAAAAGATTTGCACTTATATGCAGCAATCAGAACGTACAGAATGAAATAATATAATGCAGTAGCCCAACTATTCCATTGTAAAAGATATTTTAGCTTTAGGTTCAGTCATGTGTCACAAGGGTTCTCAGACAATCTCAACATTGTATAAGACTGTGCATAAAAATACCACCCCATGCACACACAAACTAATGCATGCATAATCCAAATATCATTTCAGTCTTATGGAGAGAAGGGTATGTAAGACATGACACATGAGATTAATCTACTCTTCTACCAATTTAATCAGATAATTTGTCTACTCTAAATGAGAATTTATGCAAAATGGGAAGAAGATTTGCTTGGATTAGTTTTTACACAGCATAACTATGTGACTTGTGATTTCCCTGTCTGTTATCTTTGTGTGGCTCTATAATAAAAAAGCATGCAATTCCTAAATTTGCTTCGAATCAAACCAAAGGTAGATCTGATTTCTCACCCTGACCATCCAGAGCTGATGTAGTTCTTTCTGTCGTGAAAAGGATTTCTATGGTTTTGAGAGCAGGGAGAGATCAGCCTGCTTCTGAGTGACTGCTCTTGTGAGACATTAAAAGAAAGAGAAAAAGTCTGTAAAGGAAAAGATGTTATCAGATCACTCCACTAGTGGAACAGATATAAAGACAGGGCAACATTCAGTAAAAGCATTTTGAGAATAATCAGTCACAGGAATATTAAGGACACCTGAAACTCCAGTGAATTCCATTTTCAAGGTCAGAACAGTGTGCTTTAATTTTATAAAACCACATTCTTAGCAATAAAACACCATTACAATTTTCATCTTGAGATGGTAGATGTTATGAAAAAAAAGTTAATTTCATCAAGTCTGACATGTAAAGCATGATAAGAAGCTATTTCAATGCGAATTCCAGGAACACATGTACAAATTTCCTACAGGTAATAGCACGTTTTGCTATTATGCTGAAATTTGAAACCAATAAATACATATATGCTTATCAATGGAGTGACATTTCTTTATACTGCACAGCATTAACTGCATAATAATTGCAAACATCTTAAACCATAAGCAGACAATATATAAAGTAATGTGCTCTTTTTCTATGAGTAGAGAGATGTAATTCAGTTGATGAATTGACAAGTTTTAGAAGGGGATATTTACAACCAGCTTTAATTGTTTCAAAATTATCAGAATGTGTCAAAGTGGAAACTATTATAACAACCTTGTAAAAATCAGTGATTATTTGAAACTGTTTATTGTGCTTGCTTTGGTTCACTTGCTAAATGATTGCATCATCACATTTCAGCACTGATAGGACAAAACATTTTTTTGGAAGTGAAAGTCCAGAAGCTTAATTTTATATTCATTTTTATTTAAATAATTACAATCACTTAGATCTGCAGTATTTACTGTAGTTCTCAAAGACAAGAAAAAATAAATGCATCAATATTCAGGAAAAAGCTAGATTTTGAACCAGAGATGAGAGTTGGGTCATAAATGGTTCAAAAAGATAATTTCATTTGTTATTTTAAATATAATTATTCGGGGAAAGTGTGAGTATGGATATTTATTTGTATTTTTAGTTCAACTCCTGCTTGCACTGCAGTAGAGATCCTAAAGATAATAAAAAATTTAAGCTAATTTTCTCCATCTTGCATGCTTTTAATACTCAAGTTTGTGCAGTGGTATTCAGGTGCTCTTATGCAGACTGTAGCATTAGTGTAGGCTCCTTCATATATGATGCATGAAATGGAGAAATTGACTGTTCTGCTGCTGCTGTGCAAGTTCTCCTGCTTGCAAGTTAGGACAGATTCTGTGTCCTGATTACTGAAGTTTAAGTTCCTTAGCCTCTGTGTAGCACTCCTGGCCTTATTTTATAGCATGATGATTTCTTCACATCATGGTCCCGAGGCTGATGCTAGCATCTCAGACTGCCCCCTTTAGATATACTGCAAAAGAAAAAGAATCAAGGCGGCCTAGGCAGTGCAGTGTCTGGTGAACATATAATGCAATGCACACTCCCACATCTTTTTCACAGGCATCACAAGATGACAGCTTGCAGAGCAGGTGGGATGGCAACTCATGCTTTTGAGGGCCATATCCCTGGAGGACTGAGAAGATAGCATGACTTCCAAAGTGCTGGCAGGTGTCCCTTATGTTGGTGTGCATGACAATGACCTGGGACAACTGGCAAAAGTTGCACACCCACAGCAATCTCCTGCCAAGACTATGTATGGCATCAGTTTTGAAAGTAGTTCATGTCCTTTTTTTCATGTAGAAAATCAAATATACGTCCATAAACATATTTAGTTGTCTTAAAAATTCTTTATCGAGACCTGTAACTCTCTTCTTTGTGGTGATTTGCTGCAATTTACTGACAACTATTGCCATGCAAACATATTTCAGCCCCATTTCCAGGCTGTGCTATCAAACAAGCATAAGGGCATATTTGGTGAAGGGCTTACTTTTCACTGAAATGCCTGTTTCCTCCACAGAAACAGATATCTAATCTCATGCAACATACTTTCTAAGGTAATATTCTCTCCATTTCTTTCTTAAGTCTCTCTTCCTTCAAAAAAAAGTAAAAACTTCCTTATAGTCACCAGAGCTGGATTTCCCTTCTTTGATGGAGAGACCAGCTGAGAATTCTAGTGATGACTGTGAAGTGAGAAGCACTGAAGAGAATACCTGTTCTCTATAATCACTCAGAAAAGTCATACAGTCACCTCAATATCTTCTGTGCATCTGCTTCTCCCTGGTTTCACGGAAGTCTCAGTTTCAAACCAGCACTTCAACAACTAGAATATACTTCCCAAATCTATTTTTATTTGCAACAAGTTAAATTATTTTTCCCCAAATCTAGTAAGGCTGTTTTTCCAAAGACAGTAATTGGAAAGTGTCTTTATCTCAACCCAGGAGGTTTTCATCCTACTTTCTCCTTCTCTCTTGTTAAGGAGGGGGAATGAAAGAGTGTCTGGATGGGAATTCGAACCTTAACCAAGGTCAACAATGCTAATTCGAGTTTATTAAAAATCTAGCTGCATATTCTTCTGGTGGCATACACATAGGTTAACCTGAGACATCTGGTCTCAGGGTGTTCATAAGTATAAAATAAACCACTGAATCATTCTTATAGGAGGAAGATCTTCCCTTGATTTCCACATTTTACTGACACATTTTGAGTTATTTAAATAAGGGGTGTGTTTGGGAATGGCAACTGCTCAAAACAAAATTCCTTGTCAACAAAGCATTTCATCCAACACGAGGTAAGGAAATGGTTCAGAAAGATGGAAGTCAGCTATACAGTTTGTTCCAATGGTAGGTAGCTCTTGACTTTTCGCAGCAGGAGGCAGCTTGTTGGAAAAATACCTGTATCCCAAGTGCAACCAGTATTCCAAGACAGACTTGAACATAATGTTCATGCAGAGATCACATGGTGCATATTCTTCCAGATGCATGCTTATAAATGTTCATTTGGTTTTCTGAACCCATAGGACTTACTGCAGAGGTGCAATGCATTCAAATATGTTGCCAGAAAGAGTTGTTTTAGAGAGTAGGAGTTTTTATAATCTGCTCATGAAAATTAAGTGCTTTTATTGGTTGAACAGAGGCAGCTTAAGCAGTAGTAGACTCTATTATTTGAGCTCTACTTGATCTGGTCACAGTTGAGCATCTAAAGAAATTTTCCAGGTCATAATGGACTGTACTTAAAAATCACTTTAATCTGTCTAGAATAATCAAGTAGAAAAAACCTTATGACTTGTTCCAGAAAGCCATATTAGGATATTTGGGGAAACCACATTCTGAAAAAAAACCAAAAACCACACAGCAAATTAAACCAAATTAATTACTTTCTTGTTCTTTTGAAAAGATGATGAATTTTTTCTTAAAAACTTGTAGGTTTTTGGCTCTGATGTTCTATCAGACTACTGTTTTGAAATTTCCCTCTTTTTTTGCTTCTAATAAAAAGTCAACTCTTCTTGAGGCTTTTTTTTTTCTGCTATGAGAAAATGATTGAAAAAAGGACCAAGATTCCCTAGAATGTCTTTTTTCGAAGTTCTGTGGGGTCATGAGTGTTTTCTCTGCCTCTTCTTGTCGTGAACGATCTAGGGTATAAGCAGTTTTATTTACATAGTATCATAACATAGTTTCCAATCCCACAAAATCTGCAAAGAGAGCTTGCTTATAAATGGCTATGAAATACCACAGATAGATACTTGTTCCTGTAAAACTAACTCTTCCTTCCAATCATTCTGATAGGTCTCTTATACATCTGTTGCACATAAAATTCGTTTATTCCCAGACTGTGTAATTACAGAGTTCTCATTCTAACAATTTCTCTGAACATCAAGACTTCTGTTTTGCATATCCACTTAGTTATGCAGAAGGCACGCCTTAGAGAGTCAAATTGTAAAACCTGAACCTCAACCGTCTAATTGAATATATAAGCCTTAAAAAATTAGACTTCAGAGAATCATATTGAATCACAGAAAGGGGGTAGCATACAGAATAATATTACCATATCATCACACCTTTCTTCACCTTCCTCTTGCTTTGCCCCAGGAAAATAATGGCATTCTGTTTCTGGTTTGTTGTTGGATATTTATTTTTTTTGCCTAGTAAACTAAAGTTAATATCTAAGTTAGCTGTGTTTCATGATTTTAATATTCACTTTTCTTCTTGAACTGGTAGTTCCAAATTTTTATAACTCTCTGTTGCGATTTCTTTTCTTTTAATTAGATTATTTTAATTGATGGGAACTCAGTTGCATAATCAACTTTATTCCATTTTTTACCACACAGCTGTTAAGAAAAAGGAGGGAAAAAGCTCTAAGTCACTACAGCATTCAATATTTATTTTCGAAATACAACCTAGGAATGTCAGTACTACTGGGATTGAACTGAAAGGTTATTCAAGATGCCTTACCATGCTAACCTTTATCTATGCCTGGAACAGGCAAGCCAGTGAGACAATATGCAGTTCAGGGTTTCTCATTCTGTGTTTGTGATCTGTCCATAAGAAATTTCCTTGGGAGAATGATTGTCTTGTAAAAAGCACTAATTAGCTGTTGAACTGATTCTAGCATATGGTGCAGCAGAACCTTCACAAAACTGGCTTGAATAGAATGGTGCCATCTGTCTGGGTTGAGTTCAGCTAACAGTCTGTCAGATTTTGTTGTTTTAACCTCTTCAGTAATTAAAGAGAAATTGGCATGGACTGCTAAAAAAATGGAACCTCCCAAAAAACTACCAAACCTTCAGTTCTGTGTGATCAAGGCTCCTTGTGAATCATAAAAAAACATTAGGGTTAATATCAGTAAAAACAAGCTAATACCATTTTCTCTCACATCCTGGAACCTAGAATTCTGATGTAAAGCACACTGGGGCTACAGAAGATCACTTGGTTTTTGTGTTCTGGTACAATGACTAAAGTTATAAATACAATTTAATTTAATCTCCTTTATTATAAGTACCTTATAATTCCATTAGTGGTAGCTATCCACTGATGAGAGATATGACAATTGAAACTGAAATTTAAAATTTAAAAAAATGTTGAATACTTGTCTGTCAATAAACAAAACATGCAGAAGAGATTTAGTTTTTTACCTTGCTAATATCTGTCATAGATTTTCAACATTAGACATCATATAAATTCCTTCTTTCTTTAGGCCTAAACCTGAGTGAGATTCAGCCAAATTGCATTATTTCAGAATGAAAATAACAAGCTTGAAGAGTTTTACACCAATGCCATTAACCAGAAACAGAGAATTATGCTTACTGAGCTTATTAAAAGCATGAGATTTATATTATAAAGCAGCAAAGTAAAGAAAGAGTTTTTTACCTTAGCAGGGTAGGGGTAGAGAGTTCTTCTCAAAAATGAGAACAATAAACTAGAAATGACAATTCATTGATATTTTTTCCTTCAAATAAAATCAACTTCAGTAACACCTGTTTACATTTCTGGAGTAGCCAGTGAATTTTTTAAAATCTCTTACAAAGAGGAATAATTTTTAAAATAATGTCTTCAGATAAGAAGCTCACACTCAGAAAATATATCTTTCTACCTCCTTGAAGCATGGTCCCTTCCCAAGGATTTCATAACCCCACATAGCCCTTCTTCTTGATGCAGAACTAGCTGTCTTGATCTGTCGCTTTCTTTTGCATCAGAGCATGATGCTCATTCTGTATGAGATTTTACAAATGCAGTCATTCCAAAATTTGTGACATTATACACCCATTAGTCTTAAATGTCCAGCAAATTCTGCACTCAACAAAGTCAATAAAAATCATGCAGAGACCAGAGAGGAGAAAGTTGTGCTCCTGATCTCCTTCCTGCGCATATTTGATAAGGCAGAAAGGCAGGGGCCTGGCCACACTGCTGGCCAGGTAGGCAGGTGGACACTGCGACTTCTGCTCTCTTGTAAAAACATCCATTTTCGAGCCTCAGAGAAGATGGATTTCAATGTAAACTAATAAAATGAGAATACAGAGGCCTCTCTGCACCCTATTTATTTAATCTCTAGTCACAGAATCATAGAATTAATAATAGAATTATATTTAATAATTGCGTTTGGGTTGGAAGGGGACCTTGAAGATAATCTGCTTCCAACCCTGTGCCTTCAACAAGAAGATCTGCACCCTAATATTTCAACAGTTTTAATTTAGCTGCGTCTGCATATGTTGTCTCTAGGCTGAAGTAAATTGATTTTAACTATCAATCTACTAAGACCAATTTTAGACTAGTCTTTTCAGAGTTCTTTCAAATATATTTTTTAACTGAATTAATGTGCTCCCATTCTAGAAATTATAAGTGGCCATAATGTATTTATTCTTTGTGTTTTCCAGTAGTGGTCAGAATATAATTACATTACCTGAATTTAATTTTTCTCTCTCATAAATAATAATAATAAAGATTAACAAGCCCTAGCACTGTAGACATTCAGCTTTTCAAAAAATTCCATTAAACAGAGTGTACTAATACTAATAGTGTACTTTTTCTAAAGCACATACATTTTTAAGACTGAGAATTTTAGGAATTTTTTTAGCTAACAAATGGTCATTTTAATTTCTCATTGACACAGTAAAATACTTGAAACAATGTGAAATCTTTTGTAGCTACAGCTAGTGAAATATTCAAGTCCATGAAGGTAGGAAACTGTTTTCAGAATCTGATTTATCTAAAATAAAATCTACTAAAATACTTATGTCTGACAAATATATTGTCTATATGTTGTCTAAAAATTACATCAGCAGTTTAAAAGTTGTATACAACACTTCTCTCAGAGAAACACAGTATATGAAGAAACGATCAAGAGTAAGATAATCAGAGGAAACTACCAACAGTAAAACAGTGCCATCCACTTTGGATTAATGAAAATAATGTTGATGAGCTAGTTAAATCAAGAAATTGAATTAGAGCATAGAAGGGTTCAATATTACTCTATTAAACATTTCAAAAATAAGAGTAACATAAAGGCAATGGACATTTTCAAAGTGAAATGTGAATATTTCCTCCCTCCCAAAAATTGAAGGCTAAGATTAAATGGGCTCTTCCTACTTCATTGTATACCTTGTAGCTGTTACATGAATACCCATATTTGGTTTCAATTTTCTCCCACGCCATTTTCAGACAGCAGTGAAAATGAAATTGAAAAGAAAATGAAGTTTCTTAAAAAACTCAGTTAAAAACTGTGACAGATCTCAAATGGGGTACTGCTTAACTATTTGAATCTACATAAAACAGCCTTTAATCTTCACTACAGGAAAACTCTCTAATCTCAATCACTGTCTCGAATGCTGAATCACTTTATGCAATACAGAACAAGAGTTCTGATACTTGAATGTTTCTTTGAATCCCTCCAGCTTAACAAAGAGCCTGAGAACTGATAGGTTATCTCCATCTTTCTTTGAGAACTTTCAATATTGCCTTATGTCAAGTTTTGAGATATGAGTTTACTGCCTCTATTCAGCTGCAGCTTGAATTCTTATAACTGAAATAGTGCCAGACCCAGCTGTCTCAAAAGCAGTTTCTGACCACACTTCATTTCCTGGCATGTGTTGCATTGCTACTCGTGTAGCTCCACCTGTGTAGTAACCACTGTAGTGCCGGATATTGCCCACTACTGCCAAGCGCTGGCAAGACACTGAACACGTTGGAACTCCTGCCAACAAACTGATTTTGGCCAGACAAAATGCAGGTAATTCAAGAAAACATTGATAGGGAACTTGCGTGTTGCGTATCGTTGCAGTAACATCAATACTAAAAACAGCAAAAGGGAAGTGTGGGACTTGGAGGAAAGATGTCCTTTGAATTGGTCTGAAGAATTCTTTAATTAAAACTTATATGAAATATATCCTCAGATGGCAGATAAGCTAAACCTTATTCACACTCCATCTATTTTGGAACCACAAATTCCTCCTCAGAATTATGAACCTGAAGAATGTTCAACTATTGATCAGTGCAAGACCTTTGAGAAGTGGAGGCTGCTTCATTAGTGTTTTATTGTTGTCTACATAGTGACAAGCAAGAACTTCAAATTTAGATAATTAATTAAATAATAATGAACAAAAAGTTGTCTGTGTAAGTTGATAGACTTTGAATCCATATGAAGGAAAATCCACTTCTGAAGTTTTGAATGCTACTAACATTCTGGGGTGCAAAAATCAATCTTCCATCTATTTCTTTCAAGAAAACTGCATCTGGGAATGGATGTTAAAATTTTAAAAGGTGGCTATCTACTTTTAAATGCTGGTGATAACTTACAGGACATTTACTACTTTATTTTCAACTGTATATTTCCAAATATATGTATACTAGTTTAAAATATGCAATTAAAAATCTTTTGAATTGTTTTTAATTTGTAGCCTATAGCTTGACTCATAGTAATTTTTTTTAAATCACGTATTTATATGCAAATTTAAAACACTTATGGACCAAGAGAGACTTCGGACTCCTAAGATTCAAACACTATAAAAGTAATATGGAGATAGCCTTGCTGATCATGCGGTGACTTAGAACTAACAAGTTTTTCCCAGATCCTAAAAAAGGTTGAAAATTCTGTTGTTTGTCTGGTGGAAATAATTTTCCAGGAGAAAGTGAGAAAGAGTGTTAGCTCCTCAGCATTGTGTCTGTTCACACCAGGGAACTGCTCCATGTGTCATCAATTATTAGAAATCACTACAATTCTTTGAATCTGATAGACAACTGTGCAAGAAGAGTCCTATGTAAACCACTTGGGTTTCTTCTGTATTAATGGGACCAAAAAGAATAATTCTCTCATAACACTTAAGCTAAATATTCCCTTTGAAATCTTCCATGTTTTTTTACATGCCTTAAAGCAACTAAGTTTTTTTAAACTGCGCCCCCCCCGCCACCTGCCCCTACTTTTTTCTCCTTTTTTTAACTGGAGAGAAATCACTCCATAGACCACAATTAAATTAACTATGAGATATTGGAGAAATATAATGCACACAGTTAAGTATTTACTATGTGCACTTATGTTGCCTGTAAAATCAATATTCCTGTACAAGTGAATTTGGTTTTCCTTGCCCTCATCATGCAGTTCTGCTTCACATTAAAGTTCTCAGACAGTTCCTCTCACCTCAAAGCAAACACACTCTGGTTCAGTAAAAGCAGTAAAATTAGGCATGTAAGAATCAAATCTAATAGATTTTTGGTCACTAATGAACCTTCAAATAAAACAATTTCCTCCTTTTTTCCATAAGCACAATTCCTACACAAGAATAGGCTTTTTCTGGTTTTGCACGATATAGCAAAAATAATGAAAATAACTTCATTTAAATTCCCCTATATGCATTTTTTGATTGAATCCAAACCACAATTCAAGAAATAGGGGGAAAAAATTAAAAATTTGAATTTTTTCACAATGAACTCCCAAGATGATATCTAAGGAAAAGAGGGTCAATTATTCTGACTTAGTAGACACTAAAACTAATTCTATATTGAAATAAGCTATGAAAAAATAAGAAAAATGTAGAAGTTGCTTGGGGTTTTTTTAATATTTCCAATATATTTTTCATTTTTTACCAAGCATTTATTATGTGAAATTATTGAAAGATGATTTTTAATTTTGTTTATAAACCTGATACTATATTTATTTCATTTCAAATATCTAATATCTAAATAAATGTTACATGGACTTTATAAAATATAGTAGCTTGGAGAAAGAATATGAGTTGCAACAACTTATATGTTAGACTGACCAAACCTCTTTGTAAAACACCACAGAGCATACTCAGCGAAGAAATATAACCCTCAAAGGTCAACCATACATTCTTGAAAGTTTTACTAAACTGTTACTGGAAATCTCATTATATTCAATTGATTGGTAATACCAATTAAAAAATTGTTTTAAATCTTCTTGCTGGGCTATAGTGACATTGCGTTTATTTGCAGTCAACACAGATTGAACCAGACATAAAGACAAATTTTGGTACTCTGTGTCTTTTGGAGCTATATTCTTTGATTGTCACCAGTGGCTTCTAAATGTTTTATCTGAAGCTTACTTATGCATAAATTCCTTAGGGATTTTGGTTTCCTAGGGTGATCCCACAAACCAAAAAGAATAGTTATAGAAACCAGAAAAATAGATCATCTACAGTCTACATATGAGGAAATGTTTAATGTGTTTTAATTGTTTATCACTACCTAGGCAGCAGGTTTTTGTTTCTGCGGGTGTTTTTTCATCACCTAATACTATTACTATTAGGCCAGAGTTGAGGTTTATCCAACTACTTTCCTCACCCTAAGCATTATAAAACAAGCCAAAAATGTTTCCAAGTAAAACTGCATGACTTGGAATCCAAACTAGGATATTTAAGGATTCTAAACAGAGAAATCCTGAATAAACTCTACCAGATGAATATCAGTAAAATAAAGTTTATACACATTTCTTCAAGTGTGCCCTTGCATTCAGACTGTCAGGGGTCTCAGTGGTTCACTGAATTGGGGCAAACTCTGTGAAAGCTTCCCCAAGTGCAGAGGTAACTACTCTGCCCTGGTTCTCAGTTGTTTTTTCTTTTACTTTCTGACCCCTTTGTTTCTGTTTGACCCCTCCTGACATATCTCTGAACTTTCTTCTCTTAAGCTTTCTCAGCCAAATCTAGGAAAAAGAGCAATTAGGAGCTTCAAGAGGAATACACTGAAATATTTACTACAGCCAGTGAATATAGAAAAAAATTAAGCAAATGTTGTCCACAATTATTTTCATAATCCATTTCTCCCTGATTTAAATGTGTTTTCAGAATTTCTCAACTAGGTCCACCCCTCTTGGACTACACTTATCTGTTATGCCTAAAATCAAATATCCAGCTCACATATATTATCTTTCTGTGCAAAAGTTCAGGTTTGGTTATTACTGTGACAACTTCATTCCATTTTTTTGAGTTTTTAGTAGCAGGACATTAATGTGAGTGGTCAGCTTCACAACACGATTTTTTTTTAGGGTGATGATTGCAGATGAATTTTTTGTCCATTTCTGTGGCAAATTAGTCATGAGAAGGTTGTCCAGAATGTCAGGCTAATTAAAACGATAATGAGAGACACCTCCCTTTTCATTCTAAATCTAAATGTTGAGCAAAGCTTCAAAAAATGTAGAAACTAGTAGTTCTCTCTACTATGAGTATACCAGATTAACTACAAGGTAATTGGACATTGAGCAAAAAATAAGGTACACTTCCATTGTGATTCTTTCCATTAAGACACGGCTACTTAACATAAAGCCAATTTCATATAATTGAACTTTATATTGGTATTATTATTATTATTATTGTATTAATTATTATTATTTCATTATAGCGCTATACCATTCTCTGACACTAAAAAGTTCTCAGTTACATGGCAAGGGCTGGAAGCTCTGCATAGGACACGGAAACATGTGGATTCCAAGTTATCAGTTAGAGCCCCAAGCTTTTTAGTGGACCAATGATATCATGTAAGATCTGAGGGGAGCTTTCTTCTGTGGTAGTTTCTGCTGTGCTGGGAGAGTTTTGTCTTTGTTGTACAGTTTCTGTAAGAATGGGACTGATTTTTAGTAGAGTTTTACTTCATTACTACTGAGACTGAAAAAGAAACAAAAGGACAGTTTATATCACTGGGAAAATGCAGAGGATCTGAGTGGAGCTCAGTGGTTATAAAAGAGAAGAATGCGCATTAAACCCCCTGTGCACATAGATAAAATGTCAGGTCTTTGGTGCAGAACGAAAAAAAATCTCATTTCATTCTAATTGGTTACATTGAAGATAAACTTCAACCAAGACTCCTCTGCACAAATATATTGAAGAATACTTTCTTAACCTTTTCTTAGTAATAAAAAGGGGAAATAACAATTCCCTAGATTTTCTCTTATAAGTGAAGGGGGAAAAAAACTTCAAAGCAAACAAAACCACAAGATGAATAAGGAAAATCAATTCTACATACAGAGGAGTAATCTTTGACTTGCCATTAAATGATATTTATAAGTGCTTAAAGAGTCAAATGGGATGATCAAAAAGAGATAATATTTTTTTCCCAAAAGTAGTAGAAAAGAAAAATGAAAGGAATAGATATTGATTACACATTTTTCAAAGCAACATCCCTGTTCCGTTGACACATTTTTCAATGGGAGAAAAAAAGTAAGCAGAAGAATCTTTGAAGTGTTCTTGTGTTTTCTTTTCATCAATTTTTTCCTATTCTGAATGGCTTCTCATTTTTGTCATCTAAGACCTGTTTATACAACATGTAACTACTTGCTTCTTCAAAAGGAATTCGGTAGAACTAAGAACTGATGTCACTAAGACGAAGAAGACCTTTGAATTTATTTAATAGCAAACTACATATGCTCACTTTCCTAACTGTACAGCTGGACAAAAAGTGCTCACAATTCTGTGTACTTTCCAGGTGTGGAGTAGGACTCTAGATATAAACCATTGTCAGACAATTTTATTTCCAATGAATATTGGATGTGTTTTGGAAACAAACACAAATTTCATCTCACAGTCAGGGCTGAGAGTAGGAATGGGATGAAAGACAGAAATCTAGGCTCTTACCTCTTTTTCTTTTAAATTAAAATGATTTTTTGCCTTAAAATATTCTTGTATGTGAAAACACACCAAATTAAGTATTCAAGGGAGTCTGCCATACTTTCACAAGTAAAAAAAAATTGATGGTAGTCATGGTCATTTTTCAATTTTTATCATAGTATAGCCATTTGTTAACTAGCATTTTGTTCCTTGACTCTAAGAAAGTCTCGTTTTACATGTGATGATTCCATATAGATAGTATAAAATTATTTCCTTGTCATTCGTCTTGAATTGCCTCTAAAACAGTATGTGCATGAAAATTAGTATTTTCTTACAGCACACTGATTAAGGCAAACAAGTTCTGGTTCTTCTTCCTGTTGAAATGGACAGATGGTTTTTCATGTCTTTGAGGTTAGGTTGGAATTGTCATGAAATAAAAATTTAAAAAGAGATTTTTTAAAATCAGACATTTAATATCTGCATTTATATTTATCTGCATCTACATATAAGCATTAAATCTTATTTTGAAACAAAAAAAATGAAGTTCAAAGTTGGCTTTTAGCTATTAGAATAATTGTGTTTAAAATGTACAATATATGTACTTGGATGCTACACATGTAAACTTTGAGACACTGGTTCTTGCTAACATTTTTTCGTGTAGAAGTGCATTATTCTAGCACTATTTTGAGTGAAGTGAAGAAGAGTTAAATGGAAAGCTGTTTCCTAAATCCTAAATCAAAACATATCTGTATGTGTGCACATGTATTATATAATGGACATACAGTCTGGAAGCTACTTAATGATTATGTTCATAGTCAATTAAGTGGGACTGAGTAACAAATATGGCATACAATATTTATTTTCTCAGCAAAACAAGTCCAAAGTCCATTAGTCTACAGTCACAGTGGGGATTTTTACACCTTCAGCATTTAGCTTGTGCTTTTACAGCACATTTTTTGAAATGTCTTAACCTTGTGCATTGCCAAGATTCTGCTTGAATCTTGTCTTATTAACAGTTCTTTGTCAGCCTAATTTCCCATTTTCAAGTCTTACACCATTTTTTAAGATCTTTTGCTTTTGCGAAGTTTAAAAAACAGTTTTTCATTACGTATTTTTTTCCATGGGATTATTTAAGGAACAGCTTACATCTCTCTTACACATCCTATTTTCATTCTTTAGCTTTTTTCCACTTCTGCTACCTTCCCTTCAGAGAATAATTCCCCAAGGAATTGTTGAGCCTGCCTGATCCTTTGAAAGACAGTGCTGTGTTCTGAAAACAAAACAAGCTTTGTGTTCATCGTTGCTTGTAGGAGACTATAATTTGGAGCATAGGAAACTTATCAAATTAACACAATGATGCTAAAAGACATGTTTAATGTAAAAGATCATTAAAAAGAGTGAAAGTTGGGTTAAATACCATGTAGTTTTCTTTCTTTTCTTAAATGATGGAAGCTGAAATGTTTTAGAAAGATTAAAAAAACTTTTTGTAGAATTTATTGTATATTTAGATAAATCAGGCTTGTGAAGGAGAAAGGGATAAATTCTATTGGAAAACAGTCTCAATATTGTCTAAACCTGCAAATATTTAGTGTTTACAAAAATTGAGGCGTGGTGTTGTCTCAATGGCATTGTAGGGGTGGAAAGGCTGGCTTCATGTCTGTCCTGGCAAACGTGATATTGAACTCAGGGCAGTTCTGCTTATGTATTAGAAAACTCTTTAGGCCACAACTTCCAACCTTCATTTTTCCTTAAGTTTACATTTCTTCTGAGCCTCACAATGTTTAATACAAATGTGGAAGGCAAAGATATTTTTCTTCATGTATTAATTTTATTTCTATATTTGAGAGGTCATTACTTTGCCTTTTTGATTTAGTGCCACAGCACTTTCATTTTTCATTAATGCTTTTGTTTTCTACAGTACAGGAAATAGGAAGGGCTTTAGGGTTTCTAACTTTAGATTGTATATGATAGATTCTTGTATTTGTCAAAAGAACAGTGCATATAATTCTGAAAGGCGTGAACCACATGGTCAGTGAGCATAGGCTAATCAACCCCCCTTCAGGAAAAGTACCTAGAAAGTATCTGAGTAAGATTGCAGAAACCGAAAATCAAGCTTCCAAGCAGAAGTTAATCTCTAAACTACTAAATCATTCTTATCTTTAAACTACTAAATTTTTCTTATTCAGTAGGACCTGTTACGAATTCTCCTCCAGGAACCCCTGGAGGAGAATTTGTAACAGGTCCTACTGAGTCTTAAGACTCCTGGGAAAATGTCTATTTCAACTGTGCAATAAAGCGTGGCAATAACACATCCTTTTCTTTTAATAGATGTTCTCCTCTTCTCTTTGTACACAGTGGGAGAGATAATATGGTGGGATAATAACATGGTAGGATAATATTCCATCCCACTCCAACCTCTATGCAGCTTTATAAGTTCTTTGGGACTTTTTAGAAATGAAGTGCCCTTCCAAACTTGTTCCTTCTAGATGACTGATATCATACTCAGACATCCAAGAAATCCTCACTGTACAATGGACAGCAATTTTACTGAACTAATTTATTAAATTTGCATCTCCCAGGCCCTGAATTCTGTAATTCTGATATCCCTTGCTGACTGCCTTCACCACAAAGCACTCTTAGACTCTGCTTGAAATTTAACACCCAAATGTTTTAACTGCAGCCATTGTATCTTTTTGTTTTGCCATAAAACAGGAGGCTTATAAACAACTCTTTCTACCCATCAAATTCTCCTGGGCTTTCTGTTAAATCCACCAGTAAAACCTCCACCCCAATGGAATCCATCTGTATAGCATTGCTTCCCAGTTCAGGACTTGCTTTGTCTTTTCATGTTCACAACAAATTCCCCCTATGTTATAGTGCAAAGTGGTTTTTTACATTCTTCATTTTCCATTCAGTTTTGGTGTAGTCAAAAAAATTCATCTTTTAATACTATTTTCCTTTTCTCTTCTTGTTTAAAAAGGTTTTGTCATTGTCCTTTAATAAAACATTTTTCAGATAAAGATTGACACTTGAATCCTACCTGCAAAGTAATCTCAGATACTCAGCAGAACCTAAGTACAGTAGAACAATAAATCGAGTTTGATAGTGGCAGCAAACACCTATCAAAATTAGTTTTCAGGTGATGCAGGAGGAATAATAAAAACAAACAAACAAACAAAAAACCAACCAAACAAACAAAAAAAGAAACCAAAACCCAAACCACATCCTGAATTCCTGAACTGGCAGGAGGTAAATAATGGGGTAAGCCTACATGATTCATGCTGGCCTCCCTGATGTCAGGGAAACATCTTCAAAGTCTTGGTCTAATTCTGAAACCTAAGAGGCAAAACTTACTACTATCATGAGTTATCTAGACTAAATGGTCTAAAGCCATTCATCACATCTTTTCTGATGCTGTGCTTATAGCAGGATCAATATTTAACACTTCTGCAAAAGTGAAAGAAACAAACAATGTTTATTTAACTAGTTATGAATGGAAATAAGGGGGAACTTGTGCTCTTTGCTGACAATCACTGAATCCATGAATCATAGTTTGATTCCTCTATTTTATCATCAACAAACACCATTAACACAATATAAGCAAATCTATTTTTTCAATGGTATAGAAGCTTCAGGCTACCTCTTGCTATTTGTGTTTTATTAGTTCACTAAACAGTGTACATCTGTACATCTTCTGAAAAAATTTCAAATTCCAATACTGGCAATGTTTAATAGGATCTCTTAATCCACCATGTGGCAGCCTAACCTGATATTCTTGGATAGAAATTAATTAAACTCGTTTGGTTTCCAGCAGAAAGTATCATGTCATGCTGTTACTCCAAGGTACCATTTTGGTACTTGTACTAACTTTTGAGGCATTCACTACCATGGTAAGCCTGGCCCAGTGGTGACAGGGTACTGGAAACAACTGCACATTCAGGAAGGAACGTAAGTAACTGATTCACAATGGCCTTGAAGTTGTAACACTTTTCAGTAATGTTCTAATTGAATGAGAAATTAGTGTGTGGTGAAAGTAATGGGTTCCAGGGCTGGTCCAAAACATGAAAATCTGTGCATTTTTCCTAAGCCCATCTTTCCCAGAATGGTGGATCCTGACCTATCTCATTAGTAAAGACCTCTCTTTCCAATAGTCTTGTATTTATGTACTTTCACCAGTCCAGCTACCAACTATTAGGGTGTGTGTTTTCTAAGAAGATAGTCTCCATTATATTTTAGACCTTCAGATATGTACAAAAAATCTGTAAAAAAAAAAATAATCTGAGAATCTTGTGTAAGGTAAAAAAATTATACTAAGTAATAAAGCTTCTGGTTTTACCTATGAAGCTACAGTAAGCTACTGTCAGGGAAAAAAAAAAGTATTAGTGTTGTTGCTACTTTCATTTTTGGTTTAGTAAGCCACAAAAAATGTAAATCAAAATAATAGACACAATAATACTAATAAGGGTAAGTTATTTTTATACCACCGGAAATCTTAGTTTAGAACCAACACAATTCAATATTCTAACATGCATTAGTCATGTAAGAGTTAAGAAGCGACAGGAAAAAAAATAATGTGAGGTTCATATTGTGTAAAAGGTTTCTTTGAGGAAGTGGTTTCATATTCTGTTCTAAAAGTAATTTTGAAATCTGTGCACTCTGGAATTTCAATGCTAAATTTAGGATTATAAACTCATATTGTAAATATGAAGTAGTACTAAATAATTTTATTTCTTTGGAAGAAATTGCCTTGATTTCAATATCTATAACTTGTGTCTTCATTTTTACTATGCTGCTTTTGTGATTTATTGTGATATATTGTATATCTAATATTTCCTATAAAACCTTTTTGTTTAATAATTTTTTTCTCTTCCCCATTAAGGAACCAGCTATGGGTAAAACAGCAAATGGCAGAGGGGTGGTAAATGTTGTCAGACGTATGGAATGTCCGGGAAGAATAACTAAAAAAGGCTTTAAGCCAAAAATTTGAAACAAAAATAAAGATTATCAAACAGATTTTTGAACTCACTAGTGGCATTGACAAACACAGAATCATAGAATATTCTAATTTGGAAGGGACCTAAAATGACCACTGACTCCAGCTCCTGGGCTAGGACTGGACAAAGCCAAGAATCATAAACATGTGCCTGACTAAGATGATTTCAGAAATGATTGAACAGGCTTTCTTTCTGTGAAGCATACGGAGAAAATTATAAAATATGGGATAACTAGACCTGTGAGTTAGAAACTGTTGCAAAATGGCTATTCTTCCAAGGAAGCACTGTAAAATTGTACCTACTTCCTTTCACTATTCCATTGTTAACCTACTGGCACATTTTTCTTACTGTCTGGGAGATGATTAAGATTGTATAAAGCTATTTCTTTCCATTTTAGACAAACAATGAACTCTCCTTACCCTTTGTAATTTACCTAATTTAATCTCAAATACATTTTCCTTTTCCTCACATAAATTTCTTTGGGGTAAAGGAATTTGCAAATCCAGGGAGACACATTTAGAAGTCTCAGAAAAGATGAAACTGTCTACCACTTGAAAAACTGTTCTCCACAAATTTTTGAGACAGGGCCTTTCAGGAGCAAATTTTATGATGTAAAAATACCTTTGGCAGTGTGTTGACTTAGAACACGTTTAGAGTAAAAAGGAGCTCTATTCCTTCCAACTCATTCAGGATTTATGATGCAGCTCTGATTTTCCCAAGAGGATTTTATTGTTTGTTTTATTACAGTCAAGGGGGGGTTCTGAAGAAAAGAGAATTTAATTGGAAATGTTTCTTAAAGCTGGGAAAATTACCAGCAGAATGTATAGAAAGGAAATTTTTCTTCCCCCAACTTTTGTTGATACCTGGATTAATTAAAAATAGAATACACAGAGATGATTGAGCCATTCGATAATATATGTTTTCAAGTCTTAATAGCAGCCCATTTCCCAATAGACTAAATAGGAAGAATCCTGAGTGTGTAGCTTCGACTGAAATCCATTTTTAGATGCTAGGGATTTTGTCTATTTCTTCCTCAGTAGTCACCAATCATAAATATTTATGACCCGCTGAAGAGAGTGGAAAGGATGATGAGATAAAATATAAGTATATTGAAAAGGTAGTCTAACTTTAAAAAGAAGCCTTGAAGCAGCAAACTAGCAAACCATGAAGAACAATAGTAATTTCACCCCCAACTTGGTTAGAAGACACCACCTCTACCACAGGAGGTTCTTTTTAAAGGGAACATGTACGGGTTTTAAAAACTACTTTTTTTTCCCTAAGCAAATATGGTAAAACTAAATCTAGAGAAACATGAATATTAGTCAAACATGACACTGTTAAGCTGAACTTAAAAAGTGGTCCACATGACGACCTGTATTAGGAAAATTCTTTGCACTCCCCCTGCACAATGCACCTGCAGTAACTGAGAACTGCTCTATACATCTCTCCAATGACTTGGCATTGTTGAATCTAGGGAAAACTGCAACTCTTGCTGCAGCCAGCCTCAGTGCCAGGCTCTAGACAGCAGATTGGCACCAGGCTGAAGTTGCTTCACCTCCGGCAGTTTGCTTCTACATGGTGCTGGATGGCCGAGCAATGATATCCACCAATTTTTACTACTGAGGGCTTTTAGGCAGAGGTCAACACAAGCTGCCAATCAAATCAGTCCATGATGATATCCCAGCATATGTTTCCGAAGCGCTAAGGCATCATTCTCTAGCCATTTGTTAATCTGTGGCCACCATCTAGGCTCCCCATGGTTTGTTCTTTCTTTTCTTACTCCATTAGACCTGGTTTATTATACCCAGGGCTTGTGTCTATTGTTCTCTCAACCACAGCTCATTATATTCTATTATTAAACCCATGAGGAAGACAAGTACCCATGACAGGAGCTCTTACCTATTCTAACCTGACTTTGAGATCCATCCTGAGGAAAAGGTAGTGAAGTTTTCAGCGATCCTCTGTTAGAGTATTTTAGCACAAGAATCTGGACTTCCCGTCTTCCCTTGGTTGTGTCTTCCAGGGCGACAGCAAAAACTTACTTCCCTGCCTTCCATAATTAATAGGAATATTTTATTCTACAGAGAATGCCCTGGGGAAAAAATGAACAAACAAACAAAAAACCCTAACAGAAATCAAACACTAAGACCCAAACCATCATGTCCCACTAATAACACCCATCAAAACACCTGGATAAAATAATCTTCATCCAAAAAATCAATTTCAGTCACTTTCTAAAATCTTAACAAAACAGGATGTAGGAACACACTTTATAAAAGCAAATCCTACCTTTTCCAGTTGAAATTTGTAGGGAGGTAATGAGATGGATTGCTGAACTTATTGAAAAAGGCTTATGCTCCCAAGGCTGGGGCCTGCAGCTGATCAGGACCTCTGGTGGCTCTGCTGCATCCACCTCAGTCTGGCCTTGGACACCATCCACTGAAGTACAACAGCCTTGTCAAGACATTTGCTCAACCTTTTGCTTCTCTTTTGTTGTTCATTAGGTATAGTGGGAAGAGTAATTTGTCTTGGGCAGCAACTCAAAACCAGTTAAAGCATCCAATGCTATACAACATTGGGGAAAGCTAACAGTAAAGCTTTACTTTGTCCTGACTCTAGGAAAAAAGACATTAACAGTCTCAAACAGGTCACCCAGGGGTAGACCAGGAGATATCAGAAGAAAACTGTCTTTTGTTTGGGATTCTTAAATTGAAGTCTGTAGGAGAGGATACTGGGAATTGGATAGTTTTGTCTTATTGTGTTTAAATGTTTATTATCTGTTTATATACAATTAGAAGATAAAGCTTTCTCTGGAGAAAGTGTTTTGCACTGTGTTTTGCGCTGAGTTACCTTCAGTTTGTTAGGCTGTGACATGAGCACAAACACTTTGCATAGTATTGCTGCAGGGTGAAGGTCGTCTTTCTGCGTCCTTCTGGATGATTGGGCTGTACCTCTGTTATTCCATGATGTAAGATTTTGCAACTAATACCCAGGCAAAACTCATTAGAGACAGATAGTAAATTCTGGATTAAGCAAACGCAAGGACTGTAGGGATACTGCACTTCCAAGACAGACCATAGTTGAAGATAGTTCAGAAAATTACAGATGCTATGCAGGAATGAGGAGGAATCACAGCACTGGAGTTCAAGGAGCATTTATAGAAGCGTTTGGGCAATGCTCTTAGGCATAAGGTGGGTTTCTTGGGACTGACCTGTGCAGAACCAGGAGTTAGACTTTGATGATACTTGTGGGTCCCTTCCAACTTAGAATATTCTATGATTCTCTGTTTCCTGTAACTCTTGAAAAATGAGGATGTTCTAAAAGTTTACTGCAGTTCCAAAATTTAGAAAATGAAAGAAGAATCATCTGTATATCAGTTAGCCTAAGCTGGTTCTTACAGAAAATGAGATTTAATGTAACAGATTCTCTGGCATCAATCCTCAGTTCTACCTATCCAATATTTTGAAGTCAAATTCTTTGAGACCAACAGATTTGTCTGAATTTCTCTTGCTATTTACTAATGAAAGAAACCCATGTCTAAATGTGTATACAGAGGAGAGGTAATAGGGATCTTGGATTTTTCAAAGAGAAAAAAATTTCTTGCTGCCACTTGTTGAACAAAGAAGTTTAACTAAACAAGTGAATCTTGATCTACATTTCTGAGGAAAAATAAAATTTCAAATTAGTGCTAAAATAGGAGAAAGGGTCACTGTAACCAAGCTACAGCCTGGAATGCCTTGCCTGGAACCTAAGTGGGCTGTGTTCCCCACTAGAGATCGTTCTCTAATGCATATTCTGTGTAAGGGATATGGATATTGCTAACACCCAATTCTAAAGCAGCTTGAAGACAGATTCAGCTTTGTGAGGGACAAGAATTTGCAAATGTCTTTGGTTAATGTGCTGAATAGATACAAAGCAGACAAAGAGTAGGAGCTTTCCTGTTAAGCATAAATCAAAAAAATTTTTATGAGGTTGTTTATGACCCTATTATTTAGGGATGCCTCTGCCCAAATTAAGGTTCAAATGAGTTCATATGCTGCAGCCAATAATATGGATTTTATTTAACAATAAATGTGACGTAGAGAAATTAAAAAGATAGAGGGGAGACAGAGAGAGGTCTCCTTTATTTTCTTGTAAGGAACACGTAAAAGAGTAGAAATTACTGTCAGTCACTTAACTAATTATATCAATTAATTGCTGGTGTGAATTGATTGCTGATGATTGGTAAGACAATAATTTACAAGTAAAATAAAATACTCATGCAGAATTTCCTATGATTTAGAGATATTAAGACAACATATTTCCAACACAGTCATATGCAGCACAGTATGATGTGAACCAAGAATGCAAGTAGTCTTTCTTCATTCATGCCAAAATATCTAAAAAAATGGGGAGGATATCAGAGGTAGCTTTCTCATCATGAACTCTAAATATAATTATGAAGAAAAGGGAAAAATATTTCCTTGATTCATTGAAAAGACAGATATAAAGCTGATCTTATTTCAGTAAATGGCATTGTCAAAGCCATAAAGATATTGTCTCTGTGATACTTCTATTTGCTTTTAAAGAATACTCAGAATTGTCAAGGTTATGAAAAGAAAGCACACCCCAATGACACCGAAGCTGTAAAACAAGTCTGAAAAAAAGAGTAGGAGAATGATATGTTCTCTAAATAAACATATGGGAAAGACACCCATGAAAAGCATGATCATTTTCAAGAGTGTAAATTTGTAATTTAGACCACTACAGCCTTAAAATAACATCCTTTCTTTTTGTATTTTGGTTGCTCCTAATCTCTTTTCCTGCTAGTGTTTTGTTTTGATGATTCATGTGCTGTTGTATCTCCATAGACTCCTGGTTCACTATTGGCAAACAGGATTCAGAAGATTTCACTGTTTGCTCCTGTTCCTGAATATTTCAGAAGAACTAAAGACACTTATGTTTTTGCCAGCATGAAAGTTGGCTTGATGCTGAGATTGATCTTCAAGCTTTGGCATACGTTTTTTGTGTTGTAAAGCAGTAAAACATGGCTTGTTTAACACTCATCAGAAAATTACACAGTGAAGTCCACAGTCTAGAAACATCAGTCCAGGAATTCAAACTGTAATTCTGCTCTTCATCCTCTACACTACTGCCTCATGCACTCTGCTGTGCCATTACATACTGCATATAATTTTCTGCCATGAAAATATAAATAATTACATATAATCATGTTTTAAGCACAGAACTCAGCTCCTGTTAGTAGTTGTGGTAAATTTTCTGTTCTTACTAGTTCATATTCTGTATCCTTTGAGAGATGGTTTGGGACTTTTTGATACCAGAGTAACTAGATGTTATCATTCATCCTTTGAAGTACAAACATCTTGCTCATTAGCTGTCTTGCTACTTAGGAGACATATATTTGTGTTGATTTGGCATGGCCTGGTTTTCAGTAGCAGGATAAGACCACAGAAGCGGCTTCTGTGAGAAGCTGCTAGAAGCTTCCATGTCCAACATGTCCGCCAATCTCTGATGGCTCTGAAAATGGACATGCTGCTGGCCCAATCAGAGAGGCTGGCAATGCCTCTGTGATAACATATTTAAGGAAATCAAAACAGCACACAGGCAGCTTTTTTTCCAGGGCTGGTGAGGCACTGCCACCAGGGGCCATCCCAGCACAGCGAGCAGTGATGCACCACCACAGCCGCCACTTCAGCATGGCCAGCAGCAAGCCTTGCCTGCCTGGCCACCCCTAGCCAGTCATGCTACAGGCAGGAGGGAAGGGGTGGCAGTGGTGGCTTCTCCTTCCCAGCGCCTTGCATGAAGAGAGGCATTGAATAGTGCCAACGCCACAGTAGCTGCCACTGCACATGCGATGATGGAGGGGAGGCCTGGCTGGCAATGGAGATGCGGTGAACAATTCCCTGATGTGGGATCTGGACATAATCAACGCCTCAGCACTATGGGATCCTGCAGGAATCTTTGAATTAGTGGAACTTGTTGACAATGGTGCCTACGAGCAGCAGTTTTTCTTCTAGTCAGAGAAGAGGAGGAAGTGAGGACATGTTAGGGAAAACAACATGGCAGCACCAAGGTCAGTGGGAAAAAAAAGAGGGGGAGGAGAAGCTTCAAGTGTCAGAGCCAAGATTGCTCTGTAAGCCATAGTGGGGACTATGGTGAAACAAACTGTCCCCCTGTAATGTATGAAGTCCACAGGGGATGCAGATATCCACTCAGCCTGTGGAAAAAGTGCTCATGTCGGAGTGGGTGGATGCCACTGAAAACTGTAATCTAGTGGGAGACCCAAATAGAGAGACAGGGCCCCTGCCTCCAGACATAGGGAGAGAGGGCCCTTTCTTACAAACTAGAGCAGCCACCCTTCAAGGACTGCACCCCATGGAAGAGTGACCCACTTTTGGGAAGACTGATTGCCCATAAGAAGGACTCACAGCATAGCAGAGGAAAGACTTCTCTCTGAGCACACTGAAAAAGGTCTCTGGTGCCGAACTGACCAAACCCCTGCCCTCTGTCTTCCTGTGCTGTCAGTGGGAAGGAGGGAGGCCCTGGGGCTGGGGGGAAAAAGGTATTTTAAAGGGTTATTTTACTTCCCATTATCTTCCTCTGACCCTGTTAATAATAAAATTACCTTATACCTTTAAATTTTAACAATTTTAAATTTGTTTTGCCCTTTAAATTTGAACATATTTTTTCTCCTAGTCCTTATCTCAACTCCTGAGCATTTAATTATTCTGTTTTCCCTCTCCTCTGCCCAGCTGAGAGCAAGAGAAGGTGAGCAAATGACTTTCATGGGTGCCTGGCATTTGGCCAGTACCAAGCCACAACAATATTCAAGTTCTTATTTCTTCTTTTGTACATCTGTACTAATCCGACATCTTATTTTTAGTCCTGTTTAGCTTTGCCTTTGCCTACATCTAGGAAGACAGTTCAATATTTAAACAATTTTTTAATACTGGTGTGCATCTGTTTGGAGATTTATGTGTTCACTAGATAGAGCTTGACTCTCTCCTTGTAAATTTGCCTTAATATCAAAAATGAGTCTCTATTTACATACATAAAATAATTTAAATTGCTCCAATAAAAGCTAAAGAATTTCAATGTGAGTGATAGGAAGCTCCACTAAAAATGTCCAAAAACTCAATGCTTTGCTGAATCTTCTGGAAAGCAGGGACCCAGGATCTCAAATTACCTTTGGGAGAGGAAGGATTTGAACCTAGGCCCTCTATGGGCTAGCTTGTTTTTCTAATTACTTTACTAGTGGCATGTTGAAGATGGGTCAAAATATTTTCTAATGGGCTTGACCTGGACCACTTCAAGGCGGTTGCTGCCTATGGCTGAATTCTGAGGACGTATTTATCACATTTTATTCTATTTTTCTAACTAGTCAAATTAGACTGTTCTCTGATTACTGTATTATTTTTATGCATGTTTAAGTGTATTTTGCTCTTCTGTGAACTACTGTGATATCTAAGGAAAATGAAAACACACTCCTTGTAGGGAAAATTTCAGCTTTTGAACATCTCTCTCTCTCTCTGGTATAAATCATAGACTGGGTTTCCTGCCAAAAAATCAGGACAATTTGATTTTCTGGAAACTATAACAATTAAAGTTTGGAGTCCTGGTAGAAGCAAACTAGGTGAAACTCAAGGTCTTTAGGTGACAGATGAACAGACTAAACCCTCCAGTGTCTGGAACAAATGAAATGTCACATACAATGTGTCACACAGACAGGATATTCTGAAAGGCTTTGTTTTCTCTCTTGGAACAGAGCAACAGGATATTGAAGGGCACTAAAAATTAACAAGCACCAGTAATACTTTGCAAAATATCAATTTTTCAAGACAGTAGGGAGCCCAATAGATTTGATTTAAAATTGGATGGATGATAAAATACTTGTGGGATATTCTGCACTATGTACTGAAGTGAATCTCCATTAGACCTGTGAGGGTCTTGAGTGCTTGAACAGGCCTTAATTGCCCTGATCTGCCTCACCTGGGGTCTTCACCCTCTGGAGACCACACCTCTGGGGTCTCATATCCACGGGCTGAGAAGTCCCTTTCCAGTTCAGCATTTTGCCTTGAGTCCCTGCCTGCGATACCTTATCAGAATGCAAGTTTTTTGTCCAGTCACAGCCTATCCTTGCCCCTGTTTATGGTCCCTCTTGATGCAGACTCTGACGTGTCTGGATTTCTTCTTTTTTGGAAGCATGTATAACTGAACTGATAGCAACAGCAAAACCATTTCACTTAAAGCTAGCACCCTGGAAAGATCAGAAAGGGCTCACTGTTCATGAGTTCTCAAAGACAACGTGGATTTCCCTAAAAATGAATATTTCATTTCATTCAGCTAATGTGGCTTAGATTGAAATGTAAAAAGATCCACTACCTTGCTTTCTATAAAACTTGCATAGAAATACTAAATACTGTAAGTTCTCACTCTTTTCAAATTATTTTTTTAATAATGGGTTTAATCAGGAGCTCCTGATGGCTTACTTGCAAAGAATATTGACAGATTTATAACTGCACTGTAGATGTAAGAAGACCTTAAAGGTTATGGTTAAAGGGAAGAATGGGACAACAAAGAAAAATATGGCATGGTCCTTACTTAAAGGAAGAAAGACAAGCAAAAGCACAAGAGACTTGAACTTCTCTGAGGCACGAGACTTAATTTTGACAGATCTGCATTCAGGAAAACAAAACTAACTTCTAGGAAAACCCTGCCATGGGCCAGTATTTTCAATCACTGTATCTCCTATCAAGTCTTAATTTACTCTAGCCTTGCTTGTTATAATGTCACAGAAAAATAATGAAAACCCCCTGCAGATTGATTGTTATAACACCTCACGCCTCGAGTCATTTACATTCTTTAATCCAATTAGTTTTGTGGGTTTCTTAAAAATTTCTATCATCTTTTTGTGAATATGAAGGTTCTTAAATTAAAGAAAAATTGTGTTCGCATCCTCTTTCAGGAAATTTCTCATTTGTAGCTTCTGGTGAAGCCGTAATTCCTAGATTTATTACTGCACAATTGAAATCCATTTATAAATTGCCATTACAGACTACTTTATGAAATTTTCTAAACAAGGCACTATTCATAGTCTTCCTTGAATAACTTCTAAATGTACAATAAAATCTCAAAAAATTTAATATGTATTTTTACTCCAAATTTTTGGAAAGAACACTGGAGTGTAAGAAATTTGATTATGTCTTCTTTGATATATTTAGTAGCTATTACATGAGTTTCATAAAGCTTCTATATCTTCCCAGAACTACCATTGCCCCAAATAAGCACCCAAAAACTGAGAGACATTTCATGTTTTCCAAGTAGATCTGTGCAATGATTTAACATAAAGTATTTCCTAAAATACAATAAAACTAAGCTATTAATAAATTTTTTGGGTATAAAATAATCAAATTAACATACTGATTTTTACAGCATCAAGTTTTCATTTCCCTTTCCATTAAAAATCAGTGGTGTCTTTCATTCTATTACAAAATGGATTCTTTGGTAACTAATATTCTTAAGTTTTTTGGGGTATTTTTTTGTCTAATGCTATTTTTAAAACACAGACAAAAGAGGAGACGAGGTGATAGTTTTATTTTTCTTGAAGCTCCAACATGTCAAAATATAATTTCAGATAACAACTGAAGTGGAAGATAAACTGAAGTAACTGAAGTAATGTCTACATATCTACAATTTCAATTTTTAGCTTGTTTTCAAATGTATTGCATACATTAAAAATAACAGTGCAGAGGGTTACAGACTCACAAAACCACCTCTACCCTTCACTTCCTAAAGCAGAGATTATAAATGGTGATAGAAAATTATAACTATACTGACATAATTATAAGAATGGTTCTCTCTCATCTTAAACAAACTTGTTAGTCAAAGAATTTCAACATATTAAATATTAGTTATTAATACTTTATTTACAGCATCTCCAAATTAAAAAATATTTCTACTCTTTTATTCCACTTGAGGTGAGGAATTTGAAGGGGAAGATAATGTTTCCTCAGGAGCCACCAAGCATGTGAATATTGGAGCAGCTTCATTGTAGACCGAGGCAGGCAGGGACGTAAAAGCAGTCCTTTGGGAGCCTGAAGCAAGATTCAGACCTGACTTTAAAGTATATTGGCCCATCTGATGCAGAGGAAATGTTCAAAGTCAAGTCTTTGAGTTGTTGAAAAGGAATAAAGTTTATTATAGGCACCTCAAGGTCTCCTGGTAGCTATTTCCACCCAAGAGCTTGGGCCACTCTTGTGTGAATGTAGGAGACAATGTCTCTATTATCTTCACCATGTAAAAATAGCTTGGCAGTGAATTTATCTTACACAACAGTGCAGTGTTTCCTATTGACAGGTCTATCTTCCAATTTTGACTGGCTTGGAATGCCCCAGATTCAATGCAGTGCAAGCCAAGGTAACAAGTGTTTCTAACTGACCACAGAGAATTTATAAACATTTCAGATAATAATCCTCTAAATAGCATAGCACCACTGAGGAGACACCATGATTATGTATCTCAGGTATGTGGCAGGGCCAGAGAGAAATTGCGATGTTTCCGTAAGCAAAATTAACTAGGGACAAAGACATTTTAGTATCTAGGTCTGCAAATAGTAGTGTGTGTGAGGAAGCTGGATGAAAAGTTATACAATATGGTCATGTAGACTTTGAGAATATCTGTCTTTTTAGTGTCTAACATATGTACACATCAAAAATGAGAGAGTGCAATGAGAACACAGATAAAAAAATTAGTATTTTAAAATTATATTAAAGATCTTTTAAAAGGTATTGGGCTTTTTGTGCATTTTTTGTTATTTGTTGGTTTTTTATTTATAAGGATAAGCAGCAGTTTTGACACTACCTCTGCTGACTTACTTTAGTTATGACAGTAATTTAGTTATGTCCTTTTGATTCGGGGACAAATTCCATGTGAAATACAACCCCACAGTATTTCAGAGACACATAGGAGCAAAAGAATATTGAAAACTAAGTCTCTTATACACATTTGAAATTTTTATTCCTCACCCTTCTTCCCCTAGAAACTGGAGAGGATGCCTGGAAATTGAATTTAAGTGTAAACTCTAACTACTAAATTGGGCTAATCTCTTACCCAGAATCATAATGCTAAATACTGTTCTACTGACTTCACTGACTCCCTTTTGTAGTTTGATCTTCACTTTCACTGGATTTCACTAAAAAAATCCACAGAATAAAAATCTAACTACTTTGGTAGATTTGGTAAGTATAAATAATTATTTTCCTTTTTTCATATTTATTGATTAATTTTTCTTTTTATATTGAATTGATTCATATATCTTTTCATAGGTTCACACAAGTGAGATATATTTCATAGTGTTACTTATTCATAATCACTGTGGTCAAGATTATATGATTTTTTTGGGGGGGCAGTTTGGATTGTTTGATTGTTTGATTTTTTTTTTGTACATTCAGTAGCATAGAAGAGGAACAGTGGGATAATTAAAAAAAAAAAACCACTAACAGCAACAAAAAAACCCCAGAAAACCCCAAAAAACACGAGTAAAGAAATATTTTCTACTGGAGTGATCAGCCTGGTACTAGAAAATGTAATAATGTAAAAATCATATTTTTGCTCTCTATTTATTTAAATCCAATGTGTTCAGGTTTTACTATTATTCTTTTTCCTGTATAATATATTTATTTATAAATGTAAACAATTGATTGTTCTTAAGTGTACCAGAAAAATTGCACTTACTGCATTTTCGTTTAAGATGTTAATGAATGGCACAAAAGTTTCAATTATTTACTTATAAAGGTTTATTTCTACATGATCAGAATCGCAAGAACAAGAGAAAATTCATGTGTGACTTTCTTTTCATAAGCAACATTCAAAACTTACCAAGCTCTTTTCTTGTAAACTCTAATTTGCATGATTATGTTTAAACCCTACTTTCCTAGATCAATGAAACAGCTATTCAAAAGTTTTTGTATTTCTTGCCTTGTAAGGAAACACTGCCCACTTTCTCAGAGAACTAGCTGTTTCCTTGCTGTTCACTGTGGAGTTGCCCCCTATGATGGCCAGAAGCTGCTACTAGGAACTATCAGAAGCAGCATGAAATAGGACTTAAAGGATGCTGCACTAAGAATGACATAAAAGTCAGGGTAAGAATGCAGCGATAGTCAAAGGATGTTATATTTCTGCTGAAGGTTTCTGTCAGAGAAATCTGTCAGTGAAACAACCAAAATATAGGTTCATATTTAATTCATTTTATTTCAAGGTAAAGTAAAAATTGGACACGTATCTCTTCCTTTATACTGAATGTGTGGATTTAAACTATTTAAACTTGTAAGTAGATAGGAAAAAAAATACAGATTTTTTTTTCTCATGAACAGAACACCCACAGATGTACCTGTTACCTGTTCACATAAAAACATAAAAACTTGCTGAGCATCTCCATGGCTTATCAACATACCTATAAAAAATTCAAGGTGAACAGAAAAAAATACTAGTGATTGAAATATTTTCAAATTGAACTTCTTCAAATCAGATCTGATGTTTAAGACTGAGGTTAAAAAAATCACCATTTTGATAAGGAGAAGAAAGTCATATCTAGAATGTAATGGATTGGCAAATTGCTCAATATTTTGGAAAGGACCTAGAAAGAAAATTCATGTGACTTCAAAAGCTATTTGCTTCTCTTTGAACTTGGTAGAAATTAATTCACAAGGTATTTGAATGGCGGCAAAAAAAAAATCTTGAACTTTTATTGGACTTTCTCAGACTTTGCAAGACATAATTCCAATGTCTAAATAAAGCAAACATCTAGCTAATTTATAAGGAAAGCCCTAAAGTTACAGTAATTAACATGCAGAGTTATGCAATTACAGAATGTACAAGTATTAAACCTTCCATATATTTCCATATTTGCTTTCTTGTAAGTAGTTTTATATGTGTATCTTCCTTTCATTAAAGTTTAATGTGAATTTATAATTTTATATATTATGCGAAAAAACAGGTGACAGAAAATGAAAACAAAATGAAAAGCATTAAAAAACCTAAAGAATTTGAAAAGCACATGGGAGACAAGAAAAAATAATAGTCCACACAGATCTGTCAGGAACAGGTTTTGACAAAGTTTCATTCATCTTTGACATTTTAACTGGCCTTGTATGCCAAAGGAAAGTAAGAGACGCCAAGTCTTGTCTTGAATAAAACTTTTGGTATTCAGGTGATAAATTTGAGTGCCATTTAAGAGAAACTATAGTGCAGTTCTTTGGAACCATATTGAAAGATTTACTGGAGGTTCACAAAAACGGAAGGATCTACGGGTTCATTCTTGGTCTGGTAATAGATGATTTTTTAAATAATCTGGCCAATAAAATCGAGTTCTGGACTAAATTTGGATGATATCAAACTTCAGGACAGTTTGTACAGGCTGAAATAGAAGTTTAGAAATCCACAATATTAAAAAAAATATCAGCAATAGGGTTCAAAACAACAAACAAACTCCTTTATTTCACTTAGGACAGCAACACCATATGAATGAAGGAATATTGAACTCAGACTATAAAGTAAATGAACAACATTGTAGGAGTTCTGCAGAAAGGTTTCTGAGAGCTAAGCATGAATCAAAACCACCATAATCCTTAAAGCAGCAGTGTGCCTCATATTTTGTTGCATGAATACAAGAATAGGCAATAATGTTCACTAACATTTTCCTTCTGATGTACTCAACATCACAAAAATTTTTCCAGGAGTACTGGTAAGTGACAAAGTTCAGAAAGATTGGGACAGATATGAAGAGACTCTTGAGTAGAAGAAAAGGAAGACTGAATTAATCACATTTTTAGTAAAGTTTTACCAAGCAAAATGGAGTAGGTTTTGGGGTTGTGTTTTTTCATCATTATCTGTGAGGTATAGGAAAAAAAAATGGACATAAATTGCAGCCAGGATGTCAGGGTAGACACTAGAGAAATTTTTCTATCATTAAGGATAGCAAGAAATGTAATAAATTGCCTGGGGAGGCTGTGGATTTCTCTGTCATTAAAGCCCTTTAGAACAGATGGCGAGTATCTGGACGGAAGTGATGTAGCAATACCTGATTTTCTCTTGGGACAGAAGGATGGATTAAATGACCTCTCACGGTTCTCTTAGCTTCTTCTGCCCTTTTTTCTTTTCAGGTCTAAAATATTTTACAGTACATTAAATTTTCCTATGCACTTTGATTACTGAAACTGTTCTGTATAATCTCTAGGTTACTTGCCAGTATCACCTTGCCACAGAGAGTTCTCCTCTCCCTGAAGACAAAGAATTAGATATTTATTTTCCCCAGAGGTGTTGGATAGACTAAGGGATATGTGTGACTATGTCAGGTCAACTAACACTTCTCTTTCAAACAACTTTTGGCACACTGAACCCTAGGAAAGGAAGAATGCACACTTGATTTTAAAAAGCATACTGTAAGTAAGCTTTCAAAATTTATGGTGTTTCAGAAAGTGTTATAATCCAACATAAATGTTTGTAGGAATTATTTCAGTTGACATTTCAAGGTAAGAAGTGTTTGTGTACCTTTTTTCCCAGGATTGTTTTCTGTTGTGTTCATATTAGCTCACAGAAGAATAAGTCTTCAAATACCAGGGCAATACCCACTTAAATAGCAATTCAGCAAATGTATTCCAATTGATATATGGATTTGGAAGCAAATGTAAGCTTTGGAGACAGAACAGTGTATTTTTCGCATTAATGGACATTGACTGAACATTTAAGCAATTTATATTTCATCTTCTATATTTGATGAACTCTGTTCAGATCTTTCATGTTAATATCCTTCTTAGTTGGTGCTTAACTCAAAATCTCCAAAAGAAATTTTGAGTTGATATGTCACTTTTCAAGGGAAACTTTGTGAAACATGAGATTTGTTAAATCTCTTTATACTTTTTTATTGACGTGGGGTAGAGAAATTTGGAATTGCAATGTATAAATAGTGCAGTAATTACTGCTCAGTGTTTCAGTAGGCAGAGGAAAAAAAAAAGCAATTTTCTAGGTAAAATTCATTTTAGCTTTTGGTAAGCAAATACATAATTGGACTAAGTTTTCCTACAATTAGAAAGTCTCAGAGACCAAGTGTGTTTCTGAGTACTACAGCCATTTTCCTTTTGAAGTCTTACTTTTCATAAATAATTAATATGTCACTCAGAACTATTCAAATTAGATGTATAGCAGCTTCTCCCTTATTTTTTTCCCCTATACAGTTTTTCTTTTTTTTTCAACTAATAAAGTATTCATTAGCATTTTAATATTTTCATTAACATTTTAATATTTCTGAGTTCTAAATTTTCTTAAAGCCATCAATAGAAGCGCAAAATATGCTACTTAGTTTTCAAGATAAAGATAATTAAGCATATTTTGACTGTACATAATCAGAAGCCCAGTATGTAATTCTACTGGGAAAAAAACAATGTTGCCTCTTTTAAATAGCAAGGAAAAAGTTTCTTCCAGAGCCTTCTTTATTGTATAAGAGCAAGTATATCTACTCTGTTACTATATATACTCTTTAATAGTGTTTTCTTTGCACAGCTTCAATTTCATGTTCTACATACAACCACAGATGAAATAGTGTTATATGGATCGTGATTAGCAAGTCATGTAAAAACAATGAGACATCTGGGTTGCCATGCATTCACCTTTAATGGCATCTTCTCTCTGTCCCAAAATTCAGTGAGGGTATAGAGGTTTTGCAGAACACAGTGAATAATGTGTTTGCAAAACACTATTACTTGTTTAAAGGGAAAGTATAATCAGTGTGGGAGCATGACTGAGATAGAAAGATAATGGCATGGAAGTTCTGGGGAAATGTGCAATTGCTACTCCCCATATGGAATGCAGTCAGCACGTCCGACCTCCCCCACGCAATGCAATCCAAGGGGACTAAACAGATGATGGAGCAGAGTGGAGCCACCATGACCAGGCTCTGCCGAAACACTTGCAGAGGAGAGAACTCAGTGGTACTTTCCGGCTGATAAACCACACAGCAGCTGAAAACCAAGGGAGATACAGGAAGATGTCCTGCTGCAATCAGGAGCAATGGTAAAATCTTGGACTGACCCATGTCTCTCTCCCAAGGTTATCTCAGGTACTAATCTGAGATATACAACCCCAAGATATGACCACCACTCACTATTAAGATGTATGACTAAAGTTACCCAAGCTCCATGTAAATGTAAAGAAATAGTGTAAAAGTAAGCTAAGAATGGGGAGAAGTGGGAGAAGACTCCAGCACAATTTCTGGGATCAGTTGAGGGATTGAACCTGTCTTCTCCCCCACAGAGATACCTTTTGGGTAAAGAACTTTGTTCTCGGTATGCTGAATGATTCTCTTGAGATACCTTTTATTGGAGAGTAGTTTGTTGGTATATTGCTTTTAATTATTATTACTTTAAATATATATTTGTGGTCAGATACTTCCGCTGGCAATTCTTGAACCTTAAATTCTCACAATTTCACTAATAAAGAGTCTTATTCTGTAAACAGTTAATGTGAGTCCTTCAGGGGTGCTGATAGTCACTGGCAGTGGGTAAAGGTGTGGAGACCCAGGAAGGGTTTTTCTATTTGGTGTGCGACCCTGAACAAGACACTTGATCCACCCTCCAATCCAGTGGGACTGTTCACTGAAGGGTTCCCATAATGGGATGCTGACAGACTGATTGGGCACAAGGGTCTTGGCTTTCCTAGGGTGCTGACAGACTGATCAAACACAAAGTTTTTGAGAAAATCTTCCCTTTGGGCAACACAGAGCCTAAAAGAATAAAATATCAGGTAAATAAGAAGCAGGAAATGCAAATGACAGAGGATTTGTATAAATAAATATGATACATTTTTGTGCTAGAAAAAGGAAGTGTGATCTTTCTACATAACAAGAAAAATTGTTTTCAAATTCCTGCCTCTAAATGCTACTGTTAAAGGCATCAGTCTGAAGAATATCAGTAAGAAGAATATCATACTTATCCTATTATATAGGCTGCATTTGCATCAAACAAATGTGCTTATAAAAAATTCCAATTACAAGGGTAAAAGATAATGATCCACATCTGTTAACAAATAATGAGTAAGAATACCTATTTATAGATAGGGCTTTAATCAAGTGACTAATGTTCCAAGTGAAATACATCAGTAACTATAAGTACTGAGGGGAGAACACAGGATGAAAGAGATGAGTAATTGAAGTATGGCAAATTATACAGGACTTGCCAACACATAGACAATGGAAGATGGAAAATTATTCAGTGTGTCAGGACTAGGTTCAGGTTTCTGCCATGGGAGTCTCCCCAACCCATCCAAAAATAAATGCACACAGGGGTGGGAAAAGTGTTTTTTCCTGTGACCTTCTCTCCTACTCCTGTGACTTATCTATTGGCCCTGTGGGGTTCCTGGAAGGAACTTTTTGATCCTCAGGACCTTTTCAAATTTTTATCACAATTTTATTTAAAATTCCAGTCAGCCTTGTTTTAACATTTCAGCTACCATGAAATGTATCTGCTTTCCTAGAGTTTAGGATGACACTTGTAAAAGTATTTATGTCCTTGTCTACCTTAAGCTTGTTTGCATTTCCATTATAGCTATACTACAGTGCAGCTACAATTCCATAGGAGCTACTCTGCAACTATCCATCCAAATACTCTTGAAAATACACAGATGACTCCATATTTCCAAGGCTCCAATTACAGCAGGGAAATCTCAGTGATCAAGCTTTCTTCAGTTCATGTAAGCACTTTCTATTGGTCTTGACAGGTCTCGGTGAAATGTACCCTGAGAAATCTCAGACTGCTGAATTTGCCAGGTTTGATCTTCTGTTATAGCCACAAACACAGCACAGAGACAAATCTGTCTAACTCTTCACTGCAATGTACCTCATCTATGATGTCAGATTGAATTAACCATACCTGTAACTAAATCATTTTCCAAAAAGCTTTGTACTACAACGAGGGCATTGTGAACTATTGTTATGTTATGTTTGTCTCCAGTTTTTCCTCTCATAATCTGGACAAGTCCCTACATAGCCTAGAGGAAATTTTATATTAAAGCACCTAGCAGGAACAAGATAATACGCTGTGAAATGCCATCTGATATCCTCAGCAGGGCGAATTTTTTGAGTGACAAATCTCACTTGACGAATTTTCAGCAGTTTACCAGAACTTTTGAGGGTGTCTGCTTTCAAAGACTTAGATAATGATAGAATGGTTTAGCCTGGAAGGGACCTTAAGACAATTTATTGCCAACCCCTCTGTCATGGGTCAGATTGCTTCCTTCTACTAGACCAGATTGCTCCAGCTCCTATCAAATCTGGCCTTGAACACTTCCAGGGATGTGGTGTCCACAACTTCTCTGTTCCAATTTCTCAGTAAAGAATTTCTTCTTAAGAAGGAAGTATTTTAAAGACTCTTTCTTTTTAAAGTTGCTACCCCCTGTTCTATCACTAAATTATTCAATTCAACATATAACAATTAAATAAATATTTGAGCTATTTGCTTTGGGTTAGATCCTTAAGCGTTTAGAGTCATTAAGCCATCAAAGTTTATAGGACTATGACAATTTGTGTAAGTTAAAAAGTGTTCACTCTGATGGAAAAACCTATGTATGTCAGGTCAAAAAGAGCTCGCAGACAGATAATTTCGAACATTTACGTATTGTAAACAAGCTTAGCTGCAATATATGAAGAGACATGACAAGCACTGGTATTTGGGAAACCAGTCCTGAAGAAGAGAAAGTTCTTTGAACAAAGGGGACATCAGCTTTCTCTCTGGGTTACTAAATTACACTTTTCTGTGTTACCTGATTTCAGTGGAGACCCATGAGAGCACAACCCCCTCATATCCTGGTTGCATATACCTCTGTATATTTTATCTAACTAATGTACTTTATTTAATATACTAAGAAAGAGAAGGAAAGAGATGACTGAAGAAAGAAGAGAACATTGTAGGTTTGCCTTCTTTTTCCAAGACAACTAATGCAGCAGAGGAATGACTTTGAGAGTTGCTTTAGCAGAGCAAAAGAATTCCCTTTAGCTGGGAGATGAGAAAACAGGTCTGGGAGTGTGAATGTTTCTTTTGGAAATAGAAAGAGTACATACATTGAGAGGAAGTTAAACTGAAACTGGAAAATTTTACAATCTTTGCCTGGAACTATCTCAGCATCAGTGTATGCTAATTAATGCTTAGTTACCAATAGTATGGGGGCATTTTGACAAACTTAATAAGAACAGGAAACTGAAAATATTCTGTAAATACCTTTCCTCATCGATGTTACAAGCAACTTCTTACATATGGGGATACGTATGTGCATCAATGTACATATTTGGCATTTTGGAGTTGTTTCTGTTGAATATTTACAAACATCCAGATTTAACACATTCAATAGCTACTAAATTGCTGCAGAACAGACATGGTTACTCACTATTTAAAAAATATGAGATCAGAATTTTTTCCATACAATAGAGTGTTGTGATTATTTATTAAGACCTTTTCAGTACAAAATGCCTGTGTTCTTTGAACATGAGCTTACTAATTATGAATATAGAAGACTAATCTTTTAGCAATTTAACCCCATTCAGCAACTAAGCCCCACGCAGCTACTGATTCTCTCTCTCCTGATGGGATGGGGGAGAGAACCAGAAGGCTAAAAGTGAGAAAGCTCATGGGTTGCAATAACATCAGTTCAATCTGGAAAGAAGAAGCAACTCACGCAAGCAAAGCAAATGAAGAAATTCTTTCAACAGCTCCCATCGGCAGCCTGTTGTTCAGATTTCCTAAAAAAAACAGGGCTTCATCACAGGTAACTGTGACTTGGAAAGACACGTGATCACTCTGAACATCCTTCCCTATTTCTTTCTTCCCCCAGCTTTATATGCTGAGTGTGATGCCTGAGGCCATGTAACATCCTTTTGGTCAGCTGAGGTCAATTTTCCTGGCTGTTTCCCCTCTGAACTTCCTGTGCATCCCCAGCTTCCTCACTGGTGGAGTGGGGTAAGCAAAAGAAAAGTCCTTGATGTTGCATAAGTGCTGCTCTGCGAAAATAAAAACATCCTTGCGTTACCAACCCTAGTTTCGTCACAAATTCAAAATGTAACCTCATACTAGCTACTGAAAATAAAAATAATTCTATCCAAGTCAAAACATAAGCTCTGTGAATAAATACCTTGTTTGGAAACTATTAGGAGTGTAGAAGCTCTTCCAGTACGTGAAATACAACTTAGATAGAATTCATTCTGTTGGAATATATTATTACAATGCTTTGAAATGGAAATCCCTTGATTTCGTATGATAAAGTTCAACATAAATTTAGGCAATGATAGCATATATATTTCCTGTTTCATTTCTCTGAATCTCTAAATTAAAATATTGGGCTGTCATGTTATGCTTCCTGAATTTAAAACTGAAATATTTCAACAGAGATAGACACTACGAAAATTATCCACATTACTCCCTGGTTGATAGCTCTGCCACTGTTTGAAACAGCTGAATTCCCAGTGTGCCAGTTGTCACTTCTGTTATCAGCAGAGGCATTTATTTCCATACTCAGAGTGTAGCACATTTTAATGACTCTGAAATACAAGGAGACATGCAAAACTGATTTTGCATTCCATGCCCTTAAGCAAGCCTATTATCCATGTTGTGAAAACAGCAAGTTAGCATTTTTGTTGTAATTATTTGGGCTGATTATGTATTATGTTTCTACTCAGAGGCATTTTCTTCCAAAGCAGTTTATGCAACTACTAGCTGAGAAAAAGCAAAGCAGCACTCCAGAGGCATCTGCCTTAAGATAGCCTCATGCAAGCTTCTCTTGGCAAAGCTAGCATGATTCATGATTGAAAAAAGTCCACAATGCACATATTGTATTTCTCAGATAAGTGTGATTCAGGACTGTCTGTGAAAGAACACTTTACAACACTTATACTAATGATTATAATAATTCTTAAACTGTGTTTGTTTATACTGAGCAGGAGTATGATACTAGTGTCATCCAGAGATTTGAAAGGGAATGTTTTAATTAACCAGTAGATTCCCTACTGTAAGAGACTACTGCCTCTCTAATGCAGGTTTCCAAAAAAATGTATTTTGATGAAATAAATAAGAACTCCATGAGTGTCATTTTCATGAAGAAATGCTTCTGCTAATGTTAGGAAGAGGTGAAGCCTACTGCAAAGCTCATATTTACTTTTTGATTTAGTAAGTTGTAAGACTTTTATTGTACTTTTCCTTCATACTGGTCTAAGTGCAGAAAAGTACAGAGAGATCAGCAGTAAAGCTAGCTTGCTGGAAAAATTGATCATCTGCACTGCTGACTGAAAAGTGTTGCCATCCTGATATCTGAGGTCATTGCAGCAAATGCCCTTAGCTGGGTCTGGAGCATAGGGGTGGGACATCTGACTTCCTTTCTCTTCCGAGGATAAGGAAGAGTTGCTCACCCTGCAGAAAGAAAAAACCCTGATTATTGTCAGGGAAGGGTAAGAGGACAGTTTGTCTAGATGAGTCCACACAAAGAACTGCCCCAGCTGTGTAGCTGGGAGAACAGGACAGGACAATCAGGTGTTTGTTGCAAAGCCCTTTAATGACAATGAAGACTGGCAACCAGAACCAGTGTCAAATCAGCTAGGATACTGGAATTCCCATCTGAACACAGAAGTGTTGTCTTAAGGAGTAAGGGGTCAGTAGCCCTTGTGTTGTGGGAGTAGAAAAAAGAGTGGAAAAAACTACAGGTGGAAACACTGAGATAGACCCATCTGTGCAGAAGATGGACAGCCACCCACCAAACACACCCAAGTCTTGTTATTAGTGTGGCGAACAAACACTTTACAAACAACCAGGCCTCAGGAGATATATATTGGAGTGTAATCATCATAAATACAGCATTAAATTCAGCAATCTGGCTCTCCAAAGGGGTGTATATTCTATTTATAATATTAACTCTATTGCCTGGACCTCAAGAAGGAAGTGTACAACGATGAATGTCAAGATTTGGAAAGGAATTCATAGAACTAACCAGGATGAACTACCCAGTTACCCTCCACTCATCAGCTCATTCTCAAACCACAACAAGTAAATTAACAAAATTATAAACAAAAATTGCTCAAAATTTATACTAAAAGTGTAATTACTTATGAGAGAATGTGCAATAAAACAGTGTTCAAAATCCATAAGAAAAGTCTTGACTATTACAACTTGAAACCAGAAAAGGGGTCAAACATTCACAAAGTATTCCTTCTTCTTTGGCCATGCATATTAATACATATAACAGCTGGCCTTAAAAATAGTTGCAAAGGTATTTTTTATGCTCTGAAATAGTTTTGCATATGATAGTCTCCCCTGATAGACTATTTTAAAATTAATTGTTGGCTATGTTGACCTTTAATTGCATAACATAGAGAAAAAAGGTAATGCAGTCCAATTAATGATGGAAAGCCCTATTTGATTCTAAAACATGATGAGAAAATAACCTATTCTAGGCTGTTATCAATGTGTGAAATATATTGTGAAACTTGTTACATAATAGATTTAAATTTGTTTTCTTAAATTATTTATTTGGAAAAAAAATTGTACATAAAATTGGTTTTTATTACATTACCTTGTTATTTTTATTGCTATAGACAACCATCATTGTCTAAGGTGACGAAAGAGTGAAAACTTCAAAAGGTAGTTGTATCTGTTTTCTCTTAATTTGGACCTGACTTGGGACACACAAAATCTGCATATTTCCTTTGAGTTCTTGAACATTGACATAGATTAAAGTTACCACCTGTTGAAAGGAAGAAGGGAGAGAGATAGTGATAACACAGAAAAAAAAAAAAGAAAGTATTAGTCTTTAAAATAATTTTATAAGACAATATTTATTCAGATCTACCATTGAAAAAGATACAACAATATGACTGAATGAATTTTAAATAATTTAAAAAAATTTCTCGGTTCTTCTTTGACCAAGAATGCTGAGACAGTGAAGAAGCAAAGAACACACAGGTAATAGTGTGTGCTATGATTAACTTCAACAGATAATGTAACCCATGACTGGATAGTCCATCCATGGTGTGTGACATGGAAGAGGCAGAATGCGTTGTTAAGGACTGAGGAGAATAAATATTCCACAACAAAACTGACACCTTTGGAAACTTGTGAGAGACTTAATTGTAGGCTGCACATAGGTTCATAACTGCAAACACAACATGAAAATGAGAGTAAGTGGATAAAATGAGAAATTTGAGAACCAGGAGCTTATGGACTATTTTATAGTAGTGAAAATTGACATCCAATTTCCTCTAAAAGCAACAAGAAAAAACACTAATGTACTGTTCATGTTCTCAGGGCATCTCTATAAGTAAGGCTGTATTTTTATGTCAAAGTCTGTGTCTTAAAGTGGAGTTCTATAAGCCAATTATTGGCTATTTTCAAAAATGGGAAAGAGTACCAAAACAAATTGAGACCATTTCTCTAATGCAATATCCTCAACTTTTTATATGGCTAGCTGTTCTGCTGGTTTTCTGTATTTGTGCATCATATGTCAAGAGGAGAGTGTGGCTTGTTAGAAGCAACATTTTTGCCTAAAAGTACAGATTCTATATTTCTAATGTGTTATTCTATATTTGAATACTAGCAAAAAGTGTAGCTTGCTAAACATTATGATGCTTTCCCTTCCTCCAAAACTACAAAAATCTATGGGGGAGGGAAAGTAATTAACAGGAAGAAGAACCTAAAATATTCTATCCCAGTATGTGGGTTTCTGATTGAATGGGCAGTTTTAAAAATTTTATAACTTCAATATCTAACAATATAAAAGACGTTGAGATATCTCTCTGTTCAACTAAAAATTTATGTTAGTTCAAACCCCAAATTATATTATGCTAGCATAATGAAGAAATGAATATCATAAGGCAAGCTGACTTAAGAACTTTTAACACAATAAGAAAGTTTTCAAATCTCTGCTTAGAGTAATCTGTCTTTCTGTTCCCTCGGTCTTCAACAATGGGTCAGGAGACAGCATGCTTTTATTTATGCTTCATCATTGTTTTAATTTGAATGGCCAAAAACTCCCAAATTATTAGCTGCTTTCCTAATTTTTTAGGAAACCTGATTTTTTAGGGAATCTGATGCTGATTTGGAGCATTTAAACTCTTATGTAATCACATTTAGCTCTTTTTTCTCCTTCATTGTCAAAAATATTCAGATCTAAAAATCATCCTTTCCATAAGTGCAAAATTTTCCCGATTTATTTCTGCCTGGATTTTTTGTCTTTTTTGCTGATGATTTTCCTGCAGCATTTATGGTGCCTCTTTCCTGCATCTTTTTTTTCAGAAATAAAGCAGCTAAGCAAAAACACCTTTCAAAAACCTTCTCACACCAGAAGGACAAGCATTTATTTTCAGATATAAAATCATTCCAATAAGAATAGAACGTTTAATGACATAAGGTTTAACTATAAAATAATAACATTTTAGAAACCCAACCAGTTCTATTGCCATTGCATTGTAGTCAATTTGTGCAATTTACCTGGAATCTTAAGAAATGTCTGCATTAGAGTTTTATTGGTTTTTGGTTGCTTGAGTGGTTGCTTTTAACACACCTCAATGCCATTAATTACTTGTTAAACACCTAGTTCAGGATACAAACTAATCTGTCTCTGTTTTAGGTAGTCTTCATTTATCTCCTAATGAACAGGCAGTTCCAATATTATGAAGAACCTAAATAAAATCTCTAGAGTAAAATATTCAGATTCTGTGTTTGGCAGCACATAATTTTCCAGTCACTGCATATTCTTCTCTAGATCAACCTCAATACTGCTTGTAAAGCTTATGAAAATATACAAGTAATCAATTAAACTTTCATTAATAGGGAAAATATTCATCAAATCAGAACCAAAAACTTATAATAGCCAGGTAGCCGTAAAATAATGTTTGGTAGTTTTTTGATAGTTTTTGTCTTTAATTTAATATGTTAGACTTTCTAGAATTAGTAAATTAATAGACCATAGAAAAGACTCTCTCAGATAAAAAAATGAGTGAAACATGAACAGAGAAATTACTATTTTGTAGAGACATACCTGAGTGGAAGCAAAAAGGACAGAGACAATAAATGAAAGGAAGAAGAAGATATGGAAATATGTTCACTCGAGTTCATTTGCCTTAGCTCAAATAAAATAAAGGAACAAATAAATGCTTTGTTTAACTATTTTGAGCAGTTAGACCCCTAAAAGAAGAGCACAAAGTCTGGTGACTTGGGGTTTTCTATGTCATTTTATTTTATTTGTGTGACTTTTTTAATGTTGTTACATGAACTTTTAAAGCTGGATTTTTTAATGTGTAAAATAACTTTAAAATGAAAGCCTGTGTTTAGTGCAAGCTTCCATTTTTAGAAGTCATTTTATTCTTTCATAAAAAAAATGTCTGATACTTTGTTTCATTACTTTTGGTAATGTGAAAATTTTAATTAAGTATGATATTGCAGCAATCAAGGGGAGCACTAAAAAATACAGACAGATAGAAGCTAGTAAGGTTTTATGTCTCTTAATTTGTAGCAAAGTCCAACAACTCACTTTGCCAAGTAGTGCAAATGTGGCTTGCTTTTACTTGGAAACACTGCTACCTGCAAGTAAGAAAAATTATCAATAACAAATACTGTCGATTTTTGTGCACCACATTATATACATACAGAGTATTTTAAAATTCAGCTGGTTTTAGCAAGCTTTTTGTACTAACAGAAAAGCATAGTTTGTGAAAACATTAATGGACCTGGATTGGCTGATGAAAGAGGAATTTCTGAGCTCAGAATTCAGTTTTTGTTATACGACCATTTTTGGCCTTAGTTTAAATAGTGGATTAATAATATGATGTATCAGATAGCAGGAACAATAGTGAGTGTTGAGCTGCTAATCCTAGAGGACAAAAACTGAAGTAGAATTAAAGAGATGACACAAGCTTTGCTTTTTTTGGATTAACCTTAGTCATTCTGCCACTCATGAAGATAATATCATACATAAAAGGCCATTTTAAATTTTGTCCTTTTGAAGATGTATTCATTTATGAAGAAAGAAAGGAAAGAAAGGTACTTGATAGCACTGTGCAGGTTTTTTCCTATACATTGGACTTTCACTTAGTGCACTTGCCAATTCTGGAGAATTTAGGATTTAGTATTTTCAACTTCATTCCAGTATGTAGTTCTTGAGACAACAGCACTGCTTCCTTCTTCCCATAATCTGTTTTTGCATAATTGTGATGAAATTATTTTTTATCCCTGGAGCGAGAATGGCTGTTTTGTGATGGTTCAAGCCCATGCATCTTTGAAGAACATAACCATAACTGAGAAATTTTCTTTGGTGATATTGCAAGCAATATTTTCCTTTGGTATTTAGGTTGGTGTGCATATATTTATCTCATTGAAATAAGTCAGGAATAGTAGAATCATAGAATTAATAGAATCATTAATCTGAACAGGTTCTTTATACATTTTAAATTATGTATATTTCTGACTAGCAGGTAAATAAGGCACGATTAGCAGTCCAAACAATTACAGAAGAAGAATCCTTTTTAGTCAAAAACAAACAACAGACAAAGAACACTTCCCTTGACATAAACCTTGCTTTTCTTGCATTTCTTGCTTTTCTTCTAAAGAGTGGAAGTTTTGTAAGGCTACATGGCTATATTTTCATTATTCAGGCAGCAAACATAATGATGGAAGAAGTTTTAATATTGTTGGGTCCTATTTACACTGAGTTTTTAGGGACCTGAGAAGGCGTTTCTTGATACTGGAAACAATAAATAGAGTAAATGGGGAGGGATATGAGAAAGAGAGTAAAAATACGTGAAAACAAAGCATCAAATAAGGACTTCATAAGTTAGAGAAAATTTTGTAAAATTAAGGAAGAGACAAATACATTACAAGGAAGATGATTAGTGAAAAAAATTAATTACCAGGAAAAAATTGTTAACAAGCAACATATATTAACACATATTCATAGGTAGTTTTCACTGACAAAAAATATAAATGTAAAAATTTTAATAAACAAAAGTGGAAATCATTTTACTTTGGTTAAATTTTCTGATGTGGTTAGCACACTTAAGGATTCTTACATTAGAGCAGAAGTTTTACAATGATAGTACTATGAAACTTGTAATTTCTTTTCAAGAAAATACATCTGTTCACAAGTTTTCAAGACTTATAAGGGCTTACTTCAAGGAAAAATGAAACTTCCTGAGACTTATACACCCAGAAACATTTCAACCATCTCTTTCTTGAAAATCAAAGAAATCAAGTGCACTGTGAACATGAAATAACAGATTTAAGTAGCACGATATGTTGTATGGCCACAAATGAAACCTCTGATAGACACAATTACAAAAGATCCAAATTGAAAAAAGAATCTGGAAAGTTATTATCTTCAGCCAAATTCTCAGCATTAAGCAACTGAAGAATGGTGCTTAATAGGTTAAACTTTGTCCCCGTACAGAGGCTTAAATATTTTAGGGAAGCTAGAAATCATTTAAAGGGAAGATAAAGTCTTGATTTGAAAAACTCATATATGACTCGTCTGGTATTATTCCAAAAAGACAGTCTTTAGAAATCAGAGAGAATGGATTCTTACAACTAGAAATAACAGCTGGAAAAATTACAAAATCGTGCACAGAAAAATTGGTGGATTATAAAAAATTAATCATTGACATGTTTGTATAATGATTTCACAGGGGGTTAGGAATTAAGCACATTCAGAAATCAACAACAATTTAATTAAGAGCTTGGTTGGTTACCCTACCAGTATCTGCATAAATATAATATATTTCAGAATCAATATATCTAAATTCTCTTACAGGCTGTCCCACAAGGTATATTTTCAAATGTTCATATCTGTTTCTTTTGTTGTAGGTTCATTTCAAGACAATATCTTTTGTCTTTCACTCATTATGCTTTCCTTATCCAAGTTTCTTCTTAGTCCACTTCTGAAAGAATTATGCCTGGTGAATTTTCTTTCAGAAGTATATGGAAATTGAACTAAGATGAACATATCTCTTGTAATGGCATAAAAATGTATAACACATCTCAAAAATGTACTTTTATTCAGATATATATTCATATGTAGTTTTCAATAAAAGTCTTTTTTATCCTATTTTGTTCTATCCTGTGGATTCAATGACACATCACATTCTGAACTTTTTCTGCATATAAGGACAGTTATTTGATCTCATTACAACAATCAGTGTTTGGTGGGATATTACTGTTCTCCACTGCTGCGTTTTTTCAGATTATCAGTGCAACCTCTGGCTTGATGACAATCTACCACATGGAGACAACCCCTGTGGGGTACGGACAACACTGTTCCCACCCAGGGATGATGTTGCATTTCATCTCAGCCAGGATTCCTGTTGCCCCTAGGACAGTGCAGAGGCATAATTGCTATTACACATGTCACTTCTTCTAGGACATATTACTGAATGTCTTTTGGTTAATGTTGTGGATAACACCTCTGTAAAAAGCATATTAGAATTACACTGTGTCTTCTCTTGGGATCTGATGCTAACTGGAATGCTTGATGATCAGGAGTAGACTGCCACACATATTAACATGAGAACCTTATGCAAACATAGATGGAAGTCTCCAATCATTTTTTCTTGCCATTCCAAGCCAGTGTCTGAATACCCAGAGGTTATTTTATTAGCTTATGTGCACGTTGCTTTTCTCAAGGAAAACAATCCTTCAGATTCTCAGAGTAAATGGATTTAAAAATGGTAGTTATACATACAAACATCAGGATTTAATGCAGTTGTGAATCAAATCAGGTTGGTACTTCTGAGTACCTGTACAAGCTTAAAAAAATCTTTAAAATGTATTAGATAATTAATTTCAAAGGAAAGAAGTATTGATTGTTTTCATATTGTATTCGAGGCCATATGTACAAAAGTCTGTCACCTTTATTGTTGGAAACAATAATCATAATCATTCTGTCACCTTCAGATTTCAAGACTGGATCTGACTGTATTGTAAATTACTTACAGCTACTAACTCAAGCAAAAAGAATGCTAGGAAGAATCGTATACTGACACTTTCCACCTGTTATCAACAGGTAACCCATGACAAAAGGTTTGTGCATGCCAGTAAAGAGGTAAATACAACTTCTAAGGCTGTGCACTTGAGACATAAACCAATAGAACTATATATCATGCAGTAGGCAGAAAATGCCTAGATCATGAATTTAAAACAATGATGATGTAGAAGTCTAGTCACAGGGAGGACAAGCTTTGTAGATAATATAAGGTCATTTCAAGTAATAGTATTGAAAATTTGTTATCCGCAAGAGGGGAGGGGAGGGGAGGGGAGAGGAGGGGAGGGGAGGGGAGGGGAGGGGAGGGGAGGGGAGGGAAGGGAAGGGAAGGGAAGGGAAGGGAAGGGAAGGGA
>JAWWEY010000115.1:78472639-78497225 GCA_035582745.1 Loriotus luctuosus | reverse complement strand
GAAGGGAAGGGAAGGGAAGGGAAGGGAAGGGAAGGGAAGGGAAGGGAAGGGAAGGGAAGGGAAGGGAAGCATTAAAAGGCGTATCGGCCATAAGCATATGAAGTATCCCAATAATTTCTGTGCAAGAAATGCCCAGAAACATGAGGAGCTGGATGCCAGGTGCAGAACTGTGAATAAAGTGTCTGCCTTCACAAAGTGTCCGTCTTCATTTCTTCTAAACAGATAATGAAAGGTGTAGATGGCCAAGACTAGAAACACTTTGCCTTAGTGTCTGTCATTACTCTTAATACAATGATGATAGAATACAGCAAGAAAATAAATGAACAAAGTGCAAAAAATGTAGCCACATTCCTTGAATATCCTATAATACCAGATTGAAAGATCAGATTTCATGCTGCTTTTTACTACTTTTGCTTTATAGTACATGGTATCTCATTGGTATCAAGTGGCTGTTTTGTGCCACTTTCATGTATCCATGATTTACACTTTTGAATGTAACTATCCTCATGATATATGCTAAAGTTCCAAGTAAATCGATATCTGATTTGTTGGTGGCCAAGTAAACATCTTTTTCAGGTAAATGTACAAAAAGTTTTAAAATCAATTGTCATTCTAAATATTTCTGTGCAAAAAACATCCTAATGAATTAAAATTTAAAGGATCAGTGATGCAAGTTTCATTTTAATGCATTTGATTTTTTCTGAAATGAAATGATTAATTCACTTCCAGTTACACTCTGCCTAGTGAAGATATATTCAAAAAACAATATGTGTTCAAAGAACTGTTGGCATGGTAATTTATTCTCATTTAAAATCTAAATTATAGCTCATTAGGGATCCCATATTCTGGGGGGAATGCCCATCATTGGTTTTGTTAATGATTCTCTAACACTATAATTCTGTATGAGTACATGCATTAATTTACATGTAAAACTACCAGTATGATTAAACTAGATTTGCTGTAATGTCACAACCTCTAGAACTAAATTTAGATGAAGACAGAAAGAATTCTGTTGTCGACATGTAAAAAGATTATAATCTAAAGCTTGAACTGAGCTGTTTTTACTAAAAATCTGGAGGAAAAAACCTAATTTATCTATTACTTTGAAAACTTTCTCTGGTAATACAATAGACAATATATAAATTGCTCCAAAACATATTATTCAATTATTAATTTTAATTATTTTATCTAGATGAGTGGGTTACTTTTCAACTTTTATTTAAGAAAACCTTTCTTTTTTGACAATTACTGAGAACAACTATGACTGATTGTATTTTCAAGCTAATTTTGTGACTTGGAATTCAAGCTGGTAACAAAAAAGTGTAACTCATTTCATCCTAAGACATTTTAGAAGCAAAAGGCAGGGTAGTTTTTGCATAAGTGACAATCCTTCACAAGTGTTAGTGTTGTATCAAAGTGCTAATGAAAAAATTGCTTTGACATTTATAAAAAATCAGGAGATGTGATTCTTGTGATATTTTGTTAAGAGAACAAGGATGCAGAGTTAAACATTTCACCATTACCCCACTCCTTTACCCCACTCCACTTTCTTAGTCTTGTACAGGGAGGTTGTAAAATCCTAGTAATTCTGATTTGTTTTATTTGATGCCCAGTTTGACAATTTCCATGTAGAGCTTTAACTTAGAAGCAAGGCATGAAACAACTAGGGGTTTGGTCACCTACTGTTTTATAAAAGAATTTGGTTTATTTTGCTTTTATGTTTCTCAAAGGTGAAAAATGCACCATTTTGTCTTAAGGTCTATCTAACACACTATTTGAGATACAAGTAAAGGCATAGTGGTTGTCATGAGATTCCATAATAGAAAACTGTCTATTATTATTAAACTAAGATAAGTGTTATGGGCAGTTCCCAAAACAATTTAATTATCACACACATGTCAAAATGTAATATTAGTTTACAAGTTTTGTGTGCATCTGTCAATAATGTAATTTTTTAAAATGCTGTTCTTGTGAAACCTTCTGTTGGGTGGCTGCCCCGTTCAGACATGCTACAAGTATTTCTTCTGGCACAGAACTAAAGGGCAGGGGAAAAATAACTGTATTCTAACATGACTTAGCTGATTTAGTTGGGTATCTCCATACAAGGCTCAAATGTGAAAAGAGCATATTTTAAAATAATGAGCTATGCAGTGATCTCCAAGCTGAGAACTACTTATTCCTTCCTGTTCTCCAGTAACACTTTGACTTGATCCTATAATTACTGCTATAGATAAGCCATAGGTAGAAGCCACCAACAACCAGAGTTAATACTTCAAACAGAAAAGATGGAGCAGCATCCAATAGCTGTGAAGTGATTTGAGGGAAATTAAAATAAAGAGCAGTTTTACAACTGTGAGGGCAAGTTATTATTAGAACTTTACACCTACTGAATCCTCTGAAACAGATGAGAAATGTTTCTAAATCTCTACCTTTTAAATTAAATATTGCTATGCTAGTCTGAAAAATATGCTACAAGAAATCTCCAGCTTTAGGGAGGATTTTTAATTATTAATTCCCAAATCTGATTTCTTCATTTTAACTTTGTGTGGCTATTGAGTTTGTGTAATATTCTGTCAACAGGTTGTAGATATTCCAAAAGGGCAAGACTTGAAATTCTATGTGACTTATTCAAAGAGCCTTTCTGTAAGCAAGAATACTGTGGCCATACTTAATGACAAAATGTATTTGGTAACACAATGCATGCAGGTCTCTTTATATGTATAATCAAAAGTCAGCTTTGAGTTTTTGCACACTGTAAAGTTCTTTCAGTCAAAATTGTATAGAAAATCTAATGCTTCATGGTACCATGAGGATTTTCAGGGATCCTTGAGTATGATCCTTAGTTCACTCAAATTCATGGTTAAAATTAAAATGACTGATACTGAATCATAAGATCTGACCTGCAAAGGATCATTGCCAACTGCTTTTCTTTTGCAACTGTATAATTTGAATTTGTCTTATATGATACAAGAATAATAATGACTGGATATACGGAAGTGAAGTCTTATCCAAAACCCCTCAACTTTGGGTTTTATTTTATTAAAATGGCTTAAACACAGTAAAGGCTGCCTGTCTTCAGAGCATGGGGTATGGGAAAATTGTTCAGACATTTTCAAAGTTGCAAATCTCTGAACTGTCTACTTATTTTTAGTCCTCTTAAAAGACTACTTTTTTTACTTATTCTTTTTCCCCTGAATGGTAATCATGTACCTGGCACACACAGTCTCTGACATACTCACTCACAGCTGTTTTAGCACACTAAATCATTTAGCCATGTTTCCTTTTATACATAAAGAGGTATAATTTGTGCAAATGCAGTTTAATAAGCAGACTAATTATAATTTGCACATTTAGAAATACACTAAATTTTGTTTCTGTTTCAATTAAGTAATTGCCTAATTATTCTATAAACAGAATTAGCTAACATAGAAGGAACCAAAAATGCAAACAGGAATTGAATCATTCACTAAACGGTTCAGCAAGGTGAAAGGCACTGCATGGGCTCTTTTACTGTTTCCAGCAATGTATTTTTGTTAATGGCCTAAGTCAGCAATGAATTTATGTGTCTGTGCAATTTTCAGGGCCCTAAGGGTACTGCCAGCTCTGGCCAGCCATGTCCAGCCCCTGGGCTTCCTCACCCTGCCCACAGCCCAGGACCCCATGTCAGAGCCCTGGGGCCAGCAGCCCCTTCCCCAGCAACCCCAGAGCAGCAGGGCTGGTCTCCAGCTCCCCACAGCCCTGCCCTGCCCTGCCACAGGACCAGACCTGAGCCCAGTCTCTGCCTGTCCAGGGATCAGGCTGCCCTCATCCCTCCCAGCTGCCCTGCTCCTGGCTGGGCCAGCAGGACAGTCCCTGGATACCATACCCTGCCTGGATATGCTCAAGGGAGCCCTTGTTGGGCCAACACCCAGCCCCAGGTCACTGCCAACCCCTGAGCTGCCCTGCAGCATTCTCCATGGTCGGTGGCTGTCATCCAGTACTCCACAGGCAAAGTCACCTCGCATGTCCCTAACAAAATTTAAGAGAGGTCCCAGGTGTAGCAATGTAACTTAACACAAAGCAATCTGCAGCATGATGGCAAAGGGTGCTGAGTAACTGAAAGGCAGACCAGCAAGAGTCATGGTTTGAGTATCTGGAGCCTTGTAAAAAGTCCAAACAGTACTACAATCTCTCATAAAGTTGGAGAGCTGTATTACAGTGTTGAAATTTGGGAAAGACAACTCCTGTGAGGATGTATGTGGACCTTCTCTTCCATAGTTTCTGAACTGACAGCAGCCTGCCTCTCACCAGCTCAGAAGAAGGTAGTGGGACCATATGTCTCCAATGATCACCTGAACATTCAGCACATTTTTCCCCTCTTAAACTCTAAAAAATGTTGATTCTGCCAGAATTTGAGGTCGATGAAGTTGGATTTCTGCCTTTACATACGTTCTCAAGAAAGATTAAGATGATTTTAAAGTTAAAAAAAAGAAAAAAATCCTGATGAAAATATACACATCAAATACTTTGTTCAAGACTTAAAATGTGCTTTCACTTTCCTAATTACATGAAGATCTACATCTTCATAAACTGCTCCTGTACACCTCTTTGTAGTTTTTCTCTATTTGCTCAGATAAATATGGAATGTTTTCTTATGCTGAATAAATCAAGAGTTGCAGACTAGTAATGGTATCAGCGGGTGCTTTTTTGAAACCAGTGGTGAAAAAGATCTACTTAATTCAGGGGACTAAATAATTCTGTATAATATATTTTGTAAAAACTCTTAGAGGGTTTTGCTTCTGAAACAGAATTTTGTCTTTTTTTTTTTTTTGATCAAATTGTTGTTAAAAAGCACTGGACAGGTACAGGCTGAGTATTGATAATGGGAGCCCTGTTGGTTAAGTTTTACACAGTTCTAGTATTCCTAGAAAACTTTTCCAAGAAAACTTGACAAAGAAAGATATCCTTGGTTTGGATTCTAGTTCATATTATCAAGCTTAAATACTGACAATTTAGATAGCAATCTAGATAACAAAATTAGATTATTTACTGAGACATTATTCAGGGAAAATGTACAGTCCAGGGAAAAAAATTACTGAAGAAGTTCTGTAAAACATTTTTTCCTTAGAATACCATGATCAAATTATTTCAAGACAGAAATGAAACATAAAATTTGTATACAAATATTATGACCGCTTGCTGTCATGGGCAAATTTGAATCTTGCTTCAAGGTCAGTTGGAGTGGTACCAAGTTGGGGTGGGGAGATGTTTAATTCTGTGCAATGGTTTTGTATGGGGATTTTGGTTTTCTTTTGTCTCACAATTAACAGTCATACTTTGCAGTAATGTAAATCTTCTGCATCTGCAAATCACTTATTAACTAAGGCCTGAGAGTTATAACCCCACCAGAAAATAAGATTGCACATTTCACCATTTATAAAGTTGTTTAAGCTATGTAAGCTTTTAATAAAGTGGACTTTCAGAGTTTTCACATTCTTCTAGAAACACAGAATCAAGCTGCTACCAAAAAAAAGAGAAAAAATTAGTATTCTGGTCTCTCAAGTGTGTCCTATCTTCCATACTTCTTTCCTTTGAAATATTCCTTCAAAAATACTAGAAACTAATAATATTTAATAACAGCTTTTTCTCAATCTTTCTGTTGCCTTTGTATGTTTTAACGTGCGTTTTTAATACATTTTTCAGATGCTTCACTTTCAAGATTTATTCTTGTAAGTGATACAGAGATATTGCTTTTTAAACCTGTAACTTAAATGGTTTTCACATATTATATGTGATATTGTCTTCTTGAATATAGAAATATTAATAGTAGACCATGTAGCCAATAAAACAATTAAAGACAAAGGTGGATGTGGGAAAAAAAACAAACAACAACAACAAAAAAAATAATCAAACAACAACAACAAACAAACAATAACAAAAAAAGGATTCAGAAAAACCCCAAAGAATGGATAGACTCCAAGTAAGAAACTCAGCAGTTAAGTAAGTATAGAATGAGCAATGGTGCATTACATTATGTTTAAGTAGACCTGTTGAAGTAAATTGGATTATTTGCCTCAGTAAAGCAAACACGATTTGGTTCTTTTATGTATAAAGTGCTTTGGTCTAATTTGGAATGAAAATCTGACATAGATGGAACAGGAGGAGCTGCATACTATTTACTTTTTTCCATACCTTTCCTGCATTTTTTATGGATGAACTGCAAAATACATAATAAGCCCTTAATTACAGGGGAGTGGACTGTCTGCTAAAGAAGCATCTCTAAAGTTATCACATTTTGTAAAAATTAACTCAATTTATGTTTCTTCAGGCTTCTGGTTATTCGGTAATAAATATAAGTAGTAAAAAGAAATAATTTTTATTTTTCAGAGATTTTTCTTAAAAATAAAACTTTAACTTAAGAGCTGATCGAACACACTTGTATACATTTAATTGCTTTGACAAATTGAAGACTTGCTATAAACAAGAAAATTAAGTCACCTGATCAAGGCCCTTATTGTTTACAAATTCAGATTATAGGCAAAATATAATATAGGGGAATAAGAATTTCCACCCAATAAGAGGGATGTTTTTGGGGTTTTTTTCAGTTTGGTGAGACATTGTGCACTTCCAGAAGAAGGTGGTACTGGATGGCATGGTCATTTTACAGCTTTTATCTTGAATCCTAAAATTTTTCACATGCATTCTCTGCACTTTTTACCCTGTATTACACAGCTATAGATATTGCCAAAAATTGTACTTTCAAGCAGGAGCTAGATTCTTATCCTGAATGGGCATTTTCTGGAAGCTCTCAGATTCAGGAATTGATGTGTTTCAAAGTAGTTTCAAACTTTCTGCTTTTCAGATCATAGGAAAAAAAGGTTTTCCTCTCCTTTGATAAGAAAATAGGGATTAATCAAGACAAGACAAAAATTTGTTTAGATTAATTTTTTTTTCTCTCCCCAGCATCTCTAAACTAGAAAAAAAATGCTTTGTGCTTAGTTTATCTTCAGTGTCAGAATTATGGTTCTTGGAATCTTGATAGATTTCTTAAAAATTTTTGTATTAACTAAAATAAAATAAAATATAACTATAGGAAAATAATGAATACAGGAGTTTACCTTTCAATTCTAGCATTATTTATAGAAGTTTTCCACCGTTCTGCTGTTGGACCTTCTTTATCAGCCTCAACTTTCTGTCCTATTTAACTGCCAATAAAATCAGTCTGTCTCAGATTAAAGTTTATTTGATATTTTCAGACCTCCTAAACGTAATTAACCTCTTCAAGGGACACAAGAATGATATCATGCTTCTTCATTCAAATTAAATACTAATTGTTATTTTAGTATATCACACTATCAAAATATTACATAACACAGCTGGTTAGCATCTGTGAAAATGAAAATTCTTTGGTACATTCCTATGTTCTTAAATGTAATATGTGGGATAATTTCTGGTATTCCTTATACTATTCTATGCTGTTGATCTTCTGTAGTTATCATAAGGAATTTCTATGTGTTGTAATCCTTTCTCCGAAATATAACTGCATTGGTTTATTTTAGCTGTTTGAAAGAAATTGATTTTTAAAAAATCTAAATCACCTAAGACCAAATTGCAACGGTACAGTGTAAGGTTGATCTGTTTGATTTCTCTTACTTCTCTCTGATTCAGAATAATTGAGTAGATCTCAGTGGTTGAACTTGGTTGTGTTCGAACTGCAATTTAGCTTTACATGAGAGGTAACTTTGCATAATTTTGTCTAAACTCTGTTAGATCAACTTATACCTAATATTTTACTATGATAATATCAAGGGTACTATTGGATAATAGAAGGATATGTCTGCAGGGTTGGGGAAAGAAACAAAATAAAAATCAATCTTCTTTTTAATGCGTATTATTATTGTAGAATATTACAATAGACCACTATAGTGAGGTCATACTAATGTCAGATCAGAATCTAATGTGCAGAAAATCATACATAAATCTGATAGACTATGTCTCACTAAGCAATAATGGAAGGAACAAAAAATCTAAAAAAAAGAAATACTTTAATTCTACGTGGAATTAAAGTAAGACGTCTGGATTTAAAAAGCAAACAAAAGAAGAACACAGGTATGGAAGCAATCTCTTGAGATGCCAAAATTCTGTTTTAAAGAAAATTTTAGTAATGCAATTTCAGAGTATTAATTTCACAGCGATGGAGAATGTAACTGATATACCATGTTTTGTGTCTATTGTGTAGAAAGATTATCCTGCATTTGTATTTTACCACACAGCATTTATAGTACTTACTTACGCTTGTTTATGATGGATCATACAAAATGTAAAATAATTTTCTCAGACAAACATCTATATCATATACACTTTCCAAACTTTTCACAGCTTTTACAGGTAGACTGCTATTAGGGACCATTTCAGTAACAATGGAGAAGCTTTTGGAAGATCAAAAAAAAAAAAACTTGTAGCAAGAGCAAAAGCTTTTGACCACCAAATTAAAACAAATATGTCTGTGGGAAGAGATCAAATGCTTTATGTGTTGAACTGAAATTCAAGAGACATCTTCTTAGGAGTCTGTATAAACAATGGATTCTTGCTGTATTAGTTTATACTTTCTCTCCCCAAATGAGAATGATTTTGTCTGTTTCAATTCAGTAGATATATTTTGTTATGCATGCCGGGTGCTCTGGTTGTGCTCTGGGGAACAGGGAACAAAGATCTATAAATAAGCAGTTAAATGTAATTTGTTAGACTATACAAGCTCTTCATCAGAAATTGGGGTTTAAAAAACACTAATTCCTTTAAATTTAAAGCATTTAAATGCTTTAAATGTTTTGTTGTTAACTGAGACAGAAGAGTAATTGAGTAACATAAATTTTAGTTTGCCCAACTGCTAGTAGGAACTCAACTCCCCATTGTCTATAATCCATGGAACAGGTAGATTTGCTCTTTGTGTCATCACTGATATTTCTTTGGGCCTTACAGTTTGCCTGTGGTCTTTCCCTTTTATCTTTCCAGATATTGTGTAGCTCAAGAGACAATTTTATGTCTATGCCTTAGTGCTCTAGTGATTCCTTCAATTGCTATTTCTTGGCATGCTTTGTGAAGGCAGACAGCACCTTTAAGACATGGTTTCATTTGGATATTGGAATGCTACTACAGAAAGTTTTGTGGATTTTTTTGGCTTGACAGATGCATCAATACAGTTGATGGTACTGCCTGTTATTGCCTGTTAAACCCATAGAAATATATAAAGTACTGCAGCAAACAATGTTCAAGAAAAGACACACAAATTAAATATATGTCAAAAAACCCACGAACAGAAAAAATATTGTTTTAAAGTGATGGAAAAGTCACTATTATGGCTTTCCTCAGGGGCATAAATCAGGCCAACATTTGGTTTGGAGTAAAAAAGCATTCAAGTTATACAATGGAACATATTTTTGATAAGATAAAATAAAGAAACAGCTTAGGGAAACATTTTGGTTAGGCACTAATAGATATGGAACATTCACAGACAACACTGAGGAAATGTTTTTTATTTATTACGAATACATAATTCATAGTAAAATCAATTTTTGACTGTTTCATATCTATGGTAACAACTGAGATATAAATATAGCAGTGCACATATATTGTCTGGAACAGCATAATGAATATACTGTAGAAGTTAATGTCATGGGTGTGGAAAAGCCTGTAGTATTTTGGGTGGTTGTTTGGCTATGAATCCAGCTGTAGCATCTATTCTGAAGAAACCCCTTCTTCAGATCAAATAACATATTGTAGTGATTTTAGCCGTTATGATGAGCCTGATGTTCAAAAATAGCTGCATCAGTTGCCAGAAAACATTTATGTGAATTGTAAATCCTATTTGCTAAAGAATATATAGGCAGGGTGTATGTTGCAGGATTGTTGCCCAGTGTTTTGCTTTCCAGTGATGTCACATGATCTGAATGATTAGTTTGTAGGGCTGATCCATTCTTGGGGGAAAAAAAAAACGGGTTGTTCAGTGGCCTGGGGAAATAAGGCTTTAGCCATGAAGGAAAATAAATTCTTCATTCATGGCCTAGTGGTATTATCTGGTTTTTTAACATAAAGAAAAGAACATAGAATTTGTCTTCTTTCTTGGATGATTAGGACAGTAATAGTAACAAATAGGGATGATGTTTGTTCTTCTAAAGCACATGTAGAAAAGTGGAGGAGCCTGGTGTTTTATTGAAATGTCAGCCCTACTATAACTGATTTTCTCAGTAAAGAAAGAGAGGAAGTTTGAGACTGGATGCATAACTGCTATGATGGAAGAAGAGGAGTTGGTAGAACTTTTCTTTCTTAAAAAGCTTTATGTGGCAGGTAGAAGACATTTGAGTATTTGGAGCTATGGTTTTAGGTATCAATTTTTATCCACTATTGAAAAAGCACATTAAAACTTTTTTGTTATCTCTACTAGATAAAAAGCAAATATAAATGAGAACCTTCCTCCCCCCATATTTTTATAGCATTTTTCCATCTCTGTTTCTGATTATCTGACTTATTAAGGGAGTCCTGATTCCTAACTTAGGTTTTTACAATGTGTAAAAAATATCTTCCTCAGTGTTGCAGGAGGCAGTACTGTCCGGAAAATAACTCTCCCAGTGTGGTAGAAAAAAGCAATCAGTGCTTGATTAAGATTTTATTACAAATCAGCTTCGTTTGCTGGCCTTGTTAAGAAAATAAGTTTTCCCCAGGAGAACTTCATTATTTTGGGTGTTATTTTAGACTATACTGTCTTTTTGAAGATCTTCTTATGCCATTGAAGTTAAAAGTATGACATAGTGTTTGATCCTTCTTATATTCATATATTCAAGTGATTTCCCCAAATGATTTAACGAAGGGATAGTACAGATGTAAACAGACACTCTCTGAATTATTCCACAGGGGAATATTTTAATATGCACATAGTATATTTTCACTGTAATTCAGATTGAAAAGAACATATATCTTGTATATTTACCTTCCTATATCTGTCTGCTTCTATTTCTGTCATAGAAATGGGAAGAATCAGAGGAAGAAAAAGAAAAAAAAATCAAAAAGCTTTTATTAAGCTTTCACCAATCAAGAAATATTCTTTTCAAAAACTCAACCTTTGTACAAGATGCATAGCAACATTTAATGGGAATAATCTGTTAATGATTAATTGCAGGTATTATTTTTGGGAAAAATGCATCAAAAGACAGTTACGTTTCTTTCTTCCCTGGCTCTATTTCCCCTTTCTCAAAGGGAAAACCTTTGGGACCACATACTGCAAAAAAAAGGTCTAAAATGGAACAAACATTAATTAACAAATATAAATTATGTTTAAATTTTCCTGTATTTCACAGATAAATTGATTTTGCAAACAGATCTCTTTTTCTTCTGACATTACTGAAGAATAACAGGTCACTTATGGCTTGCCCTTTCAGTTCTTAAAACTTACTAAACATTTCCAGAATTGAGACTGATATCTTGCATATTGTTCTGCCAAAGTATTGTGTGGGCACATGAGAATACATGCACTAATACATGCACTAATTCCTGTGCAATTGTGTTGGATCATTTGATAAACTTCTCAGATGGGATGGGCAGTCTACTGTAAGAATTATAGAAATCAGAGAAGTCTACCTTGACTTCACATCTGGAGATGTGTTTTAGATTAATAAAGTGAGGTTGATAAAGAACTGGCTCAATGGCAGAACTCAGAGAATCATGATCAGTAGAGAAGAACCCAGTAGGAGGCCTGAAGTCAGTGGCACTCCCCAGGGGTCGACACTTATTGGGTCCATTCTTATTCAACTTGTTTACCAACAATCTAACCAAGGGAATAGAATGCACCCTGAGCAGGTTTGCTGATGATAATGAAACTGAAGAGGAAGACTGATACATCTGAAGCCTGTGCTGACATTTATCAGGACCTTGATAGGCTGGAGAGTCAGGCAGAGAGAAACCTAATGAGGTCCTGCACCTGGGGAGGAATAACCTCAAGAACACATACAGCTTGTGGCTGACCTACAGGAGCGCAGCTCTGTGGAGAAGAACCTGAGAGTCTTGGTGGATGAGCATGAGCCAGCAGAGCCCTTGTGGCCAGGAGGACCAACGGTATCCTGGGGTGCACCAGGAAAAGTGTGGTCAGCAGGTCAAGGAAGGTCATCCTGACCCTTTAGGTGTCCTATCTGAAATTCTGCGCCCAGTTCTGGTCTCCACATTCCAAGAAAAACAAGGAACTACTAGAGAGGAGGATCCAGTGGTGTCCACAAAGACGGTTTGGGGTCTGGAGTCTATGAGGAGAGACTGTGGGAGTTGGGCCTGTTGAGTCCAGAGAAGAGAAGACTGAGAGGGGACCACTTCAATACATACAAATATCTCAAAGGCAGCTCACCACCCTCAGTCAGGAGTGTGGTGCCAGGCTCTATTCAGTGATGCCCAGGGACAGGATGAGGAGCAATGGCCATAAATTCAAACAGAATAAATCATCATGAGGGAAACCTTCTTTACATTGAGGGTGGCAGAGCTCTGGAACAGGCTGGCCAGGGAGGTCATGGATTTTCCCTCTCTGGAGACATTTAAAACCCAGCAGGTCCTGTGACCATAACGCATTCCAAGTGACCTTGTCTTGGCAGGGCAGTTGGACTAGATGAACTCCAAGGTCCCTTCCAACCCTTAGAGTTCTGTGATTCTGTGAAATATGGTTAAGTAGTAAGTATAAGCATATTTGGAAGAATGAAGTTTCAAACTTCTTTTTAGCTTCTTTGTGATTACCAACTACAGTTTTGTAGCAGAAGGGATGAACAAGTATAGACTACTTGTAGCATTTCTTCAAAGCACAGCCTTTTACATTACTAGCAACGAAAGAAAAATAGTGGGGTTTTCAGATTAGTCACCTCTAGACTGTTAAGAACTATTGCTTTTGGCACATACATGTCTTCAAATTAATTTCCTCACTGTATCTGGATTATGTGAGAGAAGTGAATTCCTTAATTTTTATTGAACTGCCCTGGTAGGAACTTTCAGGTTGTTCTGGTATATAAATTGGTTTACTGCATCTTCAGGAGTTAAGTTCTTCTTCCTTATAGTTATTGCTGCGATAAAATGTCATTCAATTACAATGTAAATTATTTCATTAAAAAATATATGTACAGGATATGCATTTAAAAATTAAGTAGTTATGTTTTTAAGAGAATGTTTGATGATGAATCATTATGTCCACTTTGAAAGAACTAAAATTATAATTCTGGCTGTAAGGAATTGCAGTTCACGACAAATATATAGAAGCTTTTCACATCAAACAAAAAAAAAAACCAATAATTGTAGGAAGATACTATTTCAAACCTGAGGCTTTTTCCAATGAACTAATAAGTGAGGCAAATAGAATATGGAATTTCCAGGTAAATTTAGACTTCAAAGAAATGCTGGAGCTCAGTAAGATATCATCACATTCCCTCCTCAGTTTGACTCGTTGCTGGAAGCTGTTGTCATTGGTAGGGTTTCCCTGACTGTTTGAATGTATTTGTGGAGTTTAGGGCTTTTGTGCTGATTTTTGAAGATCCTGTGTAATCTGCACTGAGTCATGATAGGTAAAACAATTATATCTCATATTAGAACTCTGTGTATTGATTTCATCTCAAAAAATGTAAAATTTCTTCTTAGTAGTAGCACCTAATACAGTGCTGCATTTTGGATTTATTATGAGAACAATGTTGATAACACACTGATGTTTGGGTTGTTGCCAAGCAGTGTTTACCTTGAGTCAAGGACTTTTCAGTTTGATATGCTCTGCCAGTGAGCAGGTGCACAAGAAGCTTGGAGGGAGCATGGCCAGGGTAGCTGACCCAAACTGGCCAAAGGGATATTCCACACCACAGGGTGTCATGCCACTTCATATAAACTAGGTTGTTGGCTTCAGCTGTTGGTTGTTGCCTGGAGACAGGCAAGGCATCAGTCATATGGTGAGCAATGGTATTGTACATTGCATGTTTGTCTCAGGTGTTATTTTCCATCTCTCATTTTCATAAAAAATATTATTATTCTAAATATTATCTTTAGCACTTGCTACTATTATTGTTGTCATATTATCATTGGTGGTGGTGGTGGTAGTGTGTTTTATTCCTTTTTCCATTATTAATCTGTTCTTATCTCAAGGTTTACTTTTTTTTACTTTGATTCTCATCCCCACTGAGGTCAGGAGGAAGATGTAAAAGAGCAGCTGAGTGGTATTTATTTGTTGGCTGGGTTAAACTGTAACAACCTAATAGGACCAGATGTGAAAAGTAGGAAGGAGTTCTCTAGCTCGAATCAGACCAAGGAAAAGAAAATGAAACTTATCAAAAGTGTAATCAGTGCTGCACTTCTAGAGTTTGTTGTTGTTTTTTTTTTTAAGACAGAGGAAATAACTTTAAAAGAAGAGAAAAAGCCCAAACCCCTACTTATAACAAAACCAGCTGTTGATAGATTAAACTGCTTTGGTTAAACAGATGAATCTGTGTGGTGTCAGTGAAACATTACTGAATTACACACCATAATAATAGCTAATGAATTTGCCCGTTTCCCCACAAAGATCTAAAAAAATCGATGAAATCCCTTACAGGCAACACAGTAAGTGACACACCTAAATGAAACTTTTATTTGGCACCATTGAAATGGCAACATGCTTCGGCGTAAGTCATTCACAGTTATTTAAAGCAACGCAAATAATTTTGCTTTTTTTGACTTACTGTGACACTTTTAAAGTCTTGCTTTGCAAATTCTTCTAAAGTAAATAACTTTTTAAGGTCTCAACTTTCGGTAGAATTTTGCAATTTTTTAGAAAATTTGTAGCTTAGTTCTTCCCTGGCATGACACAATAGATCTGCAAACAGAAGAGCATTTTTTTCCGCAGTGGAAAGTTTAGTTTAATGCATAAGTCGTTCTTGAAGCACTCCTAAGGTAATCTATTCTCAAGTTGTTTTTAAGAATACATATGAATAGAAACTTTTCTTTCCTCAGCTTTTTGGGTCAAAAAATTAGAGCCTATGACTTTTGCCATTCCCATGATGTTCTACTGCCCCACTTAGGCAAGCCTGACCTTTGAGGGTAATGGGTATTAATTAAAAGCAGAACAGTTCTAAATGCCCCTGATGATTTTAAAATACTTTCTTTGTACACGAAGTGAGATGTTTTAAAATTAGAAATGGTTTCCATCTTTTTATTTCCAATAGACAAAGGCAACCACTTTAAGTTTTATACACGAATGCTGCCTATTTCTTCTCTATTTTCCATGACTGTGGTCCACCATGTTGGGGGTCAGTGAATATCACATAGTAAAATACTGGTTTCTATGTCTTCTTGCTATTTTTTTTCATGAAGTGACTTGCTATTCAGTGCCAATTCTGGGAATGCTGAACACTGGCTTGTAGGAAGACTCTGATGCTAAAGAGCCTGTCTTGTCATTTGCAACTAAAATGTCATGTTGGAAAAGAAACACCTCCAATGATTAGATGGGTCTAGATGGCCTTTTTTGGACCTTTTCTATTACTTTACACTTCTGGAATTACCCAGTGTTCTTCAGTGGTTCCATTTCTCGTAAGACACTAAGTATAAGTACTTCCTGGGTTTGATTTTTTTTCTGTTGCTTTTTTTTTTTCCTTTGAAAGGCTTTATTGTGTAGTCAGTCCTGATCCTTGAAAATATATTTCTCTTTAACCTCATGTCCCATTCTTAATTCCTTTTAAAATAGTTTTTTTTCTTCTGTGATCTAGGAATTTTTGATTTTGTTATTTTTCTCTTATCTAATATATTACATAAAAGTGTATTTCTCCTACCCAAGTCAAGTTACTCAACTGAAGGGGCTTTGTTTACTCTGTTTGTAATTCTATATTTGGGATTGTAATCAACTCTTTTATATGGTTTCCTTATCATGGAATGTCAGGACACTTTAGAACTCTAAAGGATAACCTTCGTAGTACTCAAAAAGAGACGGTTAAATTCTATTCATTGTGCTGTCAGGGAATTAAGATGCCACCACTTTGATATGTAGCAATGGACATTATGTCCTGTCCTGAATGGTGCTCTAAAGCCATCCCAATCATTACTTTAATTCCGGGTTAATTTTGTAAGAAAAAGTGGAGGAAAAGCGTACAGAGAAAACATGGGCAAAATCAAAGAAAGTATGCCCCTGAACATGTGTTAGGGTAGCTTGTCCAGGCAATTATCCAGTGAAAAAATCTCCCATAAACTGCATAAAATTTCAAAGTCTTAAACAAGACTTAAATGATTTTTAACTTTTTTGTCTGGCTCATTGCCTAAGAGTGAATTTCATCCTTGCACACACATTGCAAACCTAGCTCTTCACTTTTGTCTGTAAAAAGCATTTTGAGACTATGTATTCATTGTCTAGTACAGTAATATACAGATCGATGCATAATTGAAAATTCTCATTCCTAAAATACAAAATAAAAATTCAAAGCATAGATTCAAATCCCCTAATCACTATGTGAATCACTATTTGATTTCATCAGGATATACAAATCAGATGGACACACTGCTACAGGCATGTTTTGTTGGTATTTCTGGAATTTTATAAATGTGATGCTTATGCTTTATGTCATGTTTCTAGGTGAATTCTTTGTAGTGTATGCCCCTTGAATGTAATTGCTCCAGTTTGCTTCTCTGGAGAACCTTTTCTTTTCCCTTGTCTGTTTACATCAATTCAGATGTTGAATACCCACAGGCAAGGAACCAGACTTCCTACATGATTATTATTTAGTGTTATATGGAACAGTTCTTTCACAAGAATTGTGCATTTCTGATGTATGTTACTGGGAAGGTTTCCAAAAATCTGATCAACTGTGTTTGGGGAGTTACTTGGAAGATGAATACTTATTTTCAGAGGTAATGAAGACCTTAGATTATCACTGAAACAAGTTTATCTCAGAAGAAATTGAATACAGCTGGTAGGGTTTTGCCAACATTACCAAAGTGCCTCGTCTTTATGTCGAACCTTGTAGATGTGTAGCAAAAGTCTTCTCTCTCCTCTCTGGTTCCAGCGCTTTGCAAGATCCAATCTTTCATTAGATATAATAATAAAATATTTTTGAAATTGAATAGCCTATATGCTTGGGTCCTATTGTATGAGGCAGTAAGTTTTCCCTTTATGTTATAACCCCTGCCTACTGCTGCTCAGTGTTTGTACTATAAAGAGGCAGCACAGCCATTTCCATTTCAGTGCTGCCCGAGCAGCCTGCTGAGTCAGAGCACACTGCTGATTATTCCTGCTGCATTGAGATTTTTGTGCTGTGCCTGTTTGGATTTCAGTGCCTTCTCTGAGCACTCACTTCAGTCTTATGTCACCACCAAGGTCACTTTTCATTTTCCAATTCCTGTTCCTGTGGTTCATAGTTGCCTGGAGAGGGTCACATGCCTGCAAAGTTTAACAGCTGCCTCTGCCTCATATCCTCTCAAATGAAAGTAAAAGTGAAAACTTAGCTTCTCAAGACCTGATGATGTTTGAGCATCAGAGGAAGCCCTTTACCGAGTCTGACTCTTCCAAAGAACTCTAAAATCCTTGGGAACATCAGCTCCAGGGTCCATGGCAAAAGACATTTACCTCTTGCCTTTTTCAGATATCACCAGTAACAATGAGACTTCTTGTCTCACCACAGCTGTCTTTAAGTTTTCTTAGCTGTTCAAGCTCAGCCTGAAATCCTTTCTGTTGCTACTGTACTCTGCTAAATATTAGATGATGGTCTGTGAAATCAGGACCTTGCAGCTCTCCACCAGCACCAGTTCATCAAGCAGCAGCTTTGGCTTTTTTTGGCATAATTTTTGAGAAGAGTGCTCACGTTGTGCATATCCGTGTTGATTACACATGCAGGAGAGCACAGATAGAAGAAACCTGGTCATCAAACTAAGAGAGAGTGGCTACTGAGGCCACCAGAGAGCTGTGTTTTACTCTGCAGCTAACTAAAGTGATCTGTTTTGCCCTCATACCATAGGGACAACTTGCAATGGACAAGTAAGTACCAGCACATAAACATTTATATGTATTACATTAATAAAAAGTTCACTGCTCGGCAAATGTGAATAACCAACAGTGACTTGTGGGGAACAACGGTGTTTTTTAGCATTAACATCTGCAGCGATAATGTTGAATGCACTCACCTTCTCTTTAATAATTAATGAATTTGACTCCTGTATACCTAACATAAAGTAAAGTTTTACTTCATTACCATGGAAGCCTGGAAACCATTTTCTTTGTTCTAGACTGACAATAATTATTTTGAGTGGTGCAAAGCTTTCCATTAAATATTTATTTCACTTTCTCTGGGAGGGCAGTATAAGGTCTGAATTTTGGTTTCCATCACTCTTCTGAAGTTTCCAACACACTTGTCTTTTTTTGTTGTCAATGTTACTGTTTTTTATTTAAACAACACTGTTTCTTAAAGTTAATAGGGAAGAACTGGTTTTGTAGTGACAAACGCAGACTCAAATGTATTGCTAATACTTTACCTTTCAAACAATAATGTAAGCAATAAATGTGCAGAGGTTTTAAAAATAAAAATTAACAAAATATAAATTCCTAACTGTTGATGGCCAGTTTAAAAGCAGAAGATCAATACATGTTTATGCAAAAAAAGCAATCACAGAATGAAAGAATGAAAAGTTCTTGTGATAAACAAAATATTGGGATGACAAAGAAATTCGGTTTCATGGATGCAATGTTTAAAATTGTTCTCATGTACATTTCGGTTATAATCACAGGAAGTGAGTAACTGCTTTATGGTTTAGTATAAGGAGTTATCAGTCTTGCAAAATAAAGATGTGTCTTTTTTATACATGCAGAAAAGTCTCATAACATGGAAGAAGTACTTATCTGAGGTTTGATATCTTGCCATCATCTCAAGCATTATCTCTGAAATTTAAACTAATTTAATCATAAAATTATACTTTTCAGGGGAGATTGGGGAAAAAAAATCTTAACAAAGTAAATGATCCTCTAGTGTTAAAACAATTTATGGTAATACTGCATTTGAGAAGTTAATCAATTTAAATCCTAAGGAAAAAAAAACCTTGGCCTATCTGATGGAAACCTAGTGATAATGTTGATGATAAAATTAGTAAAGTAGGATTTGGAAACCTGGTTAAAAAAAAAGGTTTAAACAAGGAGGTATGTAGACAGAATAGTCCAATAAACAGAAAGAGTGTTTTACAAAAAATAAATCTAAGATGAGGATTATGAACCCTCCATCAAGTCTTTGTAAAGCAAGGATTAATAGAGTGCTCATCTGCTCCAGATGAAGTTTCTTCCACAAAGAGAAGTCTGGACAGGAACTCACATATCTGTTACCATTCTGTGTTGAACCTGTTCCCTGTATAACACATGGACCTGTAATATATGAATAAAGGTCCTCAAAATTATCTCCAAAGCACTTTTGTTGTTGTTGTTTTGGAAAAATTATGAAGAAAGCAATTAAACTTTCTTAATGAATGGACATCTTTATCCAGGAGTGACTGTAGGTCTTACTAAAATGAAATAAAACACAGACAATTTTCAAAAGAACTATTAATACATCAAGTCACATACATCCTTGTATATATAAATGAAATAAGCCATACTTCTCTTGGACTTTATTTTGTTTGTGATTTGGAAAATTAAGTTAAGCAATAAATTGTGACGTTTCCAAAGTTGGGAGTGAATGAACTGGAGTATCTTCTTAAACAGTTAACATTTAGATGATGTGACATGGACTATGACCCAGTACAATTCATATTAATGGACAGCAGAGGGCTAGCAGACTCAAGGAAATTGCTTGAATGGAAACAAATGTGACAATGGCATCTTATAGGTCCTCAAACATATTTATAGGTTTATAGGGTTGTCACGTGTACTCTGCATGCACAAAGAGAACATTCTTACTGAAGAAGTGAAACTAACTTCATATTTGTAATACTGCAAAATTGACAACAGACCTACTGCGAAATGTGTCCAATCAGTCTTTGGAGATATTTGATGTTCAACAGGTGAAGGCCAACACCAAGAAACCAGCTCAACCCATGTATGTCTTCCTACTGCGTGATGGTAATAAATGGCTTTCTCTGCAGATTGGTTCAAAAGATAGATTCTGACTCGGCAATCTTCCATCAAAAGCAGTAAAACAAATTCCAACTTTCTGAGAAGTTCAGATTGCATCTCATATTAAGCAATATACTCTTCAATGCAGTGTTGAAGATGCTTGTACATTAGAGAAATCAATGAAATAACAAAGATTTTAGAAAAAACTCTACCATTTACTTTAACAGAGATGCAGATTTGTTACATTTCATATGACTTAACCTGTTGGGTCTTTTTGGAAAAAGTGTACTTAAGACAAATAAAAACATATAACTTAACAAAGTAAAAGCAAAAAGGTATGCAGTCTAAGCAATATCACGAAGCCCTATTTTTGCACAAACTTTTTCTCCATCCTCTTCAAAGATACTACACATATTATCTAATGTGTTTTTCCAGTTACTTCGCTTCTGAAATATCTATTTTATTCTCTGATGTTACATTCTTTCTCCTTAAGGGTATTTACGTAAGAACATCCTTTTTTGCACCAGAGCTTTAAAAAAAAGAAAAAAGGGGTCAAATTGCTTGATGTCTTGTTCTCACGGAGGCCTGAGCTGGCTTGGGTGTCAAGACGCCTGCTCTTTGGTGGCCTTTTAGCAGTGGTTGAAGAACTGCTGCTTCTTTCTCATCTCAGCCAGCTGATTCCCATTCCTTTCTAGTAATAACTCTTCAGTCCTGTCTACCAGTGGTTTTTGTAATGATATTACTGGTCATTGCATTATGTCAATGATTTTCCTTTTTTCAAAGATAGAGTTTCAAAACTTGTTCAAACTGCTCTAAAACTTTGATGCTTTCATGAGACATAGCCCCTGTATTGCAGCAGCTCTGGTGCTGTTACTGCAAAAGTGAATCTTACAGGCTTGTTTATCTAGGAAGTATCTCTACCAGAAAAGAAAGTAACCAGGGACAGTTTTCAGGTGGATCACTAAAACAATCCAAACCTTCATGCAACTTACACTTGCATTTATCTGTAAATGATGAAATAAAAGACACATGCTAAAAATTTCTTTTATGATTCAGATCTTGGGGTTTAGTTGTCACTGAAATTGCACTTTAAAATAGCAAATATAAACAGGAAATAATGCATCTCTTAAGTAAAAGTTCATTTTAGAATTTATATCTTCTGTACATTCAGTTATATTTGGGACACCTGAAATAGTAATTATTAGTTTTAAAAGTGTCCTCTAACAAGGAAAATACTTAATTTAAAACTAAATTCTCTTATGGATCTTTTACATCTACTCAGTAGTGTTAGGCTTTTAGTAATATAGAATAATACTTAGATTGCTCTTCAGGTTTTTACCTTAACTTACAGCTCAGGAACTTATTTCAAAATCCATCTGGGAGTTTTTGAGGAAAAATTTTGTTTTCTGGAAAAAAAAAATATTAACCTCAAATCACCAACTGCCTTCAAACAAGGCTGAATTTGACATACTGAAAAAAATGCGGACATAGAGTAATTTGTAAATAAACAAGTGTTCTCTATTCCTATGTTTGAAAAAAAACATTTTTCCATAAAACTGTTGAGAACATGAGTGCAATTTTTAAATTGTATTCTTCATGAAGCATCATTTTTATTTGTTTTCATGTTTACCAAAATAAAATGCTACTGTACTTAAATTCACCGAATAAAAGCTTTCAAGTCTGATCTCATCTGGCAAGGAATTCCACATGCTCTCAAAAGGAACATTTTCTAAATTCAGACATATTAGGAAGGCATTTTAATTATGTGTCTGAGATCTGATAATAAATCTGATTTACTCAAGTCTGCAGTTAGCAAATGCCACTGTTACATTAGAAATATGTAGAAATATGGTGACTACATTTCTGTTTCAGGCTTAACCAGTGTTTAAAAAAACCCAATATCTCATTTTCCTTCTCCTTAATATCCCTTCCTAAGTATGTCGGATAAGTCAAAATAAAAATCTTGTTCCATAGACTCATAGAACGGTATGGGCTGGGAGGTACTTCAAGGCTTTCCTGGTTCCAGCTGCCCCTAGGGACACCTTGCACTAGATCAGATTGCTGAAAGCAATCCATCCAAGCTGGCCTTGAGCACTTCCAGGGGTGATGTGTCAACAACTTTCCTAAGCAACCTCTTCCAGTATCTCACCACCACCACAGTGAAGAATTTTTTTGTAATATCTAATCTGAACCTTCCTTCATTCAGGCTACATTTAACCCTGTCACTACATGCCCTTGTGAAAAATCCCTCTTCAGCTCTCTTGTAGGCCCCCTTTAGGTGCTGGAAGGCTGCTATGAGATCTCCCAAAACCTTCTCATTTCCAGACTGAACAACCTTTCCTCACAGGAGCGGTACTTCAGCTCGCTGACCATTTTTGTGGCCCTCCTCCGGACTCACTCCAGCACATCCCCATTGTTCTTGGGCTGGGGCCCCCAGAGGTGGATGCAGCACTTCAGGTAGGGTCTCACAAGAACAGAGTGGAAATAAAGAACCCTCTCCCTCAACCTGCTGGCCAGGTTGGTTTTGATGCAGTACAGGAAACAGATGGCCGTGAGGACACATTGCCAAGCGATGTCCAGCTTTTTGTCCACCAGAACCCCAAAGTCCTTCTCCTCAGAGCTACTCTCAATCCATTCTCTACCCAGGCTGTATTCCTGCTTGACCTGGTCCAGGGGCAGAACCTTGCATTTGGCCTTGTTGAACCTCACGAGGATCCGCCTGGTCCACCTCTAAAGCCGGTCAAGATCCCTCTGGATGGCATTCCTTTCCCTCCAGCATGTTGACTGCGCCACACAGCTTGGTGTACGCATCAAAATGAGGATTATCAAGAATAATACTTAGAGAAGTATTTAGGGGTTTAGGGAAGTCTTTATGTTCAAAAGATTGTTAATGCCTGCTCAAAACTGTGAATCCACCTTGTGAACTCTGCATAGGTGTGCATTTTACTATTAGTCGTTTTGCTATTAGTCATAGATAATGCACTTCTTGGCTCTATTCTATGGGTCTGTTTGCAGGGATAATTTCTGTTCATGCATCTGTTTGTGTGAAAAAATATTATTTGTCTGGTTTTGGTGTTTGAGGTGTTTTTAATAGAATGTATTTAAGGTCCTACTATGAGATTCCACCCAATCAAAGAGTTTCAATTGTTACTGGGGGCTAATTTGAATCTAGCTTAAAATTTTAGTGACTATTGAAATAAACACAGGCAGAAAACTTTTCTCCTTTTTAATGCCTTTATTAAAAGCGATCAGCTCAGGTGGGGAGAACTGTCCACACGTACACCACCACTGCTCCCAGGAGTGACTCAGAGAAGGAGGAAGAGTGCAGCTTTGTCCACTGGTCTGTGGGCAGAGTTGGGGGTCCCATCCTCACGAGACCATCAGGAAATCCCTTGATTTTCTGGTTTAACATTTGAGGTCTTCTCTCTAGCCGACATCTTTAGGTTAGGGTGAGGGGTAAAAAGATCTTGGTGGATACTGGAATCTGTTCTTCACGTCTAGACATTGCTTTGATTAACCAATTTTGTGTTGGCTCATTGTTTTAGGGGTTTTTGTCTAGGTTTGGTGAGGGTTCCCTCCCATTGCATGCTGGATCCGATGTCATTTGCATGCCAACTCGATGTCCCTTCCCCTTCACCGTCTAGGTGCCATCCTCCAAGAAGCAGCAGGGTGCCACTCGACAAAAAGGGGAATTCTTAACCATCAAGGACAGGTAGTTAACAAAACCGACAGGTGATTACAACAACAAACAGTTAGAACTCCACCCCGGCAGCAACTGGCCCAACCTGTGAACTCTACAACCTTTTAAAAAAATGGGCAGCGGTTCTACTCATAACACCAGATGAGCTTGAAAGAGATCTCATTGCTTCTGTCAATGCTCAGGGAGAGACCAAATGCTCTCCCACGTGCTGCAGTGAGTGCGCTGCTGGCTGGATAGACAAGAATTGGCCAGATGCTTGAAGGCTTAACCAGACTCTTCCTCATCCTGCAGGAAAGAACCTGCCCCCTCCAGCCTGCCTCTCACAGCACTGGCACACAGGGCTCCAGTGCCTCCCCAGTGGGTAATTCACAGATTATTTTTATATTCAGGCCAACAGCCAATCACTAATTAAGCCCCAAGTGCACACCATGTGCATCACTAATGCATCTGTGTGTTATATTTTGTGATTCTCCTGGCTATGCTCATTTGTTATAACACCAGCTCGCTTTCCTAGCTAAAATCCTCTGCAGCACTAGAGATGGTTGTTAGCTGGGATTAGTCCTGATGTGTTTTATGCCCTGAAGTTTATCTCAGAAATCTGATTTCTCAGGTTGTTGTTTCCCCACAGCTTTCCAGGCTTCCAGGACTTACTGGGGCCTGCAAGAAAACTGAAGAGGGACTTTTCCCAAGCGCATGTAGGGATAGGACAAGGGGGAATGGCCTTAAATTAAAAGAGGTAAGGTTTGATTAGATATTAGGAAGAGGTTCTTTACTAAAAGGGTAGTGAGGCCCTGGCACAGGGTGCCCAGAGAAGCTGTGGCTGCCCCTGGATCCCTGGAAGTGCCCAAGGCCAG
>JAWWEY010000115.1:78445615-78472539 GCA_035582745.1 Loriotus luctuosus | reverse complement strand
ATGCCTGCTCAAAACTGTGAATCCACCTTGTGAACTCTGCATAGGTGTGCATTTTACTATTAGTCGTTTTGCTATTATTCATAGATAATGCACTTCTTGGCTCTATTCTATGGATCTGTTTGCAGGGATATTTTCTGTTCATGCATCTGTTTGTGTGAAAAAATATTATTTGTCTGGTTTTGGTGTTTGGGGTGTTTTTAATAGAATGTATTTAAGGTCCTACTATGAGATTCCACCCAATCAAAGAGTTTCAATTGTTACTGGGAGCTAATTTGAATCTATCTTAAAATTTTAGTGACTATTGAAATAAACACAGGCAGGAAACTTTTCTCCTTTTTAATGCCTTTATTAAAAGTGATCAGCTCAGGTGGGGAGAACCGACAGGTCCACACGTACGCCACCACTGCTCCCAGGAGTGACTCAGAGGAGGAGGAAGAGTGCAGCTTTGTCCACTGGTCTGTGGGCAGAGCTGGGGGTCCCATCCTCACGAGACCATCAGGAAATCCCTTGATTTTCTGGTTTAACATTTGAGGTCTTCTCTCTAGTCAACATCTTTAGGTTAGGATGAGGGGTAAAAAGATCTTGGGGGATACTGGATTCTATTCTTCACATCTAGACATTGCTTTGATTAACCAATTTTGTGTTGGTTCATTGTTTTAGGGGTTTTTGTCTAGGTTTGGTGAGGGGTCCCTCCCGTTGCATGCTGGATCTGAGGCCATTTGCATGCCAACTTGACGTCCCTTCCCCTTCACTGTCTGGGTGCCATCCTCCAAGAAGCAGCAGGGTGCCATTCGACAAAAGGGGGAATTCTTAACCATCAAGGACAGGTAGTTAACAAAACCGACAGGTGATTACAACAACAGTTAGAACTCCACCCTGGCATCAACTGGCCCAACCTGTTAACTCTGCAACCTTTTAAAAAAAATGGGCAGCTTTTCTACTCATAACAACTATGGTTTACAGTTCCTGAAGAGTTAATGAGAGAATACCAGAATGCTTCCCCTCTCTTGTTTGTGTAGCAGCTTGACACCTTTACAAATTCATGAGCTGAAATTGCTCTGCACATAACCACAATATCTTATTTTTCATTCAGTACTGTTTCCATTTCCTAGTGCCCTGTGTGACTTTGCTCACAGGTTGGAAAGTAGTGTAATGCATCATTTATACTGGCTTCCACCTTTATTGACTGATGGCCTCGTTTGCTGTCAATCATTCCATTGAATTTTGTCAAAAAGAATGTGAAAAATTTTGTTGCTGATGTGACTGAAGTGCATTCACCTGTAAACAAATGCTTGAGACAGAAATCAGAACAAATGGTTACCTAAGGTCATTTCAGATACTGCAAAGACCTAATGGAAGTCAAATGCTGGTATCCAAATGACAAAGTGACAAATATAGTTTCCTTGTTTGATTGGAAAAAACACCACATTAGCAATAATGATTAAGAAAGTATTTTTTTCTTTTGAAAATGGTTCCGTTTGACAGTATGTGATCCACAGTCCTGTGCAAAAGATGCTCATGTAAGGTTGTTACATGACCTGACCAGAGAACTACCCAATTGCCCATCTCTTACTCAAATCCGTAAGTGCTGTATTCAAACACCAGCATACCCATAATAGATACATGTCAGAGAGCAACAAGTTCACCAGGACTCACCAGGGAAGCAGGGACAGACACAGGACTGGAGATGGCACAATCACAGCAAAAGTCAGGCCAAAAGTGGGAGCCCAGACACAATTTTAAATGGAGCTCCAGAGCCCGAGAGCAAAAGGTTTGAATGAAGGTTCCCATGCAAAGCTGGTCAGGGCTTTTGAGACAGACAGTATTTATATTGAGAACTAATATAGTTTGAACCACATTGAGTGTTTTGTATGTTTTATAGCATTCAAATTATCAAGGGCAAAAGTCAAATTTTAAAATAACTAAGTTTAGTATCACTGCATGATAAGAATCACAAAATGCTAGAAGTAGACATGTCAGTATTTGGTATGCTGTTGTAGAAGCTGATAATAGGTAATACAAAAATATTAAAGCAAACAGAATGAGGTATTGACACATAACCTCAAATATTTTTACCTTCAAATTCTAATAAAAATCAAGAACTTGCATGTGAACTGGCCCGGCCCTATGTCCTCCCCCTCTACAGCCTCTTACAGTGAAGTTGATCTTTGTTGAACTCATAAAATTTTGAAGAATGCATATATAGGGTCCAAATTCTTTGAAGTTTTCCTGATGAAAAGGATCCAACTATAGGTTTTGAAAGAACATAAAATCTCTTGCATGGTATGTGAAATTAATTCACAAAATATTCCAGCTCCACACATTGCACTAAAGTGTGATTAATTTCAGTTATATGAGAAAAAAAGGTGAAACTTTGTTCATAACCAAACATCACACCATGTTAAAAAAAAAGAAAAGAAAAAAAGAAAGGGAAAAAATGGGGAAGAAAAAGGGTCAGAATCTCTTACCTCTAATGTTCTCTAAGAAATTCCATCTGAATTTATCACATTTGAATACATGAAACCAGAGAATACTTGGAAGCAGATTGAGAGATTATTGAGGAAGAAAAGGCCGCTCGAAGAAAAATGTTTAGGAAAACGGGTCATATATGCAGGAGAAAGAGGAAGCCTACATTTTTTTAAGAATTCAGCGTTGGATATATCTTTATTTTAAATTATCATAGACATTCTCTCTTAATATGTCCTTATCCTTTACTGCTATTTCTTCATTTCTCCTCAGAGAATCTGTGATTTGACAGATGATTTAATGAAACTGAAATTTCTACCAATTTGTATCCCAATGTGTATTTGCATACAATGTTTCAGAAAAGCTTAACAATTAGCTGGCTCAAAAAATGGTCTATTTGTCAAAAATCTCTGTATATCATGCATTATGTAGTCATGCATGGGATGGGTCAGATACGACCTGAACGTCTTTTAACTCAGCTAAACCAAAGGCTCTCTTGAGGATGAGAGAGGTGGGGGAAACCAGCAGCACGCTAAATTTCCCTTCTCACCCTTCCGTGAAAAGTAGATACAGAAACATTGTCAAGATGTTGATATGATTATTAATGAGTTGTAGAAGAACATATTATAGACAATGCCCTCTTTCAGCCTAATGTAAGGTTTATTGGGGGAATGTGGCAGACTGGAATAAAAGGAGCATATAAACTCTTGCAATGCAAAACTGCCTAGGCTTACGTCTCCTCAGCAAGGGTTCCTAGTGATACATGAGGAAATTGGTGATTTTCTCAGGTTGTCACAGGCCTCCTTTTTTCCTTTGCCCCTGCTGAGAGGACTGGTTTTATACCATATTCATCTGTATTTTCATAATCAACCACCATCTTTCTCTGCTTTTCAAGAGCAATCACAGTAGCATAGATGGTGCTCCATTAGGCAGCCCTTCTCATTACATTTCCCTGTAGACAAGCCAGGCTCTCATCTTGAAATGGCGTCTGCCATCAGCTATGCCATGATGCCAACAAAAAAGGGGGAGACCACAAGGAGGTCACACTTTAAAAAAGACACAAAATATAAACATTAGATAATTCCTAATACTTAAGACTGACTTTAGATCTCCTGTCTTGGAGTAGATGATCATACATAAGAAAAACTATCATTCTGTAGCCGAAAGGCTCACAGATGTACTGCTTAAAGACTATTTAAGAAAACAAAGGAACCACACAAACAACAGAGTGATGTCTGCATGTTAGACAAAGAAATGGGAAGAAGAAGGGGTGACCACAGAAAGACAGCAGAACCATCTCTTTGTTTTGCTCTGAGTAAAGGCTTCTGGATGAGCAAGCACACCTGAGATCCTTACCAGTACCAAAGGCTGTGTGTTATCAAATGGCAAAGGTGGGCTTTGTTCACAGCTGACTGGTGGGAAAGGCATGCTACCTCAATATTCAGGATGCATCCAGACAAATAAACTGTGTATTATTAGGCAAGAACTTAAACTGCCCAAGCTTAAAGGCTTATCACTGTTGCTCTCTATAGCATTTTTCCCTTTTACTGTCTGATAATTTTTGTGTGTATTTCTCTTCTACATGCTTCTTTTCACTTGTTTTCACTGTAATGTTGAAGTTCTTTTACCAATCAAGAATAGTAATGAGAACAGAATAACAACTATTCCAGCTTTTGTTATGTTCTCGTATAATAAGTACTTGCCCTTGAACTACTGGAAAAGGATTTACAGAATTGTTAAAAAATATATATTCATATAAATTATGGAAAATCTAGATATCACCCCTCATTTCCACACAAGATTACAACAAAACAAAGGAACAAGACTTCAGTACTTCACATGTAAAATTGTGCTGCCTTAGTTGGACAGAAACTGCATATTCTCTTCATTTTTTACTATATCTACCCATAGAAAGTAGATATACTTTCCTTAATTTCCATAGGAGACAACTGCGATTATATCAGTATACTTAAATTTACCTTCAAATCACTTCCTTCTCATTGATCTAAAAATTGCTTTTCTTCTTAATGCCTCATTCACAATCTGTAAAATGGGAAGAGTACTATTTTACAAAGCAGGTCTTCACGTCAAATGCACAACTAAAAAGGCAATATGGGCTATATAATCATCTTTCAGGGAAAATCATCATATGACAGGGAGAAAAGATATAAATATGTGTAGTTTGAAGACATAGTTCCCTGTGCACAACATCTGACAAAAAAATCTTATCCCTGGAAACTTTCAGCTTTTTAATCAGCTTTTTAAATCCTGATGATATGCAATGTAATTTTTTCTCTTTGTTTGATGTAACTGTTTACAGTAAATAATGTGAACCTTTTATTTAATTAATATTCATTGAAACTATTTATGATTTACAAAAAGAATGGAAAAATGTCTATAATAAAATAAAATCTTAATGGCTACAATCCTAATTTATATAGTAAGCTTTATATGAGTTTCCCACAGTTCTTCACAAACAAATCATACAGAGATACGGAAGGAAAAGTAATCCATCTCAAAGAAAGCCATTTTGAAAAGACTTGGTGTCACTGTGCTTGTAAAAATATTCCAGATATGAAAAAAATTAATATTTACAGGAGGCAAGTGATACATCTAGGGTGCCAGCAGAGAAATGCTGTTTCAAATATTTTCTTTATTCAGTGGTTGAGGCAATAAATCCCACAACACATGAATTGAGATAAAAAATAAATAATAAACATTACTGAAAACAAAATAGTAAGGAAATAAAATATGAACATATTGCAAGCAGCATTTGGCATTGTGTGAAAATAACAGAGTTTCTTTTGTTATCTTATCAGCTCTGAAAAGTGTGTTGTCTGGCTTCATCTAACCGCAGCTTCATTTTTTGGCAGTAGATGAATATGCCTTTGTTTTAAACCTCAATATCTTTAACACTGAACAGAAGTATGGGTATGTGAGGCAGAGAAGATACAGTTTAGATACTGTGTGTTTCATGAAGCATGGTAAACTGACTGTTCTATCTATATTCAATTTAAAATTTAAATTCTCTATTTTCCATTGTATTGGAGGTTTTGAATTTGAATTTGATCAAAATATGGCTGTATTAATAAAAGTTTAAAAGTTTATTGCATAATAAAAAAAATTATCAATATTTCTGGGAAAATACTTGAGTGAACTCTGCAATGTCTGCTGGTGTAGAGATAATAACTTTTTGTGCTTTTTTACTCTGTTATGTGAAGATTTAGCATTGAAAAATAGTCATAGTAAGGATAAAGCTTTCAAAATCATCTATAAACATAGGAAGATATTAAAAGTTAGTTGGGATTTTTAAAGCTAATTTTTAAATCAGACTTGAATAGTTACATTAGGAATTAATTTCTAATTAATTAATTTCACCCTTTTAGAGAGAAATAGAGGTGGTGTTCACCAGCATGAAGCTGGAAGGAAGGGATCATTTTACTCTGTTAAGTTGCATATGACTGTATATATTCGCAGGACAAATAGCAGATGTGTATACTGTAGGTAGATTGCAACACTACCATTAAAAAAACCTAAAAATTTTTGAGGCTAGAGTGAGTGATCACAATTATCTCAGAGTCTGGAGAGATTCTTCAAGAGCTTTTAGAGGTACTTAATCATTTTTTCTTCAAGGCAGCAAACCCAGTACTGCTGAGAAACAGCACAGATGCACAGAGAAGATCATATTTGCACTTCGGATTGGCATAGAGGCACTGAGCCCAAAGAAGAGCCCCCAGTTGGGGGCTGGTGGCAGGGTGGGAGGCATCAGGTGGGTGAAGGGTAAAGGATCCCAGTCTGCCTTGCTCATCTGCCATCCTGTGACAAGGAAATGCCTCCTTAAGCAGAGGCTCTGCTGGAAGCAAGAGGCAGATTGCAGTGGTGGGCAATTGCTACCAGAAAAATAGCAAGTTGGGCTTGTGACTGCAGAGAGAATTTCCTGGTGACTTGCTTGCCAAGTGCACAAATGTGTCAGACCTTATGAAATGTCTCTACCAACTGCTAGGAACCAGCAGAGGGGGTCTGTAGCTGGTGTGCATGGGAATAAAAATAGCAGAGTGAAAGAGAGAGATGGAGTCGATTTCAGAGTTTGAAGAATATTATTAGAGTACCAAAACCCTCAAAGTAGTTTTCTTTGTGATGCTCTCTGCAATTTCAGTGGTGCTGGAGATGGAGAAAGAGAGGCAAACTTTTAATGCTGGGCTGAGAAGCCGGTAGTAAGGATTAAGAGGCATCAGAAGCTTCTAGCATAATGGATGGTCATGCAGAAGGGATGTACTTCCTCTGAATGACAAGTGGGTCAAGCCGCTACCATTTCATATCAAGGAAGTTGAGAGTGAACTTTTAAATGAAGAAATAAGAGTAAGCACACATGTCCAGAACAACAGAGAGGTGGAGATGACATATTTGTTACGGATGATGGTATGGAAATTTTTTTAGTCTCTGTGAAGGCTAGAACACAGAATGGAATTAGTCAAACAGAGAGTATGATTTAAATTGGATGCTGGGAAGAGAATCAAACCTGTACAGTAACAATATAAAGTATAAGTTGTCAAATGAAGGAGCATGAATAAAGCAACAGCAGACATACCAGAGACTTGGTGGAAAGAGAAAAATCTGCTAAGCATCATTCAGTGGAATAAAATTTGCAACAGTGATCAAAAGAATGCTATTTGGCAGAATGGTCCACATTTGGCAGGATCATATCATATTATATGCACCCAAGACTTACTTAAAATTCTTCTGGTACTTGAAGTACTTGGGAGATATGAAGATAGCTTTTAAATTGATCCCAGGCGACATTCCAAGAAATTCAGGGTACATAAACCCACTATATCAACAAGGGAGAATAGTATAGCCTGTAATAATGCACAAATTAATAATCACAAACATAAATCTGATGATACACTGGGGAAGAGACAATGCAGATTCTTGAAGGGAAATCCTGTGCCATTAACATACTATAGATATTTGAAAGTTCAGCATGCTGAACTGATATATATCATATCATATATCATATCATATCATATCATATCATATATCATGCTGACTGATATATCAGTCATATAGCATGACTGATATATCCCTCTTGGATTCCCACTAAGTTTCTGGTTTAATTTGTCATCTAAAGCTTTAAAGAGTTTAATCAGTTATAACATGAGATAAAGTCCTTCAGTTTATTTCATCATTTGGTGAAATGATGAAAGAGAGGGTAGGAATTAATATTTTTTACAGTAATCAGCAGTGAATTCCACACATGTATGTGCTGGGACTTGTGCAGTTCAATATAATAATAGATGACCTGGAACTGAAAGCCATTAGTGAAGTGGTAAAGTTTACTGCTGATAACAAGTTATTCAAGACAGTAGAAATGAAGGCAGACCATGAAGAATTGCAGGAGGACCTGAGGAAGATGAATGAGCAGCCAATAAAATGGCAGATGAAATTTGGTACAGGTAAATGTCAAGCCATGTGTAGGGGAATGAGCAGGCCTACACACACAGCACAATGGGCCCTGAATTAGTCATTATCACTCAGCAACAAAATCTTGGGTCATCATAAAAGGCTCTATGAAAATGTCAGCCCATTATTGATAAGACAGGCAAATCAAAGGTAAGAATCATTTCAAAAAAATGAAGAATAAAAAAAGGGAACATCATAACTCATTGTATAATTCTCTGGAATCACCCCTTTCTCTTCCCTTTTAAATAGAATTTATAAAAACTGGAAAAGATTCAGGAAAGGAGAACAAGGATTAACAGATGTATCAAACTGCACTGCTTCTTTGTATCAAATAATGAAATAAGAGAAGATTGTAAAACTTGGGGAAAAGATGACAAAAAAAGAGATTACAATAGACCTCCTTTAAAAAGAGGTTGGGTAAGGACTGATAATCCATTGGGAATATAAATTTTCCAAAATAAAAGGAGGGATAGATCAATTTAACAGGAGTCAGCTTCAAAACAATTTTAGGGAATTAGTTCTTCACTCAGTAGCTGCAGGCTACTAAAATTGCTCTAAAGAATGTTGGAAATACTAAGAAGAACATAGACTGAAGGAGAGACGAGGAAAACTCATGGAAAAGGAGACCAAGGATACCTATTTAACGCAAATGTACAATTTCTGACTCCAGAACCAAAAAACATTGGAAATCACGAGGCAAAATTGTCACAGATACTTGTTAATTTTTTCATTCTTTCCTAGATTTCCATTTATGGTGTATTTTTTTTTTGAAAAAACTAGAAACAAGCATTTAGTGCAACTCAGAAGGCCTTTACTATACAGATCTACTATACAGATTCTTCCAATGACAGTCACTGCCTACTTCATTAGTGACAAACAAACCAAACTGAGCATAGAGAATGAGGCACACCCTCACTCTTAATACATGCATTGCAACTTCACTCGCATCCTTATGTGACCCCAAAACCATTTTTTATGAATTTTCTTTTTCTATTCAAAGTTAACAGCATTTTTTTCATAGCCTGTCCAAGTCTTGTTTTCACAGGATTGTCTGTACGTCCTCATTTATGATGCAAGTCTGTAGAGGGGTGCTTTGAGGTGTGAAGCCTGGTGAGGATAGTGCTGGAGGAGCGTGGGAGGTGGGGACTGCCACTCCTGGTGCAATGTGGACCGTTTTGCCTGTTGGAGTGAGTTCCAAGGACGCAGAGCACAGCACCACTCTTACAAGTCATTTCAGACACTCACAGGCAAGGAGTGCAGCAAGCACACTATGCAGACAGCAACAGCCTGGCGTTTGAGCACCAGCCCTCTCTCAGCACAGAGACAGATGATGTGTGGTCTAATAGAAACAGACAGTGGTAGGCACACTGCCTTTTCCTGAAACTGAGCCTGTAATTGAATGATAAAGAATTTGGGGCTGTCCCAATAAGGAATGTGATCACTCAGATAATTTTGTTGCATATTATTTTTTTTGTAAATGGATATGTAAATGTGCTATGTTTGTTATAAGAATCATAGGCTTCTCCTATACCTGTTGTTCCTGGAGAGTTGCTTAATACAAGATTTATACTCCCATCTTAGCAATGGAAACATTAATCTTCATAGGTATGGACTGCATACATAGCAAGAATAATAATTACAAAAAAGCATTTCTTCTCATACCTACTATCCATCATATCTTTAGATCGTAAGCTACGACATATTATTCAGCACTGCTAAATCAAAATTTTATGAAGATCAAAATGCCTCTAGTACCTCTACTTTGTTTTGGGGACAAATCACAGCTTTCGCCAATATCGTTCTTGCCTCTAATCTTACTTTGTTATTTATCTTTATAATTTCAGATTGCTGTTCACATCAGGTGTGTTTGAACAGAACCTTTTCAAGGTTTTTTAACACTAAGAAACCAAACTGCCTCTAGTTCCAGACTATCTGGTGTTTTATTCTTGCACAAATTGAAAGGATCCAGACACATGCCATTTAGACTATTTTTTTAATTAATGTTTAGACAGCACTGTGTTTTTGAAAAGCAGAGAATGAAGCCTTGCAAAATTTTTAGTGAGGAGACAATATTTCCTTCTCCTACTATTGATACACTGGTAGTTTGGTATTTAATAGTAGCCTATGGCTTCTGCTTCCCTCACTTTTTGGAATTGGAGGTTTCTTAGGTATGAAACTGTTGGAATCATGGATGCTGAGAATTTTAGATTTTCTGTGCTGTCACGCACTGACCCCCAAGAAAAAACTACATTTGATGTGAGGCCATGGAGAAGGCTTCCAAAATTGAATGATAGAACTGGGATTATGGATGTGTAGTTCACATAGAAGTATGTACTATCACAGGATGGAAAACTTAGAGTTTAAGATTTTAGAATATAGTCATATATATAAAGCAAGGTAGAGGTTTTAGGGTGAAGGCTGGTCCTTCTTCTTTACCTTCTTCTTCACCTTCTTCTTCGCCTTCTTCTTTGCCTTCCTCTTCATGGGTTTGGGTGGTATTGTGTAACTGGATAAAAAAGTCAGCATTGCAAGCATATGTTATTGGTTTTTGGGTTAAAAGTAAAAATAATTTACGTGTCATTTCTTAATTAGACAGTTTATCCTTAAAAGGCTTCATAGGGAGAGATATGTTGCCATTTTTTACCTTGTTAGGGTAAAGTAGTGTAGAACTCACAGCTTGTGAGACTGAAACATAGATAAGAACTAATAAACCTCTGAGTCTGAACAAGAAATACCATCTCGGCATTTTGTCCCAACCTTGGCAGAAAAGAAGCAAAGAATTCGTTCTTGTAAAACTTGGCAAAACAATGTCCTTCAACAGAAAGAATCTCTTCCCTAGATTATCACCACCCAATATTACAGGCAGTGGTAAAGGCAGTCTTACTTCTGCAAAAAAATCCTAGCTTATAGTCTGCCATTAGCTACAGATTGTTTTCATAGAAGAGAAACATGAGAGTGGTAGAGATTTTTACTTTCTTTTTTATGCTTCCTTAAGGCTGAAAATTTTCTGCAGGATTGTCACTGTTCCTCTCCACAGCTAGGAATGGTGATCTAAATTTACCGCATAATGTTTTTGTGATTAGGACTCAGTGAAGATCCATGTAACAATACAGTTGAATTAGTGTATTTCACTGATTAAACAATTTTGTCGAGAAAATAATTTTCCTGTAAAGTCGTTATATTTATGTGACTAACAAAATAGCTTGATTAACACTGTAATGATGTCTACCAAAAAATATATAATGATTCACTACTTATGGCAAGCTAAGAGAATAATTTCTTAACATTGTGTGCTGAAAAAACATTATCTATCTAGTTAACTTTTCTAAAAATTGTTGATATATTTGGCACGCATCTAGGCATATAATAACATAATATCTTGCACTTTATATAAATTCCTCAGTATTTTATGATTAATCATTGTCCCATTGAAATACAATAATAATAATAAAATAAAGGTTTTAAGTCATCAAAGGAAATCAGAGAAGACCTAGTTTGAGCCTAAAAAGGGCTGATCCACTTAGGATTTAGTTGGCCTGAACCTATAGCATTAGGCTCCAAAGAAAGCATTTCACGTGATGTTCTTGGTTTTTTTCATAAGTATGGATTTATGGATAAGAACAGACACATGGTTATTTGTTGGGGTCCCCCCGCCAAAATCCAGAATCTATGAAAATGCTTTTGTACACACCCAGTTTCCAGGTCTTTGCCATATATCATGGCAGCCTCCTTTCCTGACGTGGTTTTTTTTCCAGAATGACCTGAGCAGTGCCTACCTCCACTCTGTTGCTGCACAACAGCACACTATAATGAAGAAAGATCATTCTCTTTCTTCTCTAAGGTAGTGACTTTTCTTCTGACAAGAAAATTGGTGAAAGATCATACAGCAGCAGTCCGTGGAAGTTAGTTCAGGAAACCTCTTAGTGCAATACTTTACTCATGAGTTCAAAGCACGAGATCAAACTTGTGCTCTCACATTTTCATCATATCCATGTCCTCCACAGATTTCAGTGTCCTATTCCTCAAAACCAACAGTAATATTGCAGGATTTTTTTTTGAGGTATCAATTTTATAGAAGACCTAAGCATTTATTAATATGCCTCTCACATCCTCTGAATAGGTGGGACATGGTAAGTTGAAAGTTCCAAAGTAAGTCTAAAAATACTTCTTCAGATAATGCATAAACAAAGTGAATAATGAATCAGAACCAAATATACTTGTGGATAACAATAGATCCAATGCACTTCGACCAATGTGTTGTCTTAACAGCCTGAGTTAGGCGACAGAAAACTTAACTGAGGTAAAATGATGAAGTATACTGCAGAATTCTATTTCTGTTATTGCTGTTTCTTACTCGGCAGAAATTCTAAAAGAAAGAGTTATGTCCTCTGAGTCATATAGAAACATGCTGTAATTTAATATATACCTCTAGCTCATACTGAAATATCAAAAAAAACCCAGAAAACCCAAACTGAGCTATGTCAGATTTACAGCAGAACTTAGACAAAACCCATGAAGCTTTAGTGATATCTGCTGAAGTAGCTCAAGAATTACCTGAGCAATATATCAAAAAAATAAAGGAGTATTTTGCTTCAGCTAACAAAAAACCTATGAAGAGGCTTGCTACAATACTCTCAAGACAGCACTTTTTTTAACTAGTCCAAAAATAATTTATAATAATTAGTTCTCTGTTTAAGAGACTGTCTGTGTGAATGTCAAAATATACAACGCTAATAATCTGGGTTGTGGTAAAGGTATGAAAACCATGTTATGTGAATTGCTCTCTTAGTTTAAAGGTGTTCTGAAGGACTCCTCAAAAAGCACGCAAAATGACAATGAAACCTTGACCATATGAAATTACAATAAAACCTTGACCATATGAAATTATGGCCTTCACTAAACTTTTTATGCTTCAGTCATGCTCAGGATTCATAGGATTTACACAGAATGAAATGCCCAAATATGTTAAGTTCATTTTGATTTTGAAGGTTTATTGCTGCCTGAAATTCATTTCTGTAATCAGATGCTTCCCGCTTCTCTCAGCACTGCAGTTGAGGTGTCTAGCAACCAGAAGCAGGCAAACCCCAGAATTAGTAATTCACATGAAAGCTGGGGACTCTATCTTTGATTTGCTTTGATTTGAAACAAACCAAAAGTAGAATTTTTTCAACATTTTCAGTAAACTAGAAGGAATATTTCAACTAGTCACAGAAATTAAAACAGATTCAGCAAATTAATACATCAAGTAATTTTTTTGCAATCAAAATTTAAAAACAGTAGTAAATATGAATTTCTCTGAGAGTAGATATGCGGTTTTCTGGGATATAGGGCTATAGGGCTTCTGGGATGACAGTCCAGAGCAATAAACCTGGGGAAAAAGATTATGTCAAGGTTTGTAGCATCTGCTATATCATTTGGTTAATAGACTCAAATTATTCCCAGCCTCATCAATCCTATGACAACAGAGTCTCCAACAGCTGTAGTACATTACTGAAGTCTATCTTCCATTTTGCTAATCCTGGTTCTTGCCTAGTGAGTATAAATAAAATTTGGCCCTGATCTGCATCTCACAGCAACTGAGACACAAGTTAATACTAAAGAATACATACACTGAATAGGTACTGGGTTTTGTGACCTAAACTCCTTTTTTATGTCAAGAAACTTTAAATGTTTCTTGACCCTACCACAACATGACCTAACACATCCCTTCCAATCAGCTCTGCTTGTTATTCATGTGCTTCATTCTGAGCAGCATGTGAAATAAACAGTAGAATGGATAAAAATATTTTTCCCAGTGTGAAGTTCTTCAATTACTTTGTGAGTTCATTACAGTTGTACATAAGCACCTTACTTAATTGTATATTTATAATTATATATAATTACTTCTATAGTGTCATTCTGAGACAAGTTAATGTAGATAATATTGCTCAATATGAATTTTTTCTTTTTAAGATCTGTGTTCATTGTAAAGAACTATCCATAACCTTTCTCATGTTTATAAATTACAGAGAAATGGTGTTAGATTTGTATTTGGATTCTTGGGTAGTTTCTCAAAGAACATTTTTTCCCTTATTTCTTTTTCAGCTGTATGAAGTGAAAAAGAAATTTAATGCATCTTTATATGGTGACAGATGACCTGTCACTCATCTTTAATCATTAATATAGCCGTTAACAACATAAAGTGACAATTCTTCTTCAGATTATTACTTCAATTGTATACAATAACTTTTTTTTTAATATCAGACATTATCTGAGAGCTAATAACTGCAAGAACAGTGGCTCTGGAACCTCTTAATCTTCAACATTTTGGCACAATATCATAAATCTTTTTTTTATTCTCTCTAAAGAGAAATCTATTGAGTGATGTGAGTTGAAGAAGATTTCAAGAAAGGTTGCAAAAGGTGTCTCCAAGAGTTAGAGCTTGCTGTGATCCTTTACAGTAAACAGTAGGAATGCCCTGTCATTCCCACTTCATGTCATACTGTATGGTGTAGATAAGGGATGAGGAAACAAGAAATTTCAAGTCAAGGAACTGATTGAAGCAGAAGTTTGGATTTCTTTGGATTTTGGAAAATCTGTACTTTTCCAACATGGTGTGATTTAAAGCATTTTATTGATGCTATTTGATCCTGTCCTTTACCTCTTTTTGTTAATGTCAATGGTCTTTGACTTCTTCAGGTCTTAAAACTAATATACTATCTCACATTTTGTTTCATACAATCCTCTAGACCTTTTAAGTACTTTTCTTTTCTGTCCTTTCGGTCCTTCAAATGGTCTACATATACATTCATTTGTCTAGGTGTCTCAGCCTAAAAGCTGGATTGACAGAAACTGTTCAGTTGATGCCTGGCCTCATTTAAAAGTATCTCAACATTTAAACACAAATTCCCAACTATGACTAGAAATTCTTTTCACCTGAGAAGTCTGACACCTTTCTAGAACAAAAAATGCTGTGTTTCACATTATCTGCTTTCATTGAGTAGTTTGATGGTTGGAATATTTGTGCAAAATATATATATTTGGTGATATAGAGGAACACAGGTTTCCTTAGCTGCTAAAGTATTGCTTTCACCATCAGATTTTGTGGCCATTATAATTTTTCCCCATTTTTGTTTCCCTGTCACCAGTTAAGCCATCTTCAACACAACTATTGAGACTTGAGCATGTATTTAGGGTAGTAGTAAAGCTGGCACTTAAATCACTGTCTCAGAAGGTGAGAGGATGATTGGAGGACACATAAATGTCTATATCAAGCTGTAAAATGCAAAGAAAACTCATGTTTTAGCAGAAAGGAAAGAATCTCCTGAGTTAATAAAGTAGATTTATTTTTACTTAAATAGAGTGATCAAGGCCACAGAATTGATGATGGATTGTTCCTGCAATTTGAGGCCCTATTTCTCTGTGGCTGATTTCTGTCAAGGCCCTGAGAGTGCAAATAGGCATCAGTTGCTGTGCCTCAGAGAGTGCTGGGCTCTGGTAGTTGTGTCCCAAGAAAAAATCAATGTCTTATTAACACAGTTAAAAGGTTCATATCCTACTAATCTTGTAGAAGGGTTCATTTCAAATGTGCAGAGTTTTAACTCCTGATTTTTTCTACCGGTCAGGAGTTCAATGGTAGAGGTACATACCTCCACCTGAAGATGCAGGAGAACTCCTTTTACCACGTGCACATTTGGGAATCTGGTTGCCCTACACAAACCCTCCTTAAAGTGATGTTGCATCTCTCCACCATGGATGGGAGGTATTGCTGTGTTTTCTTCACCCAATAGATGACAAATTGACGATTGCCAGCAATTTCCGTTAACTGGTGGGTATTCTGGGGAATGGCTTGCATTTTGCAGGAAAGCAGCTGTTTCATGCCAAGGGAAGTAGTTTATGTCAGTCATTTATGTCAGTCACTGTGCTCTAGAAGTGGTACAGTGACAAAGTTCATTGATTTTTCTCAACTCCTTAACATGGAGAGTAACACTTGTGTGACAGTGCATGTGACAGCATACTTGTATCCCAAAGAAGCTGATAAAGGAGGCAGGACAGATGGCTGATGACATGGACCAAACACTAATATCAATAACTTCTGATAGACTGTTCATCTCTTCATTGCTGTCTTTCCTCCCTCTTTATTTGTCTGCCTCTATTTGTCTGAGTCTGACACCAGTAGCACAAGACAGAAGTTCATTGGAAGAAATCCTTTGCATTTTGTACTTTCAGTACTGAGAAAGAATTCCCTGGTCCCACCAGCTGTATTGACCTTGCTCACTTGAACAGAAAACCATCATGTCAAACAACTACACTGGCTTTTAGTTCCATTGTGATGAGACTCAGCGATGGAATAATATATTCACATGGACCACACCTCTTTTTCTGGGTCTTCTGGTTCTTCTGGATTTTTCATAAAAGCATAGAATCATTTATGTTGGAAAAGAACTATAAGACTGTGAAGTCCTTTAACCCAGCACTGTCCAGTCCCCATGTGCATGTCCCCAAGTGTTGCATCTACATGTCTTTTAAATGCCTTCAGGGATGGTGATTCCACAACATCCCTTGGCAGCCTTTCCAATGTTTGACAACCCTTCACATGAAGAAATTCTTCTTAATATTCAAACTAAATCTCCCCTGGTTAGACCTGAGATAATTAAATCTTGTTCTTTCCTTTGAGATCTAGTAGAGGAGACCAACCCCCACCATCTGGCTACAACCTCGGTAACAGGTAGTTGTAAAGAACAAAAATGTCCCCTGAGCCTCCTTTTTTTCCAGTCTAATCAATCCCTCAGGTTCCCTCAAGTGCTCTTCATCAGACTTGTGCTCTAGACCCTTCACCAACTTTGTTGCCCTTCTCACTTCAGCACCTCCATGTCTTTCTTGTGGTGAGAGACTCAAAACTGAATCACAGAATCTTCAAGTTTGGAAGAGACCTTCAAGAATATTCAGTCCAACCATGCAGCACTACCACTGCTACCCCTACTAAACCGTATCACCCAGCACCAGAAACAGATGCCTCTAAAATATCTTCGGGGATGGTGATCTCACCTCAGCCCTGGATAACCATCCTAACAGTGATTTTTCCCTAATATCTATTATGGATCTCCTCTGCCACATCTTAAGGTCATTTCCTCTTGCTCCAGGCATGGTAGAAGACACTGCCCCACCTCACTACAAGACTTTAAGTGTGGTCTCACCAGTGGTCTGGTCCTGCTGGCCACATCATTGCTGATACAGGCCAAGGTGGTCATTGGCCTTCTTGGCCACCTGGGCACCCTCTGGCTCATGTTCATCTGCTGTTGACCAGCACCCCAGGCCTTGCAACCGTTCTTCCTTCAGCCTGTAGCATTGCATGGGGTCAGTGTGACGAAAGTGAAGGACCTGTCAATTGTCTTGTTGAACTTCACGCAACTGGACTCAGCTCACCCAGCCAGCCTATCCAGATCAGTCGGTAGAGCCTGCCTACCCTCCAGCAGATGAGAGGTACTCATGCTCAACTTGGTATCATTTGAAAATTGATTGATGGTGCACTCAATCCCTTGCCCAGAAGCATGTCCTTGTAAGTGTACTCATATTGTATACCTCAGTACACTAAAAGGGAAGGAGTAATTAGCTCTACATGCACAGAGCACTTCGAGGGCAGAATTGGTTTTGTCCCTTTCCAAAAAGGGACCACCGATTTGCAGATTAATCAGTCTGTGTATCTCCTTTTCTGTCCAATGTTAAACCTGGGTGGTGCATGAGACGCGGTAGGATGTTGACTGAGATAGAAGAGTATTACTGTACTGGTTCGGGCTTAGATAGAGTTAACTTTCTTCACAGAATCTAGTATGAATAATGTTTTAGATTTGTGCTGGAAACAGTGTCGATAAGTCAGGGCTGTTTAAGTCACAGCTGAGCAGTGGTTACACAACACCAAGGCTTTTTTATCTTCTCACATCACCCCACCAGTCAGGAGGCTAAAAGTGTACAAAGGGTTAGGAGTGGTTGCAGCCAGAACAGATGACCCCTGCTGAACAAAGGAACATTCCTTACCGTATGGCATCATGATCAGCATATAAATCTGGGAGAAGAAAAAGGATGGGGGGATGTTCAAGGTGATAGTGTTTGTCATCCAAGATGTTATTATGTGTAATGAAGCCTTGGTTTCCTGGGGATTACTGAACAAATGTCTGCCCATGGAAAAGTGTGAATGAATTCCTTGTTCTGCTTTGCACTTGTGCACAGCCTTTGCTTTCCCTATTAAACTGCCCTTTTCTCAACCCAAAAGTTTTTTCACTTTTACCCTTCCAATTCACTGCCCATCCTGCTGGCTGGGCAGGGGGATGGGGAGTGAGCAAGCAATTGCGTGGTGTTTAGCTATTTAGTGATGTTAATCATGGCAATTACAAAAGAATATCTAGCATAATTTTTGTTCTCAGCTGATGAGAAGGAATATCAGTCCTGAAAACAATGCCAGAACTGAATACTAACGGAATCAACCTTAACAAGATATACACTGCATCAGGAAGTATCTAACAAAATTAAAATCAGCTTTATTGTAAAAATAAGTTTGTATTTTTCAACCTACTCTATTTAGCTACAAAACATTTGTGAAATATATGGATTTCTGAGAAAAGCAATGGCTTTCCTCACTGGTGCATATTCAAAGTGAATTAGAGCAAAAGTTTTATAGCAGCCAATGTTTCAATTAGCACTTTATATTTTAACTGGTTTGTCAATTTACCTTATTGTATTTTTCATTTGTAGTCACTGTTCAATTGATTTCCATCTTCATTTATTTTACTTAAAAAATCAACAGTAATACAGTATGCTGATATGACTTCTCCTTGCATCCAGCCCAAAGGCGTTGAGAGCAAGACAACCTTTTGAATGTTTCCTACATCAGAAATTTAAGGATTGTTTCAGCAACTGATTATATGGGAAATTCTGTTTGTTGCAAAAGTCTCTTTTAAGGGAAACATCTTGTTGCTTTGTATAAAACATATATATAAGCATAACTTCCAGATTAATCCATACTAATTCATGGTCTACTATTATAATTGTAGATTAGTAGTAGTGTATTTCTAATTACTAATATATAATGTAAGTTAATAGCAAAGCCAAGTGTTTTACTTTTAATCCAGAATTATTGCAAAAATTGGATATTGGAACCTAAAAATTACTAATATATATGCTTGTTATATCCAGGAAAAAAAGTGTTAAGACAGCACATTTTACAAATGCTTTGCAAGAAATCTGTGTTAGTACTTTTCTGATTCCTCTGTGTAATAGGGGATATGCATATGCACAAATTTTAAAAAGTTTACAAAAAAGTGAATAAAATGAAATATGTCATTATAAAGTTCAGTCCCAGTCATGTGATGTCCTAGAAGAGCTCTCACGAGGAAGACGGGAAAGAGAAAGCACTGGGAATTGAAGAAAAGGGTCAGATGTTGTCAGGTTTTAAAGACTTCTTTCACTCCTGTCTGAATTGCTTTAATCAGCAAAACGTATGCCACTATCATTATTAGGCAACATCAGCAGGGCTCACATCTGTACAGGAGATGGAGTGAATAAATCTACTAGCTTAGGATGGGATTTGACATTATCCGAGAATATCTGATTTTGTCTCTTTGCTGGATCATGTAGCTAAATCTGTGACAACCCTCGGGGGCATCTTGTTTTCTAGCTTCTTATAATGATGTGTAGCCACTGATTGGCATCACCATCCAGAAGCCAAGACAGCATCTGCCTTTTTTTAAAGGTCCTGTGGTGCATCAGTCTGGTTGCCCTCTTCCTCTGTTTGTTTCTGTTATGTACAGGGATCAGGATCCTGCAGCAAAGTTAAAGGGCCTTTGGCCATGTGATCAGCAATCAGGACAGTTCTTTTAACTTGAGTTTTTTGGGTCATCCTAAAGGACTTTAAGGACAGGTTTTCCATGGATGATGCATCTTCTTTCTGGACTCAAAAAGAAGCTGGATGCAATTGCATGAAGAGGATATTTCAAAACCTTGTCAGGATCACTAGTCTGCCTCCTGTATGAAAAAGCTGAATGCTGTCATAGCTTAATAGATACTGATTAGTTGGTCCCATCCAGTACTCTCTTGTCTACCAGTGGAACCTATGTGGAGCCTATTTGATGATACATGGCACAGATCAACATGTGTGGGTGCAGATCAACATGCCCAAAATTATTTTATGCCTGGCCGTTCCCTCTAGTGCTGGTTCTTCTGAGGATGACAGCTACTGGAATAGATACTATGGAATGGATATGTATTCTTTTTCTTGGGCAACTATAATGTGACAGCAGCCTTTGGTATTCAACAAACTTTCCCTGGATACCTCTTGTCCTTGTTTCTTTCTGGTTTTTGAAGAGTGAATTTTTTTCTAGTCAGTACTGTCACTTGGACAATTAGGGGACAGCTAGCTCCTTGGGATTTTCACTCAACACACTGCTTGAACAGTCACTTCCCATTAGTCCTAAAGCTGTATCAGACTTTCATCCTGGCCTGTTGCTAGATTAGGAGATTAATTAACCTTTCTGTTTATTTCTTCATGTCTCCTTCTTTTAGGCGTGATGCAGCACTTCTCATTCAGTCAAAAAGACAATTTTGGTTTATTTCTACAGATGCAGGCATTTTAGGATAGCTCTTTGGCCACATATTTCTCAGTAAAGGAAGAGTGGAAGCTCAGTTCTCTGCCTTTGGTGATCTCTAAGACAATACTCAGTTGTATCCACATTATCTGTGAAACTGCAAAAGCCCCACAAAATCCCAATGAAAAGTCAGGGCGCATCCTGCTGGAGCTTTTATATTTACCATGCCCAGCATCTGGGTTCTGAAAATGCTTGCGGACTCTTTACCTGTTTTCCCGCCAGCATTTCAGTAGTCTCAGTTCCACTTAAAAACTATATGGCAACAATCATGGCCCATGAAAACAGGAATTCAATATCCTCAACTATACCCTTTCTGGTAATGTAACTGCAAAGAACATAGGAATTGAGAGAACAAATAAATGCTTTCTGAGAGACAGTGAGTCCACACCAAATTAGTCTTCCAACCCAGTCTTTCTTATCTTCTGTGGCTCTTTACACATTTGATTTTTGTTTTAGAAGAAGACAGAAAGGACAGTCTGTGTAAGCCATGTACACACACACCGAGCAGTAGAACACAGTACACTTGACTGTTTTATCTACAGCAAAATTTTTCTTCTCTCAATTGTCAAATCACAGCTAGAACTGCTGTAGAAATGTGTAATCTGACTGTAGAATCTAACACTACCTATTTTTAAGTAATGTTTCATTCTAGATTTATTACATCTTGAAAATTATTTCTCAAAGGCTTGGGCTTGCTTGCCATGCATGGTTTGGATACACTCTCAGGGTTCTGCTTCTCCTGAGCTTGTATATGTACATGCCCTGCTAAGAAGCACGATAGAGAAACTAAACTCTTTTTTACATGAATCTGTGCTAGTGCTCCACAGGAGCTACAAAATAGAATGAAACCATGTATTATACCATTATATTTAAACATTAACAAAACAGTCCAGCACTGGGGTGCAATGCACAAGATAGCTGTATTGCTTGAAGGATTTCATAGACATTACTACTAAAATGCACTATTTGACATTACTCATTAAACTGTATTTGAGTAAGGTGTTTTTTAGCAATATAGCTGCACTCAAGATAAATTAATAATTCTGTCTCTAATTCTGCTGAAACTTTCTGTTTCTAAGCATCTATATTGCTGCCTTGCCTAGACATACTGCTCAAGTAATGTCATATTCTGAAAATGAAAATTTGGTCCTAAGGCCATTCTCAACCAATGGACCCCATAAATTTCCCTTTTGATTTAAAAGCATACCAGGGAAACATATTTCTTTGGGTGTCTTTCTTTTTATGGATCTGAATTACTGGTATTAGTCTGGTAGAACTAAATAAACTGATATAACAGTCCCATGATTACCAGCTACTATTATAAAGTAATTAATTTTGTCACCCTTGCAGATAATTTACTGGTGTGACACGGGAAGTCTGCATGCAGTGGGTTAAGATATTGCTCCTGTTAACTGGTTGACTTGGCTCTCTGCCAGAGTTGCTAAGACATAACTGAGACTTGAGCCATGGCCTCTGCAGCTCCTAGCCTGTTGTCTTGATGTAGCAGCAGAACCAGCTTCACTGATGGCATGTGACTGCCTGGAGCCAGCACACGTGTTCCTGTCTGTTGACTGCAGGAAATTGCAATTGCCATGAGATGAGCCAAAAGTTGGCGCTTGCAGTTCCTGAAACTGTCTCTGCTAGTTTTGCCATTGAATATTAGATTAATCATATGTAAAATGCTAAAAAGAAGCTTCTTGTTTACTGCAGTCTGCACTATATCAGGTGTTGTACAGAAAATCCTGCTACAATGAATTAAGGCTTTCATCTGTTTCTCCTAGAAAATAAAAAAAAAAATCCAAACCCAAGCAACTATATAGTGAATTGCTTTCATAACATATTACATCAAAAAAGGAGTTAATCACAGTAATGCTGATTTCTGCCATCCCACCACCCACAGGTTTCCATTACATGTGTTTGTACTATAAAGCTGCCATTCACTTCTCTAAAATAGAGATGTCACAGTGTTACCCTCCACCAGGATCTAAGTATTCCACCTCCAGGGTTCCAAGGTATAGAATCTCCCTCTCTTTTGAAACGGGTGTCTTATCTGGCACGAGAAGAGCTTGAGAGGCGTCATCTCTTATTTAGCCAACAGATGATCAGCTAAATATGCCTGTTCATGTATGCCTTCTGTGTCCAAAGCATAGTGAACCCACAACATTCCTAGCTCAAGAGAGTACAGTACTATAAATAAATTCCAAAATTCAATTTGTAACTTTTCTTCAAGTTAACCCACTTTGAATATTTTAATATTAGGCTAGACAGAGATAGAGAGAAAATAGATTTCAGGTTTCAGTAGTAAAATAAGTGATTTTTCGATCTTTAAAGACAAAAGAGGTGCTGGAAGTGAGGACTTTGAAAATAGAATACATACTGAGGCTCTAGTGCCTTATAAATTTAGTTTGAAGTACTCAGAAAGCAGAAAAAAAAAACCCCAAAGAACATGTGTGTTGAAACAAGCAAAATCTAGGATACCTTTTCTTAAAATTTGCTACTTCTTGTAGTTGTGAAAATGTGACATTTTCCAATGAGTCATTATTCTTTGTATTTCTGCATTTGCTTTTCATGGGTAAGAGAGAAATGTGCATAGTTGATCTCTTCTTTCTATATATACCACACCATTTCTCTCAATTTCAATTCATGTCACCGAATTTTTCTTCTTGTTAACACCTTTTTCCATTCGAAATTTATGCACAGCTTGGTAGAACATTTTCCTGCATAAATTTACTTTTGTACTAAGGTATACAGATCATTTATGATCTACATAGATCTTCTATTAAATACTGTGCTGCATTTGACCCCATTGCTAAGCTTTTCCATTTCCTTGTGACAACAGCCAGGATCTCAGCCTTTGCTGTGTATGAACTATATAACCCAAGCTGAGAACCATGCTGAGAATTTGATGGAGTGGAAAGAGAAAAGGTATGAACTATACATCTGAAGCATATTTGACCCAGTGGAAACACCAGCAATAATCACTTTTAGGTGCCCTGTCCTCATGCTTCTGTCAGCTGGGGATGTTCTGTGCTGTTGCTGGAACTCCTTCTGGAGTTGTTCATAGACAAGTCCTTCACCTTCCATCACCTTCAACTTTATAATCTCTATTGTCCTCAGCCTCACTTCCCTTGCAAAAAAAAAAAAAATTGTATATGAAAGCTATCTCTGAAATCTAACTGGAATAAGGGGTGCAGGTGGGGGGGAGGGGGGGAGGTGGTTCTTTGACTTTTTTCTTACTATTTTTATTTCTCATTAGGAAGATCTTGAAACTAATTTCAGAGATATTGCATGGGCATGTTTGCTACACAAAAATAGGTTAAACAATCAAAATGTGCTGTTAGTCAGATCTGGATAGGATAAATACTTGATTGAACTTTCATACCATAAGAGTAGTCATGGTGGCTGACAGAGAATATCTCCTGAGGTGATAGACATTGTTTAAGTTAGATGCAGCTGTTGCAATATCTGAAAATTTTGAGTTCTTCAATTTCCATTAATATTTATGTGTCTCATAGGAAGAAAGATCAATAGCTTTTTCTCTGAAGGCAATCACTATAGAACCAAAATTAATTACTGAAAATAAAATGATTACAGACAATCTTATTTGTGTTCTGGACAGCTAATTAGAAAGATCAAGGTAAAAGTCAACAATGTTTTCTTGTTTCTGCATTGACTTTAAAGGCTCTGACTGTGGCTCACAGATACACGGGATATATTTTAACTACTAGTACCTATCTCCTATTCTGCATTACACCATTACTTTTTATAACTTTAGCCATTCACTTCCCTTCTTCCCTCTCTCCTTTCTCCTCTCCTTTCTTCTTCAGTTCCTCACTTTCCTGTACTCTGCCTCCCTCTTTCCCTCCCTCCCTCCCTTCCTTCCTTCCTTCCTTCCTTCCCTTCTCTTAAATTTTTAATCTATTTCTCCATAGATATTTAATTTATACCCATTCTATGTACTATATTTGCTTGGCTGATAAATGGTCTTTCTTTACTTCTGCTTGTGGAGATGGGGTAAAAGAAGAAATGAATGCTTTTCCCTGCACCTTCTCTGTTGGTGAATATTGAACTTGGAAGGACTTTCGATTGTTTTTGTCATTGGCAGTAATCACATCTGCAAATAAAAGCTCCCTGAAAAACAACTTACTAGTGTTAAGTAGGCTGTACATTGACCTCCTCTATCTTTAGATCCACATTTATCAATAACAAATCACAAAGAAATCCGGATGGAAGCATTTTCCTTTCAGGAAAGAGAGGAGATAATGATTTGCCTGTAAAATTTATGTATCAGACCTAACCATCTCAATAAATTTATCTTTCCTTCAGAGGAATTGTCAATTTTAATCAAATCATTAGAGACATCTCTGATAGATATTCTACCTCCCTTTTTAGCTACAATGCAAATTAAATGTTTCTCATAACACAGGTGAAGGAAAGATAAAGGTGAAATGGACAGAGACTTCTGGCATGATATTTAAATCTGAAAATCATAATTGCTTGGGGTTTTCTTTTTAACATAAATCAGGAGTTCTTGCAGAAGATTGCTTGAGTAAAAACCCTTGACATAGCAATAGCAGGAAATTTAAAATCTAGTTCATAATAGGAGGCACTTATTTCAGCTGGTCCTGATAGCCTCAAAACTTCGACCTGTTTTTTGATATAGGTTGAAACTTACATAATGTTGTAAACTATACGTGAGCAATTATTGTGCTAAGGAGCAGGAAATTGAACTGGTATATTTAGGGCTTATATAGATTTCAACACCTTAGCTCAATTGATTTGGTGGACACTGAAGGGAACAGTGTCCTCTTTAGCTGTGTCTGTTCTGAAAGAGAAATACCAACGTCTTGTGTACTAATTGTGTGATTCCTGCTGTTTCTTAGCCTTTGCTAGTACACTCCTGAATATATAAGGTAAAAAGACATGGATTGCTGAAGAGCAGGAAGGAACGAATAGAACAATGACAGCAGAATTGCTGGGTTATAAACATAGCTTTGCTACTTATTTTTTATTGACTTTTTTTAAAAGCCACTTGAAATCTACTGCCCCAAGTTTATTTGTCCACAAAAGAGAACCAATGATTCTTTAAATCATTCCCGTAAGTCTCCATGTTATTTTCAAATTGTTTTCCTTATTGATTATCTTACATAAATAACCACAGTGAAAATTTGTTTTTAACAACCTGTTGAATATGTAGTTGGTTTTCACCCTGTTGTGTGTGTATTTTTAGTTGAACTTAATTTCTTTGTAAGACATGATGCTAAAATAATAACTGCTGAAGTCTATATAGGCAAAAACAGTAGGAGTTTACAAGCTGGTAAATGATTTATAGAAATTTGAGCATTTGTTCTAATTGACTACCAAATGTTCTTGTGGTTACTTAATATATTTTATCTAGTTAGAAATTGGCATCATGGTATTCTGCAATTTGTTGTAACATAAATAAAATTATTTAATATGAACTTTTTCCTATTGCAGAGACAGACATTTCATAGACTAGCAAATAAAATGTTGCTTTAAAAACTAAATAATAAGAATCAAAGTAGCTAAGGCCAAAAAATAAAATCAGTATTTTCTAAAGTTGTGATAGCAGATTTCAATATTTTTTAAGCTACCATTCAAAATACAAAAGATGGCACACCATGAGCTTGTACAGTGACAATTTTAAGCTTGGCAGTTTGGAAAGACTTTGGTTTTAAAAGGTCTTAACTCAAAGTCAAACACAGGCTTTTCTGGATTATTGTAGCTCAAACATTGTTTCTAAAATTTGAAAGACTTGAAGGAATTGTAAAATCAAAGTATCTCCTTAATCTTTGCAAGTTTATACACATTTTTCACGAGTATTTTCCCTAGCGTCAAGTAAATTTCAGTGTAATATTATCATACAGATAAAAGCTTTATGTAACAGAATATGCTAATGCTCATGAAAGCAAAACCCTGTTTGCCCACCCTGGTCATGCTACTTCTGGCCATTCTTACCACTCCAGGGATGCTCCTAGAGCGTGGGAGGGTGCTGTAGTGTGTTTTTATACTTTGTAATACTTTGAAGTAGTTTTGTTTTGTATCCCCATATTTTTCCCAAATGGTTTATCCCAGAAGGTACCCCCTTCCCTTTACCTGTGTTATCCCTCTCCCTGGATGAGATCAATCCCAAACCCCCACCCTGGCTCTCTGTCAATCAGTCAGCATCCCATCCCCTGCCATCTAGAAGCTTCGGTCCAGGTCAATGAGTGACTAGCCAGAGGCTAGGGGTCAGGCCCCCAAGCCTTGCCCCATACGCTGTCCTAAATGTCTATCCCTCAGTACTGTCATGGTTTGACACTGGCACAATGCCAGTGTCCCCATGAAAAATACCTCTTCCCTGGTGTCTGCTGTGAGATG
>JAWWEY010000115.1:78338895-78432605 GCA_035582745.1 Loriotus luctuosus | reverse complement strand
ATGTGATGGCACTCAGGATGACCTGCTCCATGACATTTCTCTGCACCAAGGTCAGGCTGACAGGCCTGTAGCTCCCCAGATCCTCCTGGCCTTTCTTGCAGATAGTTGTCATGTTTGCTTATGTCCGGTCATCTGGGACATGCTCAGTGAGACAGGACTGTTGGTAAATGATGGAAAGTGTCTTGGTGAGCCCTTCTGGCAGCTCTCTCAGTACTCTTGTGTGGATCCCCTCTGGCCCTATAGACCTGTGTGTGCCTGAGTGGTGCAGTCAGTCACTGACCATTTCTCTTCGGCCTGTGGAGGCTTCATGCTACTCCCTGTCCCTGTCTTCTAGCTCAGGGCCTGGGGAAAACTGGGTTTACTGTTAAAAATTGAGTCAAAGAAGGGCTTTGGCCCTGATTTCTCCCTGCATAGCCCCACTACACGCTTTTAGCCCTCCTGAGTTGCCCGTCCCTTCTTGGGGACGGGCCATAACTCTCCATCTTTTTTCCTGATCTCTGGTCACAGCCCTTTGCACAGCCTGGCTGATCTTCCTTCGCGCTGACATGTCTTTCAGCACATGTGGACACCTGGCTCCTGCACCTTCAAGATTTCTTTCCTGAGGAATGTCCAGGCTTCCTGGACTCCCCTGCCATTCAGGACTGCCTTCCAAGGGACTCTGCCTATCTGTCCTCTAAACAGGCCAAAGTCTAAACTCTCCATAAGTCTAGGGTAGCAGTTCTATTGACCCATCTCCTTACTCCTCTGAGAATCAAATCTCTATCATTTAGAGATTTGTGTGCCCAAGATTTTCTCTGACCCCCGCATCATCCACAAGTCCTCTGTTCAGAAAAACAGGTGCAGTGGACCACCTTCCCTAGCTGGCTCATTCAGCAGCTGCATCAGGAAGTTATCTCCCACACACTCCAGGAGCCTCCTAGGCAATTTCATCTCTGTTGTGTTGCATTTACAACAAACATTCTGTAAGTGTAGTGTCCCACAAGACTTCTCCTAGATGCACCTACACCATTATTTTGGTTGGGTGATCTATAACAGACTCCCACTTTGTGGGTCTTCCCTCTGATTCTTACCCATAAATAGTCAACTCTGTCATGACCATCATTAAGCTCTAGACACTTAAATCACTCCCTAACATACAGGAATACTCACCACCTCTTCATCCTTGCCATGATCCACGCAGGAAGAAAACAGGTTGCATGTAAACTTCTTTTCTGTGCTCCCCTTTCTTAATAATACAAGCAAGCAATTGACTTTCACCTCTAACATGCTGCTTAGCATTTGATGGAAGTGAGTTCCTCTGAACACCATGACTGAATCCCTCTGGTGTATTTGTGTCCACTTGTCTATGCAACAGCCTTTGGCAGACTAAAAAGTTTTAGTTCAGTGGTTTTCCTGCTGGGTTGCATGACATATTTCCAGATGATTTACCCCACAGCTTCCTGTACTGTGATGAGGCATCATCTGTTACTCTTCAAGCAATTGTACTTCATGCTGGTTGCAACTTCCTGCTGTGTTTTGTGACCAACAAAATTGTGAAGATTCTGAAAAAAATCCATAAGTGTTGTCTGAGTGTTATTGCTTTATATCAGATTAAATTGACTATGATTTGTGGATTGTCTAAGTAGACTCATAATGGTAGATGAGCCACAAGAGAAAAAAAAAGCAGCAACATACAAAATATTCTGATAATATTGAAACAGAGAGAAGTAGACCAAGAAGAGATTTTTTTGATCATAATGAATTCAGAGTTGTTCACAATGACTGACTAAACAAAAAAACCAAGATTCGAAATCTACAATTCAGAATGCAGTAATGCCTCCAAGGAGCAATTGCAAATACAGCATTAAAATGACTCATTGGCTCCTGTGTATTGACCTAATATTGACTTTACTAAAGATTAAGCTTCCATAAATTGGCTGGGGAAAGAAATAGAAGCATAAAGATTTTTAACTGGAATATTTCTGTGTATGCATGAATTCAGCAAGACACTGAATGTTGTTTACCTTTATGCAAAGTTTCTCTGTATCAGTGTCTCAGCCTCTGATGAACTAAAAGTGATTGTTTCAGAGCAGATGAGTTCATTTTGGTCTGTTGGTGTATATTCAGAAGGGAAATAATTTGAAAGAGAATCCTTATTTTGAGAGATTATCTGCACTAACATCCTCATTTGAATGACATGCTGGGGATTTTCAACAGTTCCTTGAATTATTTGAATGAGACTCACATACAATACATTTGAATCCTTAAATAATTTACAACATCATGAATACTTAAATCAATTAAAATTTAGGTTAGTTTTATTATTTTATTTATTTGATGATGAGAAACACAAATTCCTTTATAAGAGTCTTGTTGCATGAGGAGTATACACGCAGAGAATGAGAGACACAGCAATCCTGTTTTAATCAAAACAGTTTTTTAAATAAATGCATTGGAAAACCACTTAGAAATCATGTGTGGTAGGCAAACTGTTAACTCAGTATGAAATTATTTTATATTTTTTGTGGGTAAGACACTGCTGCAAGCTAGATATTCAAAATCTGTAGCCACTGCAACAGTGTCCTAGTTCTGGCCCATATCAGCAGGAGAGAGTGTGGGATGATATCCTGTTATTCAATACTGCTTTATGTCACTGCCAGAGGCAGGGAAAAGGAACTCTGTTTCTCCTTTCTGGGAAGGAGGCATGTCCTTTTATGGTGGAAAAAAAGCATGGTAGGGTGAGAAACCTGTTGATCATTGCTCATTGTGTCGGGCTCTGTGGTGAGCTTTTTTGCACGTAAAATGTTCTCTTTTTTGTATATTCTTGTTATTAATATTGTTGTTGCTACTGTTAATTTTCTTATCTCATTGATGTTTCCAGTAAATTGTTCTTACCTCGATCTCTGATCTTTGTATTTTGTGCTAACAATTCTCTCTGGTCACCCTCCTCGTGGGGGAAAGGGGGCAGAAGAGGCAGAAAAGGGAGCGAGCAAGTGGCAGTGTGGTTTGAAAAGTCTGAGTGGGAGAACTAAATAGGGGAGTAGCATTCCTAAATCACGACATGCAGTAATTGTTACTTTGAGTGAATTTTACCATTTAATTTATGTTAAGCTTTATTTATTTCTGCTTTTCCACACTACCAGAGATTTCTTCATTTTGCTCGGGATGGCACTTTTCATATTTTGAAAACCAAACAGTACGAGAAATACTGAATCAACCAAAAAACTGTAGTCACTTCTTCATAGTGGGAGGGAACTTCAATGATTAGTGAGTTTGCATTCTATCATTCAGTTTGTTTTAGGCAGGAATTGTTAACTGATGAGGGATTTGGATGAAAGCAAATGGAGAATAAAGAGTGCTTTATTCCAAAGGTCAATATGAGAGCAACCCTAAAACACAGAAGTGTTTCAAAAGAAAGGAAAGTGAAAAGCTCAGTCAGCACAAGGGATTTGAAATAGATCAGAGAAGGAGAAATAAAAGTCTTTGAATGGAAATTGGTTTCATTCATAGCAGAGAAATCAGGTTTATTTTTAGGCAAAACATAAAAGACATCAGAAAAAAATAATGTGGATCAGGGACAAAGAGGTGATTGCATCAGAGCTACTGTTTACAATAGAAATGGTAGTGAGCCATGAACACCTTAGCAAATGAGCATCACACAGGAAAAAGTTAAAACTATAGAGCAGGTTGCACTTTACTATGATTATCTGCAGACTTTTCCACTTCATAAAGCTGCTGTTATAATGTACTGTTCAGTAATATCTCTACCATAAACTTCTTAACTGGGGTTACAAAGACAGTTTTTTTCTCTAAATTTTTCACATTTACTGTTTACTTCTCTGTTCCTCTACTAGGATTTTGGTAATGGTTTGTACTTTACACCTTTTTTTCCACTCATATACAATGAAGGTTACCACAAATAACAATGGCTGTTTTTAGCGTGCATCCTCTTCACAAGATGTTTCTCTCAAGGCTGGTGAATTGCCATTTCTCATTACCTCTGGAAAAGTGTTTGACTACCCAAAGCTGCATACAAATATTATCAAATAATCCAGCATGATATTAGTACCTTTCCTGGGAACTGCATTTAAAAGACTTCCATATTTGTTTATAAGGTGACAGAAAAGAAATGCATTTATTCAGCTTTCTTTTTTTTTGTCTTTTTTTTAAATGCCTGATTGATGCCTGAAGTATTGATTTTGACTTTGCAGTAAGAGTAGTATCAAAACACACACAATTTTACCAGCTGCTTCCACCAATTTAAATTCAACTATTATCTCTCCAGAAGAATGTAGTTTACTACCCCAGTAGAGACAAAACAGATGCAAGAGCATAATGGATCCTTGTTCAATGCCATTACTGTCCAGCAATTTTGTCCCTTCACTGAGGATGCAATGCACAGGAGCTGCTGAACTGTACATTACCAGCAAATATTAACACGAGCACAGTTGGTTTATTCTAGGCCCATAAAACTAAATTCCTAGTAAAAATATCTCATTTATATTTCATCAGTATCAAAAGCAATCAAAGACTAACCATATCTAAGGGTACAGAATGACATCTTATTTAATGTCTTCAGATCATTAATTCACCCAGTCCTTCTCAGTTTAAAAAATGCTGAAGTATTTTTTGCTGGTTCTTAGCTACTTAGCAAGATAGTATTCAGCATCAGGAAACTGAAAATATCAGTGTGTGTGTCAGTACCTACCACTAAGACATAATTAGGAATTTTTAACCATTTATGACATTTAATGCTATGTTAAAATTATTGGAATTGCTAAATATTGTTTATATCTGACTGTAACAATATAAAAAAAGGAGCCATATAGCAAACAACAGCTAAAATGACAACCAGTTCTCTCTATCTTGTACTTGTAACCAGACTGAATTTGCAAAGAGCTACGGTGTCCACTTATAATGAGAAAAACCCAAACGGATAAAATAGTGAGGTGTATTAGGCAAAATTGTGCTTAACCATTAGTTCACGTAAACTAGTAAGAACAGGATTTCTGTTGAGGAGTCATGGAATACCTGGTATTTGGAATGCAGTATCAATTTGATCTTCAGATGTGTATACACAGATTACTGCAATATAAAAATAAATTCCTTCAAGAAATCTTTTGACATACCATTGGGCTAACATAATTCAATTATTTCCTGACTTTTGACATCAGGTATTCCACACTTTAAGAAACAATGTCAGTCACAGAGATGATACAGGAGTGTTTTATCTTTAGAGGAGTTAAGTCCTTCTCACACTACTGCAAACATCCTTTCTTGTTACCAAGACACTGCTTTGATTCTTAATTGACATTTCCACAGGTATTGTGTCTGTACTCTTGTGAGCTTTGTGTGGCTTCAATGTATCAACATGCAATATTAAATTAGGATGTCAACTTGTTAATTTCTTTTCTTTTCTGATGTATGCCAGCGTGCTGTTCACAGAATAACAATTCCATTGTGAAACACCCTACTAAAATCCTAGAGATGATTTTAAGGCAGAAATTAATCATTTTTATTATGTAACCTGTTTCATTCTCAACAAAACCATGACCACAATTATAAAAGGACCTTGCTTTTCAGTTGTGTTTTTTTTCCTTTATAACATACCTACTGCCTTTCGAAATGAAGCATGCTCTAAATGATGTATGAAATAAAACACGAAATTCTGCTAGAAAATGAGTTTTGGAGGAAAAAAGTCCTTATTAGTAGCATTCTTTAAAAAAGAAAAGAATTAAACTTATTTCTAGGATTTATAATGCTGTGAATAAAATAATGGCACTGGGAATATAAATGAGAATTGATTAAGTAAATAACAAAGAGACTTAAAGCAACTTCTGATGAAAAAATATTGTAACTGATGACATTTTAATAGAGACATCTATAATAGGAATAAAATATAAATTACTCTACTAAGCATTATCATTCTTTATTATTTAGTTACATTGTAGAAATAATCCTCATGTGATGTAGATATTAAAAATTGTACCTATTATTGTTATACAACCAGAGTATTGCTTTCTCCTTCCTAGAAATTCCTTTGATATGCAGTTTGAAAAGAATTGTAAAATTTTCATAAATTATTATCAAATTATAAAAGTTACAATAATTCATTTTTACTAGTATACACATTATTATTCATGCTATGTTACTACTATAAGTAAAATTATTAGAAACTTCCAAAGAATTTCTATTTTTATAAAAACACTGGTTTTTTTCATTTACCTTTACAGGTAAATATTTGATTTGATGGTAGAAAACTATTTATTAGTTCTTAATGAATACCTGAAGGAGTAGAATTTCTCTTTCCTAATTATGATTATTAGTCTATTAAATGTATTTGGATCAGCTGAACATGGTGAACTTAGGCTTTTATGAAAGCTAAAGTGACTGGTGGTTGAAATGTTGATTGCTAGGTGAAAATTTACCAGCTAAATGTTTATTTTTTATACCATCTACCATATGATGTGTGTGCATATCAAACTCACAGCTCATTACTTTGGCAGGAATAAGGTGGTATGACAGATTCTTTTTCAAAGAAGTGGATACACAGGCTGAATTTTTGTTTTATTCCCATATTTTAAACAAATGGCATAATGTTTCACACAATATACTTTCCATTAAGTTAAACAACATTTACAAACAAGAGCTAGTTACATGAAGGTGGCATTAATTCTTCTTTCCAAGCATCACAAAATGTATGTCAACACATCTCAAGCTCAAATATGTCTTAAAAAGATACAGTTAATTAAGTTAATTTACCTTCTTGGCGCACTAATTGAACTCATTAACATTATAAGGTTTATCACTTAGTTACACCATTAACTGAGAACTTGTTTTATTCTATATTTAAAGTAGTATCTTAAATGTATTTTGGTTCTGAAATACTGAAGTATTTAATTATATAAGCTTCTCAATACTTTTATAACTTTCTATATGAGTAACTAAAATATTAGTACCGGCAGGTAGAAGTATATATATGTATATAATTAATATGATATTATAAAATATTATTTGAAGTATAATATGCATTGGTTTATTTTTGAAAAGCCCAGTAACATTATCTGATGTCTATTTGTATTATATGGCATAATTTACCTCTTCAAAAATTTAAAAATTACAATAAATATTCTAACTTTAATTCAAGTGTTGATGTCATAAATCATTGACTGTTATAATTTGGAGTACCACAAAACATCTGAAAAAATTCACCATGTCTGTACTCAAATTCCTTGATTTCATTAAGATACGGTGAGTTAGCAAATTTCAGTTTAATGCTGTTTAGACACATGATGCTGACTTGTAGTTAAGTAAAGTGGCTTGAGACAAGTTCACATACATGACGATTTGTTAATAGGGAAGCTGTGTTGAAGCAAAATTAAAAACAAGAACTGGGTGAGAAGGTAAAGGGAGAGAGAGGAGGGAGATGCTGTTACTGCAGACTGAAACATGATCAAATTAAAGGCAGGTTCTGCATGCTACAGCTGCTGACTAGGATATCTATTACAGCAGCACTGTTGGAGATGGCAGGTGCAAGATCGGGGGAGTAACAGAAAAGAGCAATTGCATGAGAAAGCAGGGGAAAAACTCCTCTTGATGAAGAGAAGGCTTGGGTGAAGAGTTATGGAATTGCACCTGGGAAGCAACCCATGGATGGGCAAATAAAAGACCCTTACAACACAAAAAGCAAAGCCTAAGGCAATGTACAGCACATTTCAGGCCAGTAGGGACTGGTTGTTAATGAGGCTAAAGCTGTTCCTGAAATAATTCAGAGTATCTTGGTCTGGCTAGTTTATGAACATATGTACGGGGTACTGTCATTTTAGTCAGTGAGCTTGGCTTGGAAGTTGTGGAGGAGGATGGAGAGAGGTAGCAGGTCTCACCCCTTCCCTGCAGACCCATCTCCTCAGCTGTGCCAGAGCTCTGGGCCTCTCTTCTGAGAAAGCAATTCTCATGTCTGTTACATATAAGAAGCCTTCACATGTGTGTGGAGGAGAGGTCACTGATTCTGACATTACGTTCACTGTCAATAGATCCTGCATAGAATATCTGATTTCACTAAAAAAATATGTGTTGAAAAAACGACATATACAAAAAAAACCACATTAGGAGTGACTCCACTACATAATCATATCCTAGTTATAAAATTGACAGTGTTTAACAATGGATTTTAACAAGACTTATTTGTTTTCTGTTTTAAAGCAAAATTTTAGGGCAACTTTCTGTAAGGAGCTGTGGAAAACAAATTCATCTAATGGTCTTCTGGGAAAAATGTAGAAAGACTGTTCAAGCATGACATTATTCTGTTATTTTGGGCGATGATACATCCATAAAAGAAAAATAATCAAAATGCTTATGATTCTATTTTCTTTAAAACACTCAAATACTAGTTTCCAAGAAAAATCAATATATCTTTACAGCTACAGAGATACCTGAAAATAGCAATTCCTGTTGTCTCATTTAAGTTGCAAAAGAGATGGTCATGTGTATTTCTGTCTAAGTCACTGACATGAGTAATTTGCTCTTTTAGTAAATGAGAAAGTGTGAAATAGATTTTGAATGTTCAATTCATAGGAATCAAGACATATGTTAGAATGAAACCTTCTGCATGCCTGGAAAGAATATTTTGCTGGTGGGTAAAGTCTTAACTCATCATTTGAAGTGGAAGAGGACAGGTGAAACTGGAAATTTCTCCCCATCAAAACCATGAGTTTCTGGAGGTGCTCTTCTGGCTGCCAGGGGGTGACCACTGGCACAAAGCACTGCTCATATTTCCTCCCTTCATCAAGCAAACAAAACCAAAATGAGATGAAAAAGCTCTGCCCAGCCTAGTGCTGTGCCCTGAGAGGCCCTCCTCCATGGAACTTATGAGACCTATGGGGAAAGGAGGAAAAGGATTAACCTCAGGTTCCTGAGATCTAAAGAAGACTTTGCATTGTCAGGGATTTTGTGGAGGGCGTTTCTCACCCAGGACTGCAGAAGCCCTTTACTCTCATCGTATCACATTCAAAGTTTTATGAGGCAGGTCAGGCTGGCAGGGATGCTTGTGTCCATGTGCAGCAGAACACCTTCTTGAGCTGTGGGCTTATGCACTGGAGCCACCCGAACATTTTCAATTTCTTATGTCATTGCTCACTGCTGATCTACCAGAAAATAGCTGCTCAGATGTGCCCTGGGCAATCAATCCCACATGTAAAGAAACCTGAGGACTCTGTCATTCTTATATCAGTGATGGATGCAAATGTAGGGTATATGTATGATAAGGACTATTCCCAGGAATGATTAACTCTCCTTTTTTACTCTGTGTATGGGCAGTGTGTGAGAGAGCAGATTCTACTGCAAATCCTGGCGGCACTCATGTCCATGCTGTCTGTACTTCTAAGGTTCCAGCAGCCTCCCATTTGCCTGCATCTGAACTTCCCCACTCCAGGAACTCCTTGGTGGCTTTGCCTTAGACAATGAAATAAGCTGTACGCATTGGGGAATTGCGATATCAGAGAAGAAGAGCAGAGAATTTCCTAAAAGCAAGAATTCAAATAGACCTTAGTCCTAATTCGATTGAGCATCTTCTCAAAAGCAATTGTAAAACCAATACTGTGTCTTCCAATGCCAACCAGCAATACATTGTTCCATGCTGCTTTTAAATAGTTGATATTTATTCTTTAAAGAGTAAGAAGGCAGGCAATTAATTTGTTAATGATTTTTAAGCATTTAACATATATCAGTGTAGTCATATTGAAACATGATGTTCAATTGTTCCTAACAGATAATTAGGACACATACATGGGACTTTTAATCCACTCTACAGTTCACTTGGACTTAAAATTATAATTTGGATTAGATAATTATATTTCAATGTCTGGTTTTGGATGAGCAATTTTCCTTTTGACAATGACAAGCAAGCTGCTTTTTAAAAGAAATTTGCTTTGTTCTAACATGGGGAGTTGTAAGTTGAATCTTAACAAATTCTGTTTGACAGAAACTGTCCCCTCTTTGTGCACACATCTTAACTCATATCCTAATGTTTTTCTTCCACCTCTGTGTATAGTTAGAAAGCAACAGAGAAAACTGATTTCTCATAATTCCCTGAATTAGTATAATTCAGGTAATCAGTTATCTGATTATAATCAGATAACTTTTAGCTCTTTTCAATTCTTGAGAATAGACTACTTTTCATTTTAAATTTAGGGATTATTGTGCTTATGATGCTCTGCAGTTTGACTTCTGTAAGATCAGAATATTAATTTGTGCAGTAAGTGTCACAAACCTTCTGTCATAAGTATCTTCTGACTATCATAAATTTACAAGGTCAATTTCTTTCATTTAATGGATCTGACCTAATTTGACTGTGAAATGTTTTGGCCTAGCCGTAACCCACCATTATAACTGAGAATAAGAATAAAAAATCACTATACTGCCTGGTACTATTTAATAGCATCTTTCACACTGTGAAGAGCCTAACAATCTTTAATTCCCTTGTCCTTCTGACCTATTCTGAACTACCTCACTTCCTATTTGCTCCTTTAGTCCTGTATTTGTTACGGGTAATTTTATCATTTACCAAGGATTTACATATCCATACTTAAATTTCTCAGAAAAAAAATGAAGGTCAGGCCCCAAAAAGGAAATAGGTTTAGATCAACTATTCAGAATAGATTCTTCACTATGAGGATGATGAGGCACTGGAACAGCTTGCCCGGAGAGGTTGTGGATGATTATTCCATCCCTGGAAGAAATCAAGGCCAGGTTGGACGGGCCTCTGAGTAACCTGATCTAGCAGAAGGTATCCCTGCACATGGCAGGGGTGCAATTAAATACTTTTTAAGGTCTCTTCCAACCCAAACCCTTCTACGGCTCAACTATTACCAAGGATTATTTTCAAAGTGGACATCATAACTCAGAAGTGGACCTGCATTTTTCAGTTCTAGTGCTTTTTTGAAAATCAGTAGGTGTTGTAATGGCAAAAAGTATTTTCGATTGTGCCATCTTGCTTGCCATATAACATTTCATTTGGTATGTAAACCAATGCTTAATTTTTCAGTTGTTACTGTCTAAAAAAATTGTTAATATTTTTTGCCAATTAGCTTAGTAGCAAGAGGCATTTAAATAGTAATTGGTGAGAATATTTGTGATTGAGAATCAATATCACAAAATAGAATCCAGAACACAGTAGCTGGAAAGACTACCTCATTTCCCTTGTCTTCATCTTCATTTTTCAATTATGAATTGTGGCAATTGGTTAATACTTTCTCTGATGGCATTTTATCTTTACCTTCAGAGTTTAAAAGGACTGGAAATTATTTTTTGTCTGTTTGTTGTTTGACTTCAAATCTAAAAGATGCTATATTTCATTTTAGAACCTCACAAAAGGAATGTAGATAACTATAGCAAGTGATTATGTAAGTACCATTAGAAAGAGTAAATCATGTTATGAAAGGATTCAGCGAGATCTTGAAATCATGAGACAACAGCTTTTCAAGTCCTTATCAGTTAAAGTTATTAAAATGTCCGATTAGCATTATGAAATACTATTTTTCTTTTACTTAAAAGAACAATTTTTAAGATTTTCTTGTCTGACAACAATGAGATATTCATATAGAAACAATATGGTGCAGGTGGAACAAATCATGTGATGTATGTAAAAAACTGAAAGGAAAATTATCTTCAAAGACGTAGAAAGAAGTTTTATAACATTGTCCTTCACAATGTAAATACTCAAAATTATGGGGAAGGTAAATGATCCTGCATTTTGGGAAATTTTTATAGGCATTATTTTTCCACTTGCTGTGATTATATGCTGAACCTATTACTCTGTGCTTGCACTAAATGAGACTTGCAGGAATCTGAGTTATATGCCCCATGAAGCTTCCTTTAGAGCTGTTGTCACACCACTTCGTTTTTTTATGAACCAGTTTTCTGCCTCCATAGAGCCATGAAAGAGCTCATACAGACAAGAGAAGATGTCTCTTAGGACTTGAGTTATTTTCAAGACTCAAAGCTCTTGAGTAAGTATAATGTGTTTTAGAGACACCTCTGCTAAGCCGTTTTTCCACTTACGTAGTATAGAATGGAGAGGAAGATTCTTATGGAGCTGGAAAAAAAACCCCATTTAATACAACTAACATGAACTCAGAGGGAAAATATCTTCCTAAGGAATCTTTACAGAAACGTGGACTTGCTGTGTGAATCTGTAGTGACATGTTTGCAGTATGTTTACGTTTTAATTAGTTGCTTTCTGTGATTTGTGACAAGCAGTTGATAATCAGGTTCATGCATATATCTGAGCCTTAGAACACACATTTGAAAGCTCAATGTCCATGACCATTTTACAAATTTCAAATTTTCATAGTAGGGATAGAGACAGGAGAAGCAGATCCTGGCTTCAGAAATCCATCTCTATATTAGCACTGGATGTATGTATTGGTTAGTCAGCAAAAATAAGTCTACGCTTTCAAAGTAAAAAGGAGAACTGAAGTTTCATACGCAATCTGTTATTTCCTGAAAAAGTAGGGGCACCAATTTTATTGTCTAAATTTCATTCTTTAAACTCAAAATTGAACTATTTCAGAGGTATAATAGTAATTTGGCTCTTCAGCTCTTTTCCTGACTATAAAATCGAAGCATCAATGTGTAGTGATATGAGATAGAATAGAAGATGAAAGAGAGAAAAAGAAATATCAATACTAGAAATATTTTCTTATTTTTTCCACTACATTAAATACCTGTCAGCAAGTAAAATTAATATTTTTAATAAGAATCATGACAAAATTTGATTAATTTTCTGTTCTTGCTGTCAAATTGTGAGAACAATATTTCTGTGGTGTAAGTGATATCTGCATGGGTATCTCACATAATCTGTTTACTTAAATGTTCTTGAATAAAGAGAAATAGAATCAAAGTTATTAAAGTTGTATAATATTTTCTTCGTGCAATAATGACCATATAATTACAACAGTCAGTTATGTAATTATATTTGTACTTGAGCTTAGATTTCATGTAAGTGTATGCAGTAATTCAATTTCTTCTGCATAATTATACAGTGTCATAAAAATTTAAATAAATATGCTACAAAGCAAAATGTGAATAATGTAAGTTATTAGAAAGAGAACTTGTTCAGTCCAAAGTTGCTCAATCATCATATGCTTAGTTTATTACTGCACTTTTCCCTTTTATTACTCCCAAGAAATTAGAACAAACTTTATGGACTCTCAAACATGTGATTTAGTTTATTATGTAAGCTATGCTACATATCCATATTCTGTAGACATTCATTTTTAAACAGCTGATTCTTGGACTTAATAAGAATAATTTCTTGGGAGCATCTTCATCAGCTCTTCTGTTGAGGATACAATCATTGATCATGTTCATAGGGGTATTGCAAGAAGGTGTGGAGTAAAGAGAGATGATGAGGAAGTCACACTTTCATTGGACAAGCGTAAGAGGCTGTGGGATATTTATTCCTGTATAAACCACAGAAGTTAAAAAAAAAAAAGGAAAAAAAAAAGTAAAAATAGCTACATTCTGTAGACAACATAGGCAAATATGTCTCTGTTTCAAATTATTTTCTTTTGGGAGCAGGTTCAGAGATTGCCTCCTAAAGAGAGATGTTATGTTGGAGGCTCCATGAGCAAAGTAAATAAAGAGGTGAGTAGAGCTCAAAGCATTCTTAAAAAGCAAACAGGATTTTTGGAGATCGTGCTTCTGGACATGACAGCTAAAGTTTGAAGAAGTCGAGAGAGTGAGGTTCAGATGTACGAGCTGAGGAAGTACTTTTCCTTATTCCCCTCATTCTTGTTCAAAAAGGACATAGTTGAAAGCACATTAAAAAAAAAACAACCAACTTTAGAAAACAAGAGTGAACAGAAACAGAGCTTGAGGATTCTATAAAAAGATCAGAAAAAAGAATGTGAAATTCGTTTGTCCTTGAAACAATTTATTTGGAAACTGATATAAGTGAAGGATCTTCAACATATTCACTGTTGTACCAAATCTCTTTAGATTTCTTAGGAGATATTCTGTAAATATAATGGAAACATTACTGGAAAAAAAAACTGAGGCATAATGATTCTCTGTTATATTTTTTCTCTCAGCTATGATTTTAGAAAATATTTTAATTGACTTTGCCTTAACTTAGCTCACTGCAAAGACTGATCACATTCAAGTATAGATTCAAGGCACTGACCTGACTAGACTTTCATAAATGTTCTTCTGGTTGTGTGTAACTATTATTTAGAGGGAATTTTCATTTCATGTTAGGATAGATTTTTTTTAAATGGTAGTTAATGGCTGTAAGGCAGTAGAATTCCTTCCATAAAAAGAATAGTGAAGCGGATCATGTTAAAGTCGTTATATTAGAAAATGCTGAAAATACTTTCTGTTCTTTTACCTATTTAAATCTTTATCATTAATATTTAGAATGTATTATCTAATGGTTTTTTATCATGTGGTAATTTTTGAGTGTTTGGCTTTGTAATTTGGATTAATATTCTTTGAAGATTCTTATTTGTGTATTATTTCCCATATTTTAGGAAAAGCTGCCTGACAATAAGTAATTCCATGGATTGACATCAAAATACCTTCCATCAAAACCATGTCATTTTCTAGGAACATCCACCATTGCTACTGTGCAAACTGTAAGCTGTTACCTGACTTTTGCACCACTGTTGAAGACACATAAGAGATTCCAATTACAAGAAAAGTGTTTGGTTCATGCAGCTTAAACAAAATTAGAAGTGAAGTGTTTTATTGATTTCTTAATGATCCATTATTAACCTACAGACAGTGGATGAGGATCAACGTCAACTTAGCGAGATGGTCCAAGGGACTTGCAAAGGATCAATAAACACCTACAAATTTGCATAGCGTGCTTCCATAATTATTTTCAAAAAATTCTAATCTCAGGCACATGCAGAATGATGGTAAATCACCTCTCCCTCACAGGTAAGGTTTAGTTCCTCACTTCTGGGACTGTGGTTTTGCTACTTGCAGATGCCTCCTGTGGGAGCCATGAATAGTCTCATTTGTGTCAACCTGTGCAACCTAAGCACCACATCTACATGTTTTTTGAACATCTCTGTTCCTCTGTGTGTGTTTGTGAATTGATAATGGTATGAGTTTTGTAATCGTGAATCTGAAATTAAGTCACCATTATAGCAAATCTCATTGAATCACATTATAAATAGTAAACTGTTTCATGATTAAGTACTGCTAAACCCTTTCGCATTCTCAACCTTTTTGTGTCTGTATCCTCTGTACCCTTGTCCTTTTGCATCTCTGGTGTCTGTGTAAATCATTCTAAATTGATTGCAATCTGATTTTCCTAAGTAATTCATCCAAGTAGTAATTAATAGAGTGAACCTCAGCATCTAGCTCTGTCACAAAGCTGCACTTTTGCAAATTCATAGTAAAACCTACTTCTTTTGTCAATACCTGTGATGATGATTCTTTGGTTAGCCTAACCCCTCCATCATGAACATGCATGATGGACACTGCAGCACCTCTCAACCCCCTCCCTCCATTCCTGGGTCCTGTCCTGACCACACCCAGCTTTAAGATTTAGACTAGGTGCAATCTTCGAATTAGGCTGAGCCAGTCGCTAAAATATCAGGAAGGATTGCCTTATGTAGTGTTTCTTGTTTTATTTTCTTTCCATTTTTGAAGTCCCTAGGTGTGAGCACAGCAATGGTTTTTTTGTTTGTGCCAGAATGTAACAATCATTTTGGGAAGTACCTTCTGCCACTTTAGTGACTGTCACAGATTGAGAAACGCTAACTCACGTGAAGTATCTGGCTTCTGATTAATTGGGGTTCAGATGGGGTTCAATTAACCCCATCTGAACACTGAGGTTCAGAGCTTGCTGGTTTTCCTCTCAGGAAAGGTTTTCCTGCTGTCATCTTATAGAACAGAGTAGAGAACTCTGGACTCTCTGGAGTTTTTAGCACAGTGAACTAAGAAATGTTTTATGGGGTCACTATGGACACAGCAGTCCAATATTTAAGCTGTTAAGGTCCAGGAAGATGTTCAGAATGGTGATCTGTTTATCATTGCAAATTTTATTAATTATGATGGTGCTTTAACAAGGTTAGCGAAAGATACAAAGGCCAGCTCCTGGCAGGGTTTCAAGTTTCTCCTTGGACTGTAACAGTGCATAAAAAAAGACAGCAGTTTCACAATAGGAGAACAATTTTTTGTATACTTAGCCTTAAAGCGGCAAACCATTTTGGCTACACTAGGAAGCGTTTCACAGCCTTATTTGCAGACTCTGTAATCCACCACCTATAATCACATTTATAGTGTCTTCACTCTGTTCATCTCTTTTTGTTATTAACACCTCTAAGTAGCAAACCAGGCAATTTTCTAGCTTCAGCTGTATGAGCGGAGGAAGAAACACTGCTAGTGAACAATTTAGGACCCTCTATCAATAATGGGAAGTGTTAACATCAATTAAAGGTCAACATTTTTGCCCTATAAAATCACCTACAAAATAGCCAAAATAAAATGACTCAGCACTCTGGCATTATGAATTATCTCCCTGCTTCAGAAAGCACAATCTCATGTTTTATGAAAAAGATTCATCAGAGAATTTCTTTGATTAGTTTTAAGTTACTCTGAAAATGCTCATCCATCTTTGTAGTGGTGGTGATGCCTCAGGTTTTAGCTTTTGTATTTTCCAGATTCTGTGCTGCTTTAGTGTGTAATTCTGAGCTTCATATTAGGGAATAGTAGGCTCTCTTCACAGAATAGGTAGACAAGACAATTCCTTCTCTAGCTGGGGACCAAGGAGAAATGATCCAAATCTCAGGCCCAAGAGCATAAACAAGGGTGGACTGAAGAGAGAAAAACAAGAAGGATGTGATTTCATAACCTAAAGTTATAATTGGACAATTAACTCCAATATGCAAATGGACCAGAACCTACAAAATTGTGAGACCCAGTGACCAATTGTCCATTTTGTGACCATTTTGTGTTCATTTTGGGTGTAGCCCTGGTTAGGCTCTCAGGCTGCCCAAGTTGTATCCATTGAGGCCTTCTAATAAATACCTACTTTATTCTTTAGCTCTGTCTAGCCTCTGTTCTAGGTCAGCCTTCACAAGGCATCAGTTTCAAAAATGTAACAATATTTCTTTTAATTAAACTTAAGATTCAAATGCTACATGAGACTATGTTTAATATTTGCTTTTTTGATTTTTGAATCATGAAGATAATTTGAATAAGAAGAATTTTAAAGAGCCTGACTTTTAATTTAGGGTTGTGTTGCTAAGAAAAGTGATTTTCCATGTGCTCATTTACTCCCATTTTACAACTAATTTATTCACATTCACCTTATATAAGGAAGTATAAAGCATGAACATATAAATGTTCAAACATCAATTGCAATACCGACATTTTGCATATGTTTGGAAAAATGAATTCTTTTTACCCATGTGTAGAATATTTTGAAAAAAACATGCTCTTGACCAGACTTTTTGCTTCAAATATTCATATTTAAATTTCATTTGGGATCATAGTGTTGTAATCTGTTGGAGATAATAGACAAAATTTATATATTGGGGCAATACTGTACCAAAAACAAAATTTAAAAGGAAATATACCATAAGAACGAGGAATGTTTGCAATTTTGGCCTGCTTGTTAAAAACATCTGCCAGCAATGAATCAGGACTAGTTGAATGCAGCTTGTGAATGTAAATGGAATACTTCTGTTGCCTGATTGGTATTTGGTTTGGTTTTTTTTTTTTTTCAAAGCTGGGCAAATGACTGATGAAAAGGACATGAAGCATGGTGTGAGAACTTAGTATTATTCCCTGATAACATTCATAAGAACCATCTGAATAAAGGAACATTGTTGCAGTGCTTTTTCTCTGGGTTCAAAATTCTTAAATCAATTATGTTTATCTGCTAGTATGCCCAGATCTACTCCATTATTGCAAGGTACAGCAATTAAAGTATAGAACAACCAACTACTTCTCATACATAAACACAGAGTTCAAATCTTGAAAATCACAGGTAAAATATACATACAGTTACTGTGCCTTTTTTAATTCTCTTAAGATTGGGTTTAACTGGCTCAACGTGGTTGTTAGACACAAGATAGACAACTTGGTCATATTATGTTCCAAGATTCTTTCAGTTATTTGTGGACTACTCTTTTGTTTTAATCACATCAATATTTCCTACCTCAAAAAAAATACAAACAGAAAAAAAAAACCCAAACATTTTTATTTATCACGGTAGGTACATGAAATCAATGTTTAGGACTGAGAATTCAATTATGAATGGGACAACACTTCAAGACACACATGACAAACCCATGCTGCTTTCTTTGAGTAGGAGCACAATATGGCAGCAGTACGATGCTATTCCCACTCCATATGTGCACATCACCCAGGGATACCAAGATTACCACCTGCTGCACTGGCACACTACTGTATAAATTTCCATTTACCTTCTAGAATTAATGCTCATCAGTCACAAGTGCATTTGTTACTATGTGACCAATGGGTTTAGGTGGGTCCTCTGTCCATTTCCTTCCCTATATCCACTAATCTGAGAGTAGCACAAAGGTAAACAAAACAGGTAGGCAGAGATATACTCAGCATTAAAACTGAACTGTTATTAACTCTGTGTTTTTCACTTCAGATTAACTCAGTTCTGAGCTGTTTTATGAATTCAGTTGAGTAAAAGGACTTTTTTTCCTGCAGTTATTCTTACATGATGAGTTAAAAGGCTGCAAGTTCCATCTCTAGATTAATAGAAAATGTTTAGTTACACACCATGTGTATTTTTTTGCATCAGACATGGAAATGAAAATAGACATCAAAAAAAGGATAAGTAAATTAGACATCCTGCAGGTGTTGGGTTTTGTTTGGGGTTTTTTTCCCCTTCTGTACATAACCACAAAATCTATTTTCATTTTATAAATCAATCTACATTTTAAAGGTTCTATGTGAGGAAAAGAAAAATCACCAAACCTGTAGGTAGACGCACAAAACTCCAGGAATGGAAATTATTCTTCTTAAGAGATAAGAATAAGAATTTCTTCTAATAAATGCCACAGCTGACTATCAGTTATGCATGAGAATACAGACCAAAAAAAAATCCAGAGGAAAACATCCGGTCTTTACAAGACCCTCATTAATGTGCATCAACTGGAGAATTTGGAATAAACAAGTTGCAGTTGATAAAAACATATTTTGGCTCACCAGCATCTTGCTGTTATGGTGATTACTAAACACTCACCAGCATCTTACATCTATTGAGCCCTTATCCACTCTTCTAAAACAACTATAAAATCTGAGCATGACAAAGAATTGATTTTAGGGTGCTGCACTAAAATTTTAAATCAGACAACTGTCACATGCATGTAGAAGTGCTTAGAGTTTTACTGTTAAGTAGCTCACCAAATTGCTGAAAAACATAAATAAGGACAACTATGGCAAAATAATGTATTGTATAGTGATTTTTAGCTCTCACATTTTTCTGGGTTTGGTATTGGCAATGCTCAAAAAAAAAAAAGTACAATATATGAGTGACTGCAACAAGGACTGTAGTAACAGAAAAGTAGATTACTACTAAAAGAAGAATATGTGTACATCACATTTTGGGAGTGTAACAGAATTCTAAGTAGTAAACATACAAATGTTTAATTCTAAGTAGTAAAGATACAAATGTCTAACCACACTATAAGAATCTTGCTTTATTGCTACATTTAAAAGTTAGAGGGAGAGAATCCTGAAGATGCTATTTCATTTATACAATGTAATAAATAAGTTTCTAGCAAGGTATACAAGATTAAATTGAAGGTGAAGATTTAAAAGAAAACTGATTATGGATTGGCACACTTTCCACCTGGAAGAAAATATTAATTGAAAAGAAACTGAAATTAAAGAGAGAAAGACAAAAACATTTAATTCAGAGGTATGAGTTATGGTCTCAAAACTATAATTGTTGAAAGGCATGTAGTTCAACAGACTGTAATAGGGCTCTGCGGATTTCTATCCATTAAAGATTTGGTACGTAAAGTTAAATACCAGGTTGTCATATAAAAATGAAAAATTCTTGTCTGCTCCTTTCCTCTTGCTCTTACAGGCATTTGATGTTGATAATGAGCCTTATGTGAAGTGCAACAAATAAATATTATAACCAGCTCCTTCTAAACAAAGATAAAAATTGCTACTCTTTCTGAGTTATGTGCTTTTTGAAACATATGCTTCAGGAATTCAGGAGTTTTAGCATGCTTAGTTGTTTGAAGGGTACTAGCAAGGGTAAATCCAGGGGGATGTACATGAGTCAGTTGTTGAAGATAGCGTCCAATAACCAGTTTTATGATAGCAAATATGTCAGATTTTTTTATAATTTCCAGTGCTTGTGTTTCTTTCTTAAGCGATTTCAATATATGATGTTAATGAGTCACAAACAGACCACTGAGAACAAACACATGGCTAGAGCATGGTCTTGTAGGTTCTCTTCAAATTCTGTCCTGAAACTATGACACAGATAACAGATGAGCAAAGGGAAACATGAGCATTTCCTGTGATCTTTTTAAGATGAAATATACTGGGGTTATTTTCCATTTAATATATTAGTGATTCTTCTGTGCCCTAGGCAAAGCCCCAATACATGCAACACTTACGTCAAAAAAGACCTGTGTGGTATTTCTAAGTATTTCCCAGAGATACATAATTTTCCTTTACAAGGCATGTTTTGTTCTCTTTTTCCTACTTCTTACTAGCCACATCTCAACAAGCTTAATTAGTGGATCCATGGGAATCTTATGAGGTTTAACCAGACCAAGTGCAAGCTGCTGCCTGGGAGTTTTCCCAACTCCTGGTACCAAGAGGGGCTGGGGGAGTAACAAATCAAGAACAGCCCTGCTGAGAATGACTTGGGGCTGCTGGTGGATGAGAGGTTGGACATGTCCCAGCCGCGTACACTCACAGCCCAGAGAGCCAATCCTGTCCTGGGCTGCATCCAAGGCAGTGTGGCCAGCAGGGGAGGGACAAGATTCTGTCCCTCTGCTCTGGTGAGACCCCATCTGCAGTGCTGCATCCAGCTCCATGTGCCCCAACACGAGAAGGACATGGACCTGATGGAGTGAGTCCAGAGGAGGACCATGGAGATGATCAGAGGTCTGGAGCAACTCTCCTGTGAGTAAAGGCTGTGGGAGCTGCGGTTGTTGAACCTCATGAATTGCACACAAACTGTTTCTAGAACTTGCCAAGATCTCTTTGGATGGCAGCCAGTCCTTCAGGTGTGTCATCTGAACCACTCAGCTGATGTCACCTCCAAATTTGCTGAGAGTTCACTTGCTCCCATTGCCTATGCCACTGACGAGGACATTAGACAGTACTGGCCCCAGTATGGACCTCTGAGGGACAGCACTTGTGGCTGATCTCCATCTGGACATTGAAGCACTAAATTCTTCTATTTCATTAGTCCTTCTTTGGTAATTGGAGGCCTCAGTCACACCATTTTCATCCAAAATTTCATTTTCTAAGCTGCTGGAGAAGATAACATTTCTCTGACAAAACACATTCTATCAAATGTGTTACTCATCAAATAATCTCACGAACACTACTTCATTTGTTATTATGATCAGATGATCTATATGAAAAACTAGGACTAATTTCACAGTATAGGTGAAAAACCTTTTAGTAAGATCCCTTCCACTATTTTTAATCTTGTGGAGTGTTGCAGGGTTTTTTATCATTTCTTAGCAACAACAATTTTTTTCCTTTCTGCGAATAATTTCATTTTTGCTCTCTTTCTATATGACCACAATCAACTGAGAAATGTCTGTAAGTGCTGATACTTTTGAAACACTGTAGTAGTTATAACTGTATCCCTCTTAATTACTGGGAAAAAAATAGTCTAAATTCTCAATCCTCTTTTTTTTCTAATGAACCCTGAGTTTAGATAAATGATTATCTTTGAAATGACACATATTTTTCATTAATAATAACTGCAGTGCTTATTTTTGCAATTCTGTAGGATAATCATTTTTGAAACATTTTTCAAATATACTTATTTGCATTTGTCTGCAAAGTAATTTGATGTAGTATTGTTGTAGCACAATAGCACATACTGATAGATTCCGATGGATTTATTTTTTGTATTTTTGTCTTTTACATGAAAATATATTGCTTTCAACTGCTGAATTTAACATTGAGAACAAAATACAGCCACTAGTTACTGTATCTAGTCTCCTTTTAAAAAAATTAATTGATTTAGGCCTGCAATTTTATACTAAAAAATGAAACATTTAAAACTTATGATTTCAGGAATAAAAGTGAGCAAGACACACTCATTCTGCAGTAGAAACAAGTAATCTTGGAAGATAACTCCACAATACATGCAGCAAATTATATATAATTTTAACAGTACTTTGGATATCTTGAAAAACGTTACAAATGTCCTGTAGTATAATTTACTGTGTGCGGTTTACCATAGAAAAAGGAACAGGCAGATCTAATAATCAGTGTCATCACAATTGAATAGCCCTCAGCAGGTCTGAACAATGTAATTCCACAATTTTCTGTTTGGGTACAGTTCTCCGACTAAATCTGTCAATTTTTAATAACAATAATATCCCTTTAAAGCAAGTCCCAGCAGAGATAATTCAAACCTGTGTTTTTTGTGGACTTCAAGTCAATAAATCCTGATAGCATGACTTGCAATTATCTTCGGTGAGCCAAAAAAGATTTCCCTCTGAGAACAAAGTATCTTTCCACGTTATTAACCAACACCACTATTTTCCCAAATGATTCAAGAACAGAAGCCATGACATTACATACATTTGTAAATATCAGAAAATCTGAAGTGGTACTAAAAATGCGCAATTTGTAATTAAATGTATGACATTTAACAGAAACTTTGCCATTGATTTATAGAACATCTGGTCTCAACATTCTTACACTTGACTAATGAAAGTACATAAGTTCAAATTGTACTGAGGAAGCTTTGTATTGACACATATTCCCTGAGGTTAACATTAGGATGAAAACTTGTTATTAAATGGCATGTTGAAAAGCATGCAGATTAAAACTGAAATCCCTCCTGGTCTCTTTTTCTTTATCCTTTTACTTAAAATCTATTACTGATTAGGAAACTAACAAGCAAGTAATGCAGAAATGACATGTAATCTCTGTGAAATCACAGTATCCCACCTCCAAATGTAATCCAATAAAATTTGCTATTGTCAGACCTAAAGGTATTTGCTTCAGGATTTCCAAAAGAATTTAAAATTTACCATGACAATAACCAGGTGAACATATGCACCATAAAGAAAAACAGCTAATCATATGCTGAATATTTTCCATAAGCAAGAACTTACATGAGTCTTCTTATACCATACATGTCGTGTTAAGTTGATCAATATGAGAATTATCTGTCATTTCAAATTAACAGAAAATTTAACTGGCTCTAAGGGTATTAAGCTATAATAATGTTGGAACAAATAAACTTGCATTATAAACTTGCAATTTATATTTGAAATTCAGAATTTCAGGTATTTATTTAATTCATGTAATATACATAAAATATGAAATATTCAAACAGAAGATACCTATTCATGAAAAGAAATGCCAGTCACAGATTGGAAGATTACAGAAGAATAAATATGGAAATGAATATTGATTGCTGTGGGAAATATTGATGCAGTGGACAATAGTACAGTAGAATAAGAAACCAAAATGATTTGCAACACAAGTGATACCAGAAGTTCAGATTATTATCTTTCATTTGAAAGAAGAGTACAAAATTTAAAATATTAGTAGAGCAGTAGGTTAAAGTTGGATAAATTTGAAGAATTCAAAGTATTATATGTCTTAGTTTATATAGGTAAGAATCAAAAATTAAGCATATGAGTTCACTTGCAGACTATTCTATCATCCCTATATTATGAAAATTAAATATTCTTCTTTGGAGACACTAAGTGAACAAAGCTTAATAAATGTGAATTTCACACTGAACTGAAAGAGGCAGCCATGGATCACAAAAACACATAGGAAAAAAAATGGGTTTGAAGGGCTTCAGCTTCATAGAGCAGCTTGGCATTCACCCTGATGAGCCAGAGCCAGTTGAGCTTTTATGATGTCACCTCCAGAGGGTGCGAAGCTCTGCAGTCAGAGAGGTAAAGCTCTGTCTCACCCCTCTGAGTGGGAACCCAGTCACCTCTTTCAGAGTCCTTCCTTGTTGAAGTGTAAGTAACTGTCATAGAAGTGCCTTCTTTCTCTTCAACTTTCTCCTGACTATATTAACTGGGGCTTTTGTAAGCATGGACGAATACTTGTTGCATGGTTTTACTTCTTGAGATTCCCCTAGGAGCCATATAATTTTCCACCTCCCTAAACCAGTAGGGCAGTAATATATCATACTTTCACAGTATTTACTCTGAGATTTCACTGAATTTCTATCTAAAATTCAGATAGCGCAACTACTTTCTTTTCTATCCAAAAAAAATCTGACTAGATTTTTAGTTAATCCTACTAGATTTTACTGAAACTGGTGTCTCGCTAAAAAAATGAAAAGAAGAAGCAAAATCTTGTCTTGGGTAATTGCATTCCAAGAAAATACAAAGAACACAGTAAGCCTCTGAACTGTGTTCAATTCTGCAACCAAAGAGTGTCTAGAATGAGATCGTTCGATTGCTTATGATATCAGCAGAATGTATATAAACACCAGCTATTGGAAAACCTTATAATATTAAGTGATGCACTTTAAAAGGAACTATGTCAGAGTAAGGAGACTTGAAAACCAAAAAGGAGAAAAAGCCAAAAGGAAGGAAAAAAAAACCAAAAGGAACAAAAACTGTGTTATAAAACTTGTGGTTTAAAACTTGATAAGTATCTTAGCTGGGGTTTCAAGATTTTTTTCCTAATTTAAATTTATATTAGCATTAAGCAGGATTTATGGTTGTCCAGATTAAAATACCCTTCTTCCTAAAGACTAGAGTACTTCTTTAAACTACTATATTACCACTTTTTTATTTAAATCAGAGTAGCAAATGCAGTAGTGTTAAACTGATTCTTGTAGTTCAAAAAGCTCCACCAGAAGCAAGAAACTGAGGCTACAGGGGGAACAAAACATAAGCAATCATATGACAGCAAATATATCTTAATTTTAATGCTAAAATATCCTCCTTCTTTTGAGGATTGTAATAGAAGCAAAATTAATTTGCAAACATCTGTTCTCTACAGGACAGAACATGAATTTTGGTCAGAATATAATTCATTTAAATGTTTATTATGTGTTATTTAGTACAAGCTGACTCTTTAGGAAATGAGTTGGGCTACAGCATTGATTTTAACCTAGATGTTTTATTTCTTTATTCTATAAAAGCTTCTTTTATTCTCCCAAATTTGCCCTAAACCAGGACATTATGTGAGTAAATATTAGCTATGATCTTGCTCAAAATCAGAGCAATTGAAGATGTAGTAGTGTGCTTCTCAAGTCAGGTAGTACTTAAAATATTGGAGGCTGCTTTAAATTAAGTTCTTCATCAAAGCACTCAAAGTACCTAAAGATCTAGCCAGTCTGAAAAAAAAACTTAGAAGATGTATTTCAAGCCTTAGACTGGAGTTAGACAGGATTTACTTCTTCTGAAGAAACATTTAACTTGTTTGATTGTCATAGATGCATAAAAATTTAAATGTTAGAGAACTTTGATACAATACCACTAAATCTCAGTTAACTTTGTAAGACAGCACTGGAAGGTAAAACCAATCAGGATATATTTTCTTAGGTCTGTCAGTGTGAATTAATGAATTTCTGCTATGACTTCTGTTAGTCCACCAGAAAAACATAATTTATTAGTCCATGGAAACAAAATGGATTGATTCAAACTTTCCATGAAAATAGAGTATTCATTTGTCATTAAGGAATGTCAACAGATTCTGTTGAATAGGAGTCAGTACTGGTATGAATTCACCCAGGTAAATTAATTTTAGTTTATATCTTCTGAACAGAGAATGCCAGCATGAAATTGACCATATAATTAACAAACATTGCACTTTACAGAATCAATCATCTTTTTAAGAGGAACTATTATTTTATTTTTTCACTTGTTTGTACCTCCACAATCAGAAAATTAACATGATTATACCAAAAGCACAGCCTCATTAGTCCCCTCAGGGAATTAATTAACCTGTTTTATCTAGGAAACAGCAATAACCCGCATAAGCTATTAGTGGCTGTGTTTAATATTGCTATGTAAGTCCAAAAATATTATGAATGATTAAGTCATGGAAAATGAGGGACCAACTTTATCTTCTGTCTGAAGGAAAGCAGAGAGTTCAGAAAGTAAAAATTGTTTCCTTTCAAAGGATGATATGCATGAAGGTATATAACATCCTTCCCATATATTATGAAGAGCTCAACAGAATTTTATTACTTAACTACAGCTATTGTCACTTTCATAAATTGTAATAGTAATAATAATCTAAATTCACGAAAAAAAAAAAAACTGGTTTATTAACTATTTAAAAGCTTTGGAGTAAAACTGAAAAGCTAATAGTTTTGCAATATTAGTTTTGGGTTCTTCCCAGAATGTTTGACCTCACTGAAGGCAGGCCTTAAGTAGGTAACAAGATGTGAGCAAACAGTCCCTGCAGAACTGTACTTTGGCCAGAGTAGCATACTACAGAATCCCTCCTTTTTCCTGGTCAAAATAAATTATTATAATTTATTTAATAAAATAGTTATTTAGAAAAAGTCAGGGTAAGCTTAGCAGCAGATAAGATGAATCTTAAATCTTTGGTTTCTTGCACTGTGGAGAAGTCCAGATTATGAAACCTCAAACCAGAAGCAAAATAGTCACAGCAGTAGAAAGATATGCCTACTAGTATTTAGTACCTGTAGCCCCCTGTCCATGATGTACTGCAGCAGAGAGCCTTGCTTGGCACTAAATTGGATGTCATCACTCTGTGCTTCTCCTTGTCACTGTAGAGGAATGACGAAAAGCAGCAAAATTTGCTCTGACTGACAGCACAAATGTTGAAAGAGGTGTGGATCTAAAATAAAAGAGAGAAAAGGAGAACTGAGACATAAGACTTTGCTGGCTTGTGAGCAAATGGTTGTGGAGGGAAAAATGCATGAGAGGAGAAATGCAAAGGTGTCCAAGCAACAGAGCAGCAAGTTGCACAGCTATACTCCCAATTCAAAAATCAAATTTTAGCCAAGAGCTCATTACAGCCAAGATGTCTACTGGGAGCTGTCACCCCTTTGACAACTGATGATTGAGAGTACAGCTATTAAGTCAGTTGGCACTCATAAAGTTCCAGAAATTTCTACTGGCTTATCAGGTCCATGCCACAGGGAGCTCTTATTGCCTTCTTTGCAGCAGTTCTAGGAAGTAATGAGCTCCGTTTCATTCTGGTGCTTTCACAGCAATTTTTGGTGTCCATTTCTAAGGGAATAGAAAGATGCAATGTGCATAAATATTCTATGACTGAATTCAAGTTGAACAACTATGACTCGGATCAGGCTAACACAAATATCATCATATTTATAGGGAATTCATGATCAAAAAGCTCAACTCCTTTTCTTTGAGGTGTACTAGTATGGCACCGGACACATCTGTAAAACCTTATACTGTACCTGATAGTTTCTGCTCATAGTACAAGCAAATTGTGATGTGAAATACTTGCATTCTGAGGCTGGATTTTTTACAATTTTTTAAAGATTTGATCCTATAACTCCAGTAAATTCAGCCAAGGACAGGAAACCAAACACTCAAACACCTCAGACACATGGAAAAAAAATACCACTGAATCTTTAAACTGCATTAAAATCTTGTTTGAGCAAGAGCTAAGAGTTAAAATGGTGTTTAGCTTATTTACATACGATGTGGATGAAATTTGAACCTCTTTAATTGTTCTTAAAAGCATCCATCCATGAATTAGTTGTTTAACTAATCTACTTTAAATTCATATACAAATAATTTGAGTTAAAACTCTTCATACTGTTTAATTTTATATACAAGTGCTTTTCTTTATTCCTTTCATAAATTTAAAAAAAGCAAGCTAATTCACCACTTGATAACCATGTTTCATACGCACACGCATATATATATATATATAAACTTCATTTCTTCCTCTTTTAAGAAATAAATCTCATGGACTAATAGAACTGATATATTACCTGTAAAATTACTTTCAGTGTTCTGATTTCACCTTTAGTAGTATTTTCAGGATTGCAGATGTCTGAAAGAAATGGTATATATTCAGTTTCATTTCTGAAGTTAGTGTGCTTCAGTGCTGAAGCCACAAAGCTCAATTCTGATCCCCAAATTAGTGTGGATTTCTGGGGGAGAATTTTCACAGAAAAGAATCCAGCAGTAAGTGGGGCACAGATAGCTATTTCCAATTGGAGAAATGAGCCAAAAAAAGAGCTATCAATTAAAGCTCCATTAGCTCAAAACTTGTTGTGGCATCATCATTAGAGAGTTCATAACAACAGTAAAGAAAATTCTGTGACTCAAAGCCCCATTGGTGTTGGCTTTGAAAAGTAGCCTGAGGTAGAATTCGCTCAGAAACAATCCTTTTCTGCAAAGAACAAAAAGTGCAATAACCTTCCAACAAGAGTGATGACCTCTTCAGGAGTAGACTCATTTGTTCATCATTAAGATGGCAAAAATTGCACCAATTACTTTGTCCTGTTGCAGAAAGTTGTCATTTTAGTCACAGCAACTGCAGCAGTAATCACAAGCTCATGTAAATTGTGTTTATCTGAGTTAATTGTGAAATGATGTATTAGATTATCTAATAAGCTATTTACATTTTAAAAACAAATAAAAAATAGATGTGCATGTAAAAAATCAAGTATCAAACATTCAAAAATTTATTTTCTTATGAATAACTACAATTAAATTTATTATCTATCTCTTCCAATATAAACTTAAAGGCAAAGTTGACAAAATTTGGCTTTGAATAGCAGGTTTGCTGGTAATAAGAAATAAAAGGAGGAATAATAAAAAAAAAAATCAAGGGAAAGCCATTGCTAAACCTTCCCTAGTGAGGACTCTGCCTCAGTAACTCATTTATACTGTTCTACACTGATGTTTTCTCCTATTACAACTCTGTTGGGAGACTGTTTAGCATGAGAGTGGGTGGTGATATGCAGCACTTTTCCCTTTTTAATTCCCTTAAGACTAAGGAAAACTTGGAGTCTCTTTGATCAGTCTTGATTCATGTGCAAATGACAGCCCTCTATCATTCCGAATTCATTCATTCGTATCACATCGTTATCTTCTCACTGACATTAATATCTGCACATTAACATTCAAGAAAACTAACCTAATAAATGCACAGGCTTTGTGTATGCCACATTAGAAATTGAACAAATGTTAAATTCACTTACAGAAAACTGCTAAGGACTTTCTAAAGAAAAACTCAAATTAATATGAATTCCAGTTACTCCTCTAGCAAGCCCTTGAACCATGCATTTTCTCAAAAGACTTCCTATGTCTCTACTGATTGTGAGACACTTCCTGGAAGTGCAGAAGATAATGATCATAAATAATGGTGATTCACTAATCTCCACTAAGAGTAGCAACTAGTTTTAACAAAAAAAAATTTTAAAAAGGACATCAGTAGAATTCCAGTAGAATATAATTCTTCAAATTGTTGAGAGAGACTCTGAAACCTTGGCCCAGGAGGATTTTCAATGCTCAACTGGATGACACCTTGCATTATTGATCTTACTGTGAAGCTAGCCCTGGTTTGAATAGGGGATTGGTAAAGATGACCTGCTGAGATCTCATAACCCCACTGCTAACAGCTATGTCTGAAACAGGAGTTTGAATGCTCAACATTGCTACAAACAGAAAAGAAGTGTATGTACTGCTGCAAAAGTTGAAATGGTGAGCATGAAAAAGCAAGAATTCAGAAATCCATTCCTATTCAATATATGAAGAAAAAAAGTAAATTTAACTGAACAGATATTTCTGCAATAGGTGAATGGAGGAATATGCACGTGTTGTAAACTGCTCCACAGAATGGAGCTTGTGAATGAAAACATGGAAATTGAATTAATATATGTGACAAAAACATGAACAGAATTAAGACCAAAGGTAACACTTCACTAATAAAATTAAATTTAATTGAAATAAGAAATAATAGAAAGAATACCATGGACCATGTCATGTCAAATTGGGAAAAAATATGAAATTCAAATAAATTGTGGGAGGCAAATGATGAATTATATAAGAAAAAAACAGCTCAGACTTTCTGTTTCCTCTGATACTCAAAGATTTCTTTTTCACAAATATTTTTCCAAAAGGGTCAGGGCATTTGCTGAAAGAACAGTACAAAGCTCCTCTTCATCAACTCACCACAATGTTGAGCATCAACTGATACAAGTGTCAGAGCCTGACCAGAAGAGGACAGAAAATTAACAAAATGGAAAAAGAGATAGATATCAACATCAGCCAACCCGAGTATGCATGAATACCTGCTCTTGAAGCAGTGGGAGTTAGCCAGCACTTATTCTAACTGCATATTAGGACATCTCTCTGTCTCTTGATAGGTGTAGCATGTATTTTTGCTTGAAGTGTACATGTAACCCAGTCCTATTCCTTTTAGTATGCATCAGCACCTTCCCCCTACACTTTGTTTTCCCAGGCTATCCAGGCCTAGCTGGAGAAAGAGGCTGAAAAGGTATTTAGGCCAATTTGGTTTACATGGCATGTGTTATTTAATTCATCTGATGTATGCTACGCTTAAGGCAATAGCTGTGCTTCAGGTGTCTTGATCTAATAAATTTTTATGCATACTTAGCCTTGGCCTATAGTTTTAGCAAAAATTTATGCTCTGTGTGAAAAAGAAATCTAATCAAGTGCATCCACTTCTTAAAAGTATATAACCTTATTAGGGCTTTATTACCAGCTGCAGGTTATTGTCAATAATCTTGAACATTCTTAAGACATTCATGACTAAACATCTCTTAAGCCATGAGTTGATTGCTACCAATCAGCAAGTTTGCAAAGGTTATGATTTCAAAATTTAGAATAGGAATATTAAACTCATTCCTGAGACTTATAATTACAGAGGTAAAGTAAGCCTCCTACCTAAGTGGCTTTTTATTAGAACTTTTAAAAAACCCTCACAATCCAGTATTAAGATTATCATGCATTGCTTTTACTCAGAATAACCCCCACACTGAGAAATTAATTAAGTTGTGTTATGCTCTTTTGCAGTATTACCCTCTTTCATTATATGTACTGAATACTGAATTAAATATATGGGGAGTGGTTTTATTTTGGCGGCTTTGGCTGGTTTTTTTTCTCTTACCATACCTGAAATGCATACATGTGTTAAGGAAATATTCTTTTGTATTTTTTATTTTCTGCCTCCAAAGTACAGACAAGAAAAACTCACAAACAATTCAAAAACAGGGAACAAAACATGGATATTTTAGGCTAGTGTTTTCAGAACAACTATCTCCCTTAGGTGGTTCCCAGGATGAAAAACTAGGCCTTGATATTTTGTTCTTTCTTTGGTTTTTGTATGTCTTATTTTCACTGGCTGTATATTTGATTACAATTTTAGGCATTCAGTTCAGCCAGTATAGCTGCCTCTTACTCCTATCATAAGTCTGACCCAAACAAGACCATTAGCTACAGAAAAATTAGGAATAAATCCTGTTCCTCGGGACAGCACATGGCCCTTTGAATAACCTGAAGGTCCTTTCTCTCTCTAAAATCTTGTGCTTTTCATGATATGTACATTTCAAGTTTAGCAAAGAAAGAAAGCAGGAGTCTTCTTTCACATTATAAAATCTTCTATTATCTTCAAAGCTGATCCAATTTATCCATTATAAGTGAAGCAGAAAAACATTACATCTGATGGTCTAAGTAATATAATCACTTCCTAATAACATGGTTTTGCAAGTTCAGAGTTTACTTTCATCATCCTTTGTGCAAATAAATTTGATAGATCAAATGTTGACATGAATCTGCAGAAATGGTGATCTAACCAAAGCCTTTTTAGCAAGTCATGAATTTTCTGCTTGAAATCTAATCTTGGAGGGAAAAATCTGCATTTTTTTCCCTCTTTCAGGATGTGAACTGAAAGCAAAATGAAGCAAACGTATAAAGAATTGTAGTTACTGCTTTCAGCTGTCATTTTTCACCACTTGATGCTCTGTATTAAGTGAAAAACTGTGAAGTAGCCTCATACAAAACAGAGGAACTGCTATTTTTTATCATTATTCATCTGAAATAGTCTTTAATAGAAATAGTTATACTCAAGTTCTAGTATGGTAATGTTGTAGCCAACCTTTCGAATTATATTGGAGACAAACTTTACATGTTAGATGCATCTTGGATACCTCGTCATCTTCTGAAACTTAGCTACACCACATGTCCAACTCTTCCCAGGCTTATACAAGTGAAGAACTTTGCATAAATATATTCCAGGAACTGAGGGAATTCTGAGGAGAACATTTACTTTGTTATCCACATATTCCTTTGACTGTCCAAACTCATCATCTTGACTCAAAAAGATCCATATGGTATTCAAGCAGTGACTATCATGAAATTACACTTCAATGAAAGTAATACTAAATTATTTCATTCCAAGCAAGGAAATATGTTTATTTTAACTAACCCTCTGTCATTGTTTAACCTTAGAGAGCAACTAAGTCCCACAGATTTGCTGGTTCCCTCCCCAAGCCCAGCATCCACTGATTATGTATTCATGAGATTGTCCATGTAAGGTCCATGCCTTATAATATTATAATAACAAGATTTGCAGTTAGTGAAGACTGCCTATCTTTGAGCTGTTATCATGGTAGTCTCAAATTACTGTGAAATGATACACAGTGGCAAGGAGAGAAGAGGCTGGGCAGACCACGATTTGTGAATGATGCCTCCTATTCTGAAAATTGCTGCTTCAGTTCTTCATTCTTTTCCTTCTTCCAGGACTACAAATGAGCATAACAAGGCAGGTTTTTACAAACAGCTCCTTAAAATAGTTGTTCTTAAGGCCAGATTAAGGGAGAAAAAGTAAGGTGACATGACTCTTTACAGACCACCCACTTTCTCTGAAACGTACCCTGGAGCTTACTCTAGGTCACAGTTCTGCCTGCACTCTCAGGACACATCTATTTGAAATATCCATGCTTTACTGTGGTAGGCCACTGGTCTCAATCATCTTGACAATCAGATACACAGAGCTGTACTGCAAAAACAGGTGAAGACAGTTCTTCACCTACAATAACCTACTTCTCAAATGTGCATGCTTCTTGCTCCTTCTTTTTCTGCAATGGTTTTCATTGCCACAGGGAGTTAAATACAGATTTTCCAACTTTTCTCAAATCTGAATTTTTGTGTGTTTGCAGTCCCTCTTAAGACTTAAGATTTTATACATAAAATGTGTGTTTTATACAAACTTTTAATGCAATTATAAACTACACATTGATTCTTCTAGTCCCTAATCTCCTCAGTAATGTCAGATTCTGCAAGCTCTTTTGACTCCAGATATAATGCATATCATAGCACCAAGAACAAGTACCTTTGTTGAGAGAGACTAAATTCTGACGTGTCTTGGTCATTCCTCCTCTCTTTAACTATTGCCATATGGAAATGCAATACTGTTCAGCCTTTAGGAAATGTTGACATATTTATGTCTTCTTCATCTAACATTAGTTTTGTTCCACAAACTTTTATTTCCCTTTCATGAATAGTTCATTAATATTTCATGAAAGGGAAATAATGGAGAAAACTCTGTGAAGTACAGCAAGGCTATACTTGATAGCTGTTAATTATTGACAGTATTGACTGCGAGTAAGTCAGACTTATTTGCCCAGTCAAAAGCTGAAAACCATATGAGGTACAGTATCCTGCAATTGAACTGAGCAAAATGTAATTAACATGGATCGTTTAGTAACAGAGAGATACAGCACTTCAATTTGCAGGAAGGAAAAGGACTTTGATTCTCAACACAGCAAGGCACCAAAAAAGCTTTACTTACTTAGGGGTCAGGAGGCACAGAGGTCCTTGATAGTTCAAATGACTTTGTTTTTTTATCCCTACTTCCACTAGCCAATTCATCTAGAAGATGCTTTTCTTCCCCATCTTCAACAGTGGAAAGTAAACACATTGCTCTCAGAACAAAAATTGCATCCAGAAAGTTCGAATATATAAGAGAGATCAGGAGAAGAGGGTTGGTGATTAACATGAGTATGCTGATGATTCATGGCATGAGAATCTACTAGTTAACACAAGATGACAGAAGCTATTGGCACAAGTCATGTTTTCACAGTATGGATGAGAAAATTTGGGATCTCCACCATCTTGTATCACTGACAATACAAGAAAATGGACTAATTACCTTTCTTCGGAAAGAAAATAATAATTGCAAGAGTTTGTGGAGCTCATTAAATGCTAGTTGATCCCCAGGAAGCCTTGACAGGTTTACAAAACTTTTGAATTCCTTGAATGTGCCTACAGTAAGGAAGAGAAAGCAAACAGAGTGGATAGATAAATTCAAATCTATTTTTTCTGTCTTGATGGTTATTGGAGGGGGGGCGGAGTGGGTTTGTTTGTTTGTTTGTTTGTTTGGGGGATTTTTGTTTTCTTTTTCCTATGCCTTCATTTGTGAGGATGGCCAATGTTTAAGACCACTGCTAATGACCAATCAAATGACTAGCGCTACCTGTTAATGATACTGTAACAGCCTGTTACAGCTGCAGTATTAGTGAGTTTTCCTTACTTTTGAAGGCATTTGGTAGATCCCTTGTGTGTTACCATCAACCCTGAATGTTTGGAGCCATTTGTACCTCAGACCATATATCTAGATTTTTAAAGTGCTTTCTGGGCCTTAGAGGTTTCCTCTCCCCTTTGAAGCTTCTGGTGTGTTAAAGACAAATGGAAGTTTGGGAAAAGGGTAGCAGTCAGAGTTTGAGCCCAAGCCCACAGCCTCGTTTAAATTTGGTCACAGTCCTGGTCCCTGACCAAGTCTAACTTTGGGTCTTTCAAGGCTCTGGTGTTCTCCCCCTTGTCAGCTAGTCCACTTTATGTATGCTAGTGAGACACCACTACACAGACAATAAGATCACACAGAAGAGAGTTAGGAACAGAGTTTAAGAACATAGGACAGACTGCAGTGATCACGAGCAGAGCTTGGATTAACATATATGTGGAACCAGCAAGCAAGTTAAAATGGGACTCTGCACTTTTGTCCTCCTTATTTCCATTTTCCCATGCTTGTTCCTCCTCCAACCCACTTCGATCTCTCCCTTTCCCTGCCTTTTGTTCCACCCCTACCATCATAGAATAATTTTGTACATTCCCACATTGCCCCTATAACCTCCCACTATAAATTTCATATAATCCCGCAAGTCTTCTCAAATATCTCAGATAGAAACTTCCCTAACTTATTCACAAAATATTCATCTCCAAGACTTTGAGTTGCTCCCTCAGTTGTGATTCCTATATCCCTCATCTGAGATATGCTCCTTGATCTCCCTTATCTCCTGTTTTTGTGTATCTAGGTGGGGTTTATTAGTCCTTCTGTTTGTGGTCTTTTTTTTTTATCTTGACTATCTATTAATCATATATGTCCATAAATCAGATATTCTTACATTCCAAGTATCTACATATCCCTTGTATTCTGCATATCCATAAGCTTCTTAGTGTCGCCTCAAAAATGTACTTAACAACACTAGGAAGGCTTTGGTAACATTTCTCACTCTGGTGACGTCTCAGGTTTGACATATAATCTTTAAACACCCATTCCAGGTTTGTTGTCAGATGCCATGAAGTTTTCCTAGGCCTTTGTGAACTCAAAGTGTGTGATTTGATATGGCACACTGACTTACAATGCTATAGTGTTCTTTTCTGTAGGTATCTTCTGCAGTAGAACAGTGTTTTGTACAAGGACGTGAAACAAGACATGGAGGTAGTACAGAGCAATAAGGTTTGCCTTAAGCAAGGGCAAGTAACTATTATACATGTCAAAACAGAGGGAATTAGGAATATCAAGATGTCATAAGGTTGAATGCTAGAGAAAGCCACAAATTAGGTCTAATTAAAACAGGCTCAGAACAATGCAGTGGGTTACAGGGCTGTACTATTATCACTGCCATCAGAGGCTCTCTGCAGGCCTGTAACCAGTCTTGTGTTTTACTGTCTCTGCACCACTGAGTGTAGAGATTGTTGCTGTAGAATTTCGTTAATCAAAATAACCTGACTCAGAACACTCTATCTTTCATATAAGAAATGTGACTAAGCCAATCTCACGTCCAATTTCCAAACAGGTAAAGGAGAGCTTTTAGCAACTAAACATGAAATTGATGATCCTAATCCCATATCTAGAAAACTCTGATTCCCTTACCCATCTATTTCCTCAGCTGAGCCCACTAACCAAAATGAATGTGTGCTCCTTTGCTGTCTACAGTTTCCCAGCTATTGGTTTCAGCCTCATGCTGCTCAGTGCAATACTTCAACCTCAGCATGAGAAAAGTTGCTTCAGTACTTTAATGTCTTTCATTCCCAATACATTCCTAGCTCAACAAAAATACCCTGTGACCATCAGTATTTCAGTCCTGAGAATCTCACAGCACTCCAAAATGTTATTGCTACAGATCATACCTTGCTGCATTACACATCAGACAGCAAGACAGCGTGCATCTAAACAAAGCCAAAAGCCACAGATATATCTGTACAACACCAAAGACAATATTGGCACCCAAGCAGAGGAATCATTTTCAGGTAACACTGAGTCCAAATGTTGTCTGAGTATTAACTAAAGGGGCATTGGGTCTGTATTTGCCAACGCCTTTTTCGAGAGGGTATTGCTGGATAAGGTGTTGAAAAAATGGGCTAATCTGCTGGTGCCTTTAACCCTCTGTGGTCCAGCTACAATTATGGATGTATATATAATGTATTTCACAGAGGCCAGTGTATAAATTGAGTGCTGGCTATCCCCAGGTTATGCCAATTTATTCCTAATCAGATGCATGTTTTGCTATGTCCATTTCAAGGGCACAGTCATCAGCATGCATGATTACCTTAATGATTCTGTGGAGCACTGTAGTCCATCAGGATAATTGGAAGCATATTCATATTCTAGAATGCATTCCCTCACTATGGAAATATTCTTCAAAACATTTAAGAAAAAAAGAACACAGCTGTATCCATCAAACACCTTGATTCAAAAACTGGAAGAGGATCAAATGCCACACACTTTGACCTTGAATATCAGGGGATGGAAGAGATGTATTATATCATAAAAATTCTGTCATGGAACTGTAAAACACTGAAAAAAAAGCTATGCTATTAAAAAATCCTTTGTTTTGGAAATTATCCCAACATGACCATAAACTGAGAATCTTTGTGCTAAAAAGTATATTGACAGCTATCAGAAGGGAGTATAAGCTATCAGCAGGAGTGGGTTGCTCAGTAAATAGAGGTGACATGGCATCTGAGTGTGACAGCAAGCCTGAAAGGAGAGTACCCTCACTGGTGCAGGCACAGAAAAATGGTACCGGTACCACATGGTACCCACAAAAGCTGAGCAGAGTGAGTCTGAGGATGGTGACAAAGCTCAGCTGAAGGCCAGTGATCTCCAGAGAAGCCCATGGTAATGAGGCAAATCTAAGGCCAGCCAGGAAACCAGGGTGCAGCAAGACCAAGGCCAAAGGCACAGCTGAAGCATTGCTCAGACAGATCCCAGTGGGGAGAGACTGAATTTAAGAGCATCGCACAAGTGAAGGGGACACAAAGATTTGGAAACCTCTTGCTCAGACTTGTAGCTAACTCAAGGCCAGATGGCACATCAATATTTTTCTGTACATCTGGCAGTCAGAACAGAAGGATATGGAAGAAGGGTGTTCACTGTCCTGACAGGTACAGTCAAGAGTAACATAGTGCTGTTATTTTCCCAGTTGTCTCTCTTTTAAGCTAAACAGACTGTGACAATAATCTAAAAACTATAGTACATTACCCATTTAAAATATTTTTGTCTTCTATAAACTGCTTTGCTTTAGGGCAGAAGTGACAACAAAGCATTTCCATCACTCTGGTCTTTCTTAAAAAATCCTAGACTATCTGCTGAGAAAAACATGCTGTAGATTGGGCAGGACACAGTATTTCCTGGTCATTCCAGTGACCATTTACCTAACAGAAACAAGAAACATAACAGCTCTGCAGACTTCAGTTGATTCAAATGTTCTATTCAACACTTCAAGACACTAGAAAACAAGACCAGCAGCTATGATTTCTCGGTTGTTCCTCAGACCAGGACTACTAATAGTCAATATTAGCATGTAATTAACACAAAACCAAATATTTTTATTACAGTACAAATTTCTCCCTTAAGCTCATACATACCACAAGATAGCAAGATGATGACAAAACACTAACTTTGATTATTTTTCTTCTGCCACCGGAATCAATATTAATATTGACCCTTGAGTAGGGATTCTGTCAACCTAAGAACCTCCTCATAAGAGGTAGTTTCCACTGTCCTTTTATTACCTACATAGTATAAATTGTCCAGAGTGGTCCACTCATAATCTATTCGCTCATACTACTTGCAGATCTTTGACCTTTTCATATCCACTACTCAGGTTGTTATGCTTTAAAATTTTGACATCATTGTACTGCATCCTTAGATTTCCCCCAGCATTCATCTGGCAGTTAGTGATTTTCATGAATTCAGAGTTATACAGCTGAAACCAACTATCAAGGATTTTATTTACTTCAATCTTTAGAGTCTGAATAGACTCTATTTTTTTTCCCTGAGTTTAAATTTGCACCACAGTAGAAACCCCAATGCCATGTAAGCTTTATAAGCACTACCAAAGATGAAATTAAATAGGATGTAAATATTGTCTCTAAATGCATCTAGAAATGAAGCTACTCCATCAAACAATAAGCAAACAAGAAAAACCAGCCAAGAATTAATTTAATATAGAACATTTCATACTGCTAACCATGAGAACACTCAGGTACCAGAACAAAGTTGCAGAGGAAGAGGCAATACAAAAATATCCCATAGTTTTTGAGACGATCATAAATTAATTTATTTAAACAAACGTATAAAACCTGATGGCTGCATAATAAATATTGGGCTTAACTGACAGGTGAAACTTTTGAGCCCTGTCTGATTAAAATATCACAAAACACTCTTCCCAATTTCTGGGAAGAGTGTTTTTTTCCACTCTTACTACTGTGTTGCAGTATTGAGTCATAAGAAAATTCCAGACAAGGAGTGAGGGGGCTTGTCCTCTAAATATTTCATCTAAGTGGCTAATGCTGACCCTTCCTCTTGCATGTATTAGAACACTTCTACTAGCCTCATTTTAAAATTTCTATAGTTTTAAAGAAATGGCTGAAAGATGTAACTCAATGTGAAAGCAACTGTGATTTACCGTTGACTCTAATACTATCAAAACACTCATCGCCACAGTGCTATTGGCTTTAAGGTATGACAGCAACTCTGAAAAAAAGAAAATTTCGGGCCAGTTTCCTAATCCAGTCTGTACGTAATAACCTTCCTCCAATTCACCAGTTACTCAAAGGAGATTATCAATGTGATGTTCCAGTCTATTTCCATAAATATATACATTCTTGCAAAACCTATATGAACATTTCCACTTAGATATATCTCCATTCTTCCATTGAAATTTCTGTCCCTTTTGGCAAGAGTAGATGATGAAGTTCAAAAATGATGCTCCTGGACAATGCAGTATTTTCCCCCTGTAGCTGTGCAGATTGCACGGTATTTTATTAAACCTTCAAAATATTAAATGTTTGCTTGCATCTGTCAACAATTTTAAACACTATCAATTTTTCAAAATATTTATACTATAAATATTGGAACTTGAGGAAGCAGAAGAGAAAAAAGTAAGAATAGTTTGACATTTCCCACAAAACCTAGAAAAATTTGTAATGACATAGGGCTAAAACTAAATTAAAAGGTAAGACTAGTTATTATTAAGGCGTTGGTCCACAACTTCAAAATGTTCGTTTTTGATCCTATTCCTCACCAACTGACCTAATAGAAACCAAAACCATGGAGACATTATGAAGGGACAACAAATCAATCAAAGTCTACATATTTAAAAACAATAGTATTTTAAAATCAAAAGAAGCCAGAACCTAAGTAGAGTTGGAGCAAAAACTACTGTGGAATTTTAATTAGGGATGGGAAGGTGGAGAGGATCCTTTTTCACATTGCAGACATTCATGTCAAGCTCTTCTGAAGCAGCACTACATCTGCCAGACAGGTTCACCACCACTTAGCTGGCACGGGGCTTAGGGGAGCAATAGACTGTTGGAACTTCATTATGCTGTCCACAGTGAAATGCTAACATCAGACAGCCATATGCTGCCATAAAAAGTTTGAGAGCCAACAAGTGCTGAACAAAGCAGTGGGGACACGAAGTTATATCGCAGCACGTGTGTCACAGGATTCTGAGCCATTGTGCACCTGCAATGCTGGAAGACAGTACAGGAAGGAATAATTACATCGTTGAGCAAACCGTGCAATGCCAGACGGCCATAAAGGAGCATTTCCTCTCCTTACCCATACCTCTTCTTCCCTCTCTTCCCTTGGGAAAATTTACCATTAACTTTTGCATAAAACTCCAACTGTTCTATGCAAAATACAGCAACAAAACAAGTTCCTTCTCTCATCAGAATATATGGGCTTCAGCTGGTATCTAAAGAGAAGATGAAAACTCCATTTCTAACTGAAATATCTGCATTTACTGGAGCAGAACCAGCCACAGGGCAAAGTTTGTAACCAATCCACAAGAAGAAAGCCACATTTACAGCAAGCCCAGCTGGTCTCTATTAGTGGCATTGCCTCTATCTAGCCCTACTTAAATCACAGGGGTTCACAAAAGTTGCTATTAAAAACAAATCATTAACATTTGACACAAATTATGATGCTTATTGTTTCAGACCATTTCCCAGAAGACATCAGGCAAAGCCACATTTCTAATTTTCCTTTTAAATTGCAATGTCATATCAGTCAATGCAGCAAGCAATTAAGTGTAACATTTGATCAAAGTAAAAGAAAACACAGACTTGCTACCTTTACCTCGGTTATTGAAAGAAAATTTAAAGTAAACATTTAAGTAAGCAAACACACGTTTAATTTATTTTAAGAAAAAGGAGCAAGAGACAAAGTCTGTGATTTGTGGTTCATTAGAAGCTGATATTTGAGGGGTATTTTTATGGCTTCTATTTTCTTTGGAGTAGCACATGGCATTTTTGCTTGAGTAATTATTGTTTGCAAGAAGTAAACTAGTTATCTGGCAAAATAGGGAAGCAAGAATAAATGCTGACATTTTTCAACAAAACAAAAATCTAGCATTTTATGTGAAGATTTTGCAAGTCTTTTTGTATCTTAGAAAGAAAAAAGAATATGTTTATGTCTCTCTACAGAGGTTCTAGAAAGTTCTTTTTCTGAGCTGGCTATCCAAGAAGGCATTGGCTAAAACCAGCATGTGTTCTCCTATATAATCTGTGCAGACATCAAGGCCTGGACAACTGCCTATAGTTTTACTTGTTATCATGTTCCTAGAATCATCATGTTTAAGAATAGGACTCTGTGAAAGTCCAAGGATCCAGTTCCATACTTAAACCCCTTAAACACTGATTACTTCCTAGATGTGTAAGGATCTTTGCCTTTTAATTTAGAGTTTAACACATGGCAAAAGTTATACAAATATAGAAGAGATTCACTGCTCTGGGAGCAGAGACAGCAAAGTTGATGCAGATCATAGAATTATTTGGGAAGGGACTTCTAATATCATCAGGTCCAATCACAAATCTAATATTGCCAAGTATAACACTAAACTGTGACTCTCATTTATCTCACATCTTTTAAATACCTCCAGGGATGGTGACTCAAACACTTTCCTGGACAGTCCATTCCAAATATATTATAAAAGGACCATTTGTAGAGCAGCAAACAGAATAATAGGTGCTCTAATGTCAGCAGCATAATACATGGCAATTTACGTCTATGAACATGTCAGAGGAGTTCATCACAATCTCTAAGCCTGTACATCCTGTTATTTCCATGTCAACAAATTCCCCTCTATGACAGGCTTCAATGTGGGATCATCAGGTAATTACATTCCCTCTCCAATGCTATCTTTGAATCTAATATTCTTTTCTGGCAGTAAGTAGGAATAGGTTTCTTTTTAGTCTCCAAATGTGGTTTATTAAAATTCTCAATTTTCCACAGTATTACTCTGCAGTTTCATGTGTTGGTTGTTTTTTTTCTGCCAGGATATTAGCCTCATCGGTTTGAATTCCTAAAAGTGAGGCAGACAAGATACAGTACCACTGCCAAAAGGATATTTTTAAATTTTAAAACAAAACTCAAGTTATGTTCATTTAGCCAGAGAAGAAAATTAAATAGAAATGCTGCTACTCTTCTGCTTAGTATTCTGATTAACTTCAGGAGATGTAAATTCTTATATTCAACTGTTGAGGAAAGGTCTTCATATATCAACCCAGATAACTCTGGTGATTGATCCACAATAAATTAACAACTTATGAGTACAGCAACAGCAAAACATTGAGAAAAAAAAACCAAACAGAATTTGTGGATTAATCAAAGGAAATTTATGCTGAAAGTTACTGTCATCAAAAAAAGGTCAGGAGAAAGGCTCTACATGGAGGTGTTGTCTCACAGGACAATTAAGCCAATCTAGCAGGAAACTGCTGTGTAAAGTGGTAGTCCTGCCCCCTCACTGTACCACACTCCCACCAGGAGATCACCCCATTTTCCTCTTACTTACATAGGTATGAAGTTGATTGTATGGCACGACAATCCTGGGAGCTAAATTATGAAAAACTGATCTTAGGAGAAAAAAAAAAAACAACAAAAAACTCAAACAAAACAAAAAAGAAAATATGAGAAACAATCTCTTCAGCAAATAATGGTTACATTCTACATATTGCCTTTGTAACTTCTGTAAAGATTGTTCCAGGTTGTCACATGATTTTTCAATACAGACAGGTCCCAGCTGACTGGAAGAAAATGCCCCACTTTTCAAGAGAAGCAAGAAAGCTGATCCTCGAAAATACAAGCCTGTGTCAGTCTCACTTCAGGGCTTGGTGAACTGGGGGGAAGATTATTCTGGGAATCATTGAAAAACACCTGAAGGTAAACACAATAATTGGTCACAATGCAAAGTTTGCCAACAATATAAATTTGGGCAGAGCTGTTGACTCCCTTGCAGGCAGCAAAGCCCTGCAGAGAGATCTCCATAAATTAAAGAGATAGGCAATCACCAACCATATGAAGTTTAACAAACTGCCAGATTGTGTACCTGAAATGGGGCAGCCTTGGATAGATGGGCAGACTGGAGAACAAGAAGCTGGAGAGTGTGACGGTGGTCACAAGGGTTCTTGATTGAGGGAAGAGACAAGAAGGTTGACTCCATGATTAGAAGGCTTGATTTATTATTCTATGATATATACATATACTATAACTATACTGAAAGAAAAAGAAGCCAAGGTTTCCATAAGCTGCTAAGCTAAGAAAATAGAAAGTAAAGAATGATAACACACGAGCTGGCCCCGGCCGAGAGCGAGAGCCAGCTCCGCTGTGAGTGGTCACTGAACCAAAACATCTACACGAGCCCAATCACGGATCACCCTGCTGCATTTCACAGTAGCAGATAATTATTGTTTACCTTTTGCTTCTGGGGCCTCAGCTTCCCAGAAGGAAAATCCTAAAGAAAGATTTTTCACAAAGAGATGTCTGTGAGAGGAGAGCAGCACTGCAGAAAGGGACCTGGGCAATCCTGGTCAATGTCAGGTTGAACAGGAGCCAGAAATACCCTTACAGTCAGGGGGGCCAACCCTGTCCTGGGGGGCATCAGGCACAGCATCACAGCCAGGTAAGGGAGGGGATTGTCCTGCTCTGCTCTGAGCTGGGGCAGCCTCAGCTCAAGTACTGGGGGCAGGTTTGGGTGCTACAATATAAAAATTACAATAAGGTCTTAGAGAGTAGCCAAAGGAGGGCAGCAAACATGGTGAAGAACCTTTAGGGAAGCTGCATAAGTAGTGTCTGGGGTCACACAGTCTGTTCAGCCTGGAGAACAGGAGGCTGAAGGGAGACGTCATTACATTTACAACTTCCTCATGAGGTGATGAGGAAGAGCAGGCACTAGTCTCTTCTCTGTGGTGACCAGTGACAGGACCTGAGGGAACAGCCTGAAGCTGTTACGGGAAATTCAAGATGAGCATTAGGAAAACAGTCTTCTCCCAGAAGGTGTTTGGGCACTAGAACAGGCTCACCAGGGAGGTTGTCACAGCACCAAACCTGACAAGAGTTCCAGAAGAATTTGGTCAATGCTCTTAAGGACATGGTTTGATTCTAGGGGATGACCTGTGCAGAGCCATAAGTTGAATTCAAGAATTCTTATGAGTCCCTTCCAATTCAAGATATTCTATGACTCTAGTAGAGATTTTCAGCCTGGTGACAGAAGCTGAAGCATCACTTCAGCACAGCCTTCACATGCATTGCTCTGACTGATGCTCATGTTCAAGACATAGGGCAAAATGCTATTAATTTATCTTAAAAAAAATCCCAAGAATAAATTTTTTTATTCTTTTCAGGAAAGATCTGGCACAAAGATTTTCAGAAACCAAGTTTTATGCCGTAAGCTGCTTTTATTAGAGTATGGTGGATGAGTTCACTGAAAAGATTTGGAATTACAATGAGGAACACTTTAACTCATAACCTTTTCTTGACATTCTGTTTGCTCTTAATCACCTATACTTCATTTAATATCAGAACTATGCTTTCTTAAATATCATCCTGCATATTCTGTGGGGGAAGAGGGAAAGAGAATGTACATTCTGAAGTGAACTCAAACAGACACACTGGCATTTGTACAGAATGTCAGATGTTGGGAGAAATCAAACACCACATTTCTTCTTTAGCTGTCAGCCTGGTATTGGTACTGTTTCTGCTGCAAAGATATTTCTAGGAAGTCTACAATACAAAAGGAAGGGAAAGAGTGAAACCATCTTAAAATACGTGAACACTGTGATAATCAGATATTGGTTAGTCTAAATGGTCTTGCCTCTGATTTTACCATGGCATTAAAAGTCATAGGGTGACATTGGCTGTCACAAGCATGATTCTGCTGTTGCAGAGTGCTGGGCAACAGAGAAATCAGCTATTGCTTAGCCCACATCCCTGCACAATAGCTGCTGATGGAGATTCTCTTGCAGAAGATGTTTATCTTCATGTTTGTTGTACCTGAGCATTAGTCAAATTGTCAAAGCAACTGGCTACATCTAAGCTGCAGTGCTAGAAGAGGTTTCTGTTCAGCCACTGAGACAGAATAGTAAATGAGCAAAATAAGAGAAACATGGAACTGGCTTGCACAGATTACCACAGCACACATAGCCTGTCAGACACGGGATGGTTTGCCTTATTAAGTATTCATTAAAGTATGTGGGGGGTCTTGGTGGAAGGAAACTCAGTTGGACAGACAATCTGCACATATTACATGAAAAAAATGCCACCTAAATCCTCAGTAGAATAGAGAGCTTGGAATAAAAAATTGTTGCTTATACATAATTTCTTGTATTAGTGATCCCAATGCCTGACAGTCCACATCCATTTATACGTTTACAGAATGAAAGGTGATATAGTACTTTTGTATGCTATAAACGTTTGAGTACAAATTAAATCAGTGGAAGATAATGGAGCAGTCGAAAGGATATCACTATTTTATCTCTTTTAGTATTTAATTGCAAGAGTATGTACAGAAAATACCTCATGTTTGAAGCTGCCAATTAAATTGCTCTAAACTCAAGTAGTTAAAGGATTTATTTTATTCTTCTTTCAACAATTTGGTGGTTAAAAAATGGCTCTCTAGTAACGCTTTTAAGGCGGTATTTATGGATATATTAGTACAAGTTAGTATAATATCTTAACTGCTACTGAAACAGATGACCAGAGGCAAGGAAGCCAACTTCTTTCTATTCATCCAATATTGAAATTTGAATATTCAATATTGATACTTAACTACCTTTCACAAGGAACAACTGTTCTTCCCTGAGGCCTCCAGCAGATTTGCCTCAGTTCTATACCAGACATCCCTGCTCTAGTTCTCAATTCCTCAAGGAATTACAGCTTAAATGAGCTGAAAAGCTTAAAAGAAAACTTCAGATATGTATCACCATTTCTCTTGCAGACCCCTACAGCTATTATTCCATATGGTTGCTTGTTCCATAATCAGACATGCATGCACTAAAATTACTGTTAAAACTCTTTTCAGTGCCTCAGCAAATTTTTGCTATAAAGTTTGCTATTCAGTTCCATAAATAGCTATTTGACCAGATACAAAGGACTTGCATTTCCTGTGTAATAGCCTAAAGGATTCAATCTAATAAACAAACACTCACACACACCCCAAAATCTTTATCTATCTACACAAACCTAATATTCAGTAATTTAACTGTAAGACTTGGAATAGTTGCAGAAAGTGATATCCTGCTATAAGAATGCTCAATTGTATCTTGAAAACAATTAAGATGCCATCTGTCTCCTACAGAAATGGCTTCTTTATTATTTCCTCTATTTTTCCCAACATTTAAGATGGTGGAGAAAGGGAGCAGAGGCTGGAATGGCTTTTTTGATTAATTTTATACCAGCATGTCTTAGGGTATGCCCTGATCTATTGAGTTCCTTCCTTTTATGATTTCAGCTTTGCTCTTGCAAATCATTCCCACACTTTCCACCAGTAGAACAGTAACCTTTAGCTTTTTAGAGTAATGCTGTAGAGAATCAAAGTACAGGCAGCAGTCAAACACTGCGCTGACATTTAGGAAGCAGATGATGCCGCTGGGGAGCAAAGGGCCTCACAGCAAGAGTAATGCTGCTGAAGCATCTCTGGAAAGCTACCTTCCAGCCACTTTAAACCAAATGGATAATCCTGCCCAAGGGCATGGTTGCCGGGACTGTGGTCACAGCAAATCTGTGTTAAACTATTACTGCCCTGGATATCTCTTCACAGCGCTGGTGGTGGCTGCTCCATCATATCTGTTTCACCATTCTCTTGACAGAGGGCTCTGTTATGGTTTGTTTTTTCTTCCAAATAGTTTATTTCAGAGAAATGAAGCTGAGAACTGGTCTAGATCAAGGTTAAAGATAAGAAAACCAGAAATATTGAAAGAATATTGTCTCCAGTGTAGTGCAGAGAAAAACAGGAGGACATGGGATAGGAAAGAACAGAAATTACTTTAACTGTGTCGGTCTTAGAATAATCCATGTAAGCAAAGAACTAAATCTCATTCATGAAATTGTACTTAATATTCCTCACACTTACGGGAAACAACTGTGCAATACACAGTCCCTCATATTTTCCTAAAATAAATTACTTTTAAATTTCAGTGTTTTTACAATATACAGAGATATAAACTAGTTATCTCCTGCCACTAGAAATTTTAGAACAGTATGGCACAAGACAGAAGGAAACAAACAAAAAACCCCAAGGCTCTACTCATGTCAAAATATGCACAAAGGGCATCTATACAATCCCCTGATATTAATGTGCCACTTTTGGTATTCCACCACTTTGGAATATTAGGACACTTTGCCTAGTTTTTTTATTCAATCTAAGCAGATAGACAAAGGTTGTCATGTTCAAACTTCCCTGGGAACCACTAGAATAAAATTTGATTTAAGATTACCAGTCTACCATTTAGTCCTCAGAAATTAAAGAGCTCTTGTCAAAATCCGTTCATTCAAAAGCTTGGTAGATATGAAGTAGTCTTGCAATATTTATATTACTGCAAGGCTGTTAGTCAAGTGGAAAAAAAGAGTTAAAAACAGGTCTGGGAGAATAATAAATCATTGCTTGTCAGTAGAGGAATAAAAATTGAGAATGACTATGCATCTTTAAGAAATACCTTTTCCTTATATGCAAGTTTCTGCATGTATGTACGTGTGAAGGAAACCCAGGATGATTTGCAACTGCATTTACAAATCAGTTGTCGATTCTTTTCTCTTTTCTTCTCTTTTCTTTCCTTCTCTTTTCTCTTCTCTTTTTCAACTTTGGTAGAAGGTGACAAAAGAGCAAACAGTGTATAAGGAGATTCATCTAACAAGCAGATGTATTTGAATTTACTTCAAAGATAGAAGTTAACAGAAACTTCTTCCTGGTAAAACCTTTTTTTGACATCAAATATACCAAATGAAGTAATTTCCAGTCAGATACATGCACAAAGCTTTTGAGTTCTGCAGATCACTAGAACTGTTAGGAACTAGATACCTCTCTGAGAAAAAAAGGTTTTTTTCAAGCGAGCCTTTCTGGATACAGAGTGATATATGATTATCCATATCCACTGTACTTTTCTGGTGTTTCTATGAAATTCTTCGGAAATTAAAATCTCAAGTGGGACAAGTATCCTTTTACTATTTTTATATTAGACAGTCCTTTCATACCGTTTGCAGGTTTACGTTAAAGCTTTCACTCACAAAAACAGGCTTCTACCTACTCATGCAAAATCACCTTCCTAAAAGGCACGTACACAAAGTCACCAACTGCATCCAACTCAAAAGACAGAAAATGTTCACCTATCCTCTAAAAAACACCCTTTTGTAAAAATTATAGTGTTACTTTAACAGATAACTAAACCCATTTAGAATACATCTTAAAAATTACCTTTTAGCATCCTAAAAGGAGCATCCGCAGACACAAGCATTGAGTTTTCTGGCGTCAGCAAATGCCTCTTGCTGTAACTTCCATGTGCATAGTTAGTGCACGGAAATAGCGAAGCTCTTCTTCTGCAAAGTTCTTCAAAAACTGTCTACATCATCATCGTCTAGTTCTCCTAACTGCCATCCACTGCCTCATCAACACTTCATAAAGTGAGCGCAAACTTATCCCTCCAAATTAGGAGGATCAGAGTATTGTTTCTAGCTTTTTTGCCTGCCATCTTGCCTTGACTCTTTCCTGTCTTATGAAAGAAGGCTCCCACATTTCAAGTGGATGAATCATTCATGTAACAGCAAGCTGAAGTTTTTATTCACTGTTTCCCATCCAGAGCCACCAAGCCAAAGCAATACATATGCATGGCCTATATGGGGCATGATTTTTCAAGGACAATTTCTTAAACCTCTTCATGAAAGAGATTCAAGATTCAATAGTAAGTCCAATTATATCATATTAAAAACACACACATAAAAAAGCAAAATGAAAATCACTAAACTCCTTCCAAGATATTCTGATCATTTTTGTAAAAAGTAAGGAAAAGAGTGTGCCTGCATAAGATATGACAGCTATGTTGTGCCTTGTGAAATATGAAAAGTGGCATTCAGCCTTTCCTAGATGTTGATAGATTAAAAAGCAGCATTTCACATCAAAATGGTTAATTTCAGTGACCTTTCTACATTTAGAAAGAAAGATGAAAAAGCCTACATGAATTACACTTGTGGGCAACTGACAAAACCAAGGTTTTCATTTTATGAAACTTCAGTAGCTTTCTTAACATGCAACCCGCTCAGTAAGGACATGAAATTCAGGACATTTGCTGCCATTTCAGGAATTAAATGACAGCAGCTGTAGAAAGAATATCTGTTTCTGTACTTTATTAAGGTCCAAATCTAAAGCTGACACAGTGCAGTAAGGTCTTGACAAGAGATGAAATTGCAAGGTTGTACCAGCCAAGGAGCCATGTCTGTTTGCTTCATTTTTCCAGGGATGACTGCTGTCATGAGTTGATCATTTTGTTCTCATATCAAACTGAGTGGCAGTGGAATGCCTGGTTCCATTTGTGGAAGATGTTCACACTGGGAATGCCAGCAAGCCAAGGCAAGAAAATACTAGCTGATACAAAGATTACAAAGAAGTCTGGGGGAAAATATGGTTTTTTATCACAGTTATACTTTTAATAGCTACCTCATATCAGGCATAAAGAAAATTCCAGGTTATTGCTGTATTGTACTATGTAACTAGACAAGTTTTTTACTTAAATGCAACATTAGAAAAAAATAAAATAAAGCCCAAACTGCTTATGTGTCCCACTCCTTCACTTAGAAAAACGCGCATTTGTGCATCTCAGTCCTGAAATGATCGTAACAATTACCAAGTGAAGTGTAAATATGCTGTTCATAGCAGATCAACAAAGCAAGGAAAAAACTAAGACTGGAAAAGAGTTTGTCAGAAACACAGGCACTGACACACACATATATATGTAAATAAGCACAGTGTGAACTTTGCTCTGACTACTGTAAAAAGCCTCTGTATCATTAATGGATGACACAAAGTACAACAAGTACTATGAACGAAAGATTTGGCACCATTAGTAAATCAACAGGCCATATACTCTACATTAGAAAGGGCTTGTCCCATACAAATTTCAGCAGTAATTTTAACTGAGCTGTACAAGTCCATAGGTTCCCCCAGCTCAGGTTCAGCTACTATGACTAAGCTCCCCAGGCAAGAAAATCATGCATGTAAAAGCAGTGTGCAACCAATATGTAGTAGAAATTCAGAAGTCATTCAGGAAAGAAAAAGAGATTTCTCCTACTGCTCAAGAGAAAAGTATCAATAGTGAGAGAACAAAAAGAAGTACATAACTGTTTCTCTTTCCCTGACATAAAATGATGACTTTTATGAACATGCCCTTAATGAACTTCTATGTGAAACTTTTTTCTAAACTTCTGTTTGAAACTGCAATCAAAAAATCTATCTTCTCCACTCTGATAGACAATTCTTTAGAAAATCTGGCAGCAACAATGCCAAAGTTAATTTGCATGTCATGGTCCCCATAATACAAGTATCTCCCCTTTTTTTTTTTTATTTGCCATTGCCAGGAAAACAAGCATTAGCATCACTGCAAAAGCCTGTTTAAAAATAATAGCTAGCTCATCCTTCCTTCCTTCCTTCCTTCCTCCCTCCCTCCCTCCCTCCATTTTTGTATTTTTACTCAGAAGGGAAGATTTTAGTCATTGAAATCTGACCTCTCCTGCTCACCTCTCAAGTTAACACGGACCAGCTGCCATCTGCCTGCTTATTGTGATAAAGCCAAAGATGTTTTTAAAAATGCAACATGCTTTAACTGTGGAAATACATGGAAAAAGTAGAACAACACTTGACATTTACTTTCCCTCCATGGGTCCATTCTACTGATCAGACAAATAATTATTCCAATGAAATTACTGGAAATGAGCATAAAGCTGTTTTACTAGCCATTCAAACCCTCTGTGATTGCTAACATGTTTAATTAGGTCATTTTGACCACAGATGAAAAATCTAGTCATTTTGTTGAGATTGCATATAGCTCAAAAGTGCTTGTATCCTGCATGTTCTCTGTGATGTCTCTGGACGGAATGTAACCAGCATCACTATTAGGCTTCTGAAGTGAGGCATTCTCAGAAGCACTTCAACATAAGAAGGGGAAAAAAGGTCAAAATGGTTAATATACATAATATTTTTTAAGGGAAGGAGGTAGATGAAATATTCAAAGATATAATGTGCAGATTATTTATAATGTAAAACCTTATTAAAGCCATAATCACTTACTAAACTCAGTTTTAAAATATTCTAATAACTTCTATCATGTGTGCTGAGTGTACCGGTTCCTCTGGGACGTCCATTCAGGCTATGTGATCTGCAATTAATGGATTCTACAATGTTTTAGATTTCCTAGCTATTTTTTCGCACAGCCTTCCTCCCCCTATACAGTCACCCATACAAATGGAACATTGCAGTTCCACAATAGCTCTCTGCCTAACTACACAGACAAATAGTAAGTATGTGACTTTTCTCCAATCATTCAAGGCATTTAATAGTCATTCCCACAGCACTCCTCTGCATTTTCCAAAGTCATAGCTTTCCTTTGTGGACAGTAGTAGCAGTTTCTCATTTCAGAGATGCAGATAACAAAAGAGGACAGGTGGTGTATCGTTGAAATAACAGAAAAAAGGTTCTGACTTTGAGATAACGCATCTTTTATCATAGGTTGTATTTAATGGGGTTATATATTGTTTTTAGATAAGTAATTAGCATGAACAAGATATAATATATGAGCATATGTGGGAAACACTCAAATTCCCTCACTAAGTAAGCATATTCCAAACCAGACAATGCTGATATGGAAGAAAATTAATGTACTACAATGCACTTTTCTGAAGAGACTGATTTCAGCAACATGTAAGAAACCTTTACAGTAACAGTAGTTCTGGGGTTAGGGTGGGAATGGAAGCCTAGGAAACATATTCACCATTCAGCAAGGTCTGTTTATGATACCAGAAATTGCAGCCATACCTTAAACCCACTCCCAAACCCATGGAGGGTATCTGCAGTTTTGGGTACATCAATATAAGAAGGACATAAAAATATTAGAGTGTGTCCAGGGCAGCAGAGACAAGGTGGTCTCAAGGACAAGACTTATGAGAAGTGTCTGAGGTCTCTTGGCTTGCTCAGCCTAGAGAAAAGGCTGACAGTGTCCTCATACAGTGGCTCTGTACTCTCTTTCCTCTGTAGGTCTGTGTGAACACTAGCTAATGCCTAGTTGGACAGGAGAGAAGTACAGGGAGAGTTTTGAATACCATCAAAGTGCTTTCAAAAGTTGGATCATGGCTCTGAGGCATTTGAGGGTCTAGAGGAGAGCAGCTCCTGGACACTAGGGTGTAGGTACCAGCCACTGATTCAGCTGTGTGCAACAACAGCTGCCTGAGAGTCATGACGTGTATGTGTGTGCAGGTCGCAGCTGGCAAACTCCAGTCTTGCTCAGATGGAATTGAAAATCTCCTGTAACAAACTCATCTAACATGGATGCATGTTTATGTGAGTGCCATGTTTATGAGGGTGCAGACAAAAGCACTGTTCTCTGTCTGTTTTAGTCTGTGTGCCCAGTCATAGGCACAGTTTAGGCAGGGGAGGGGGTGTTTGCCTCACTACAGCCTGGAGAGACAGAGCTGCAACAGCCTTGTTGGTACACAAGGAATTCCCCAAGCCCAGATCCCTATGGGCATAGTTACCTCTAACAGAATATAAGACACATGAGAAAAAAGGCAGAATTTAGAGATGAATGGAGTCACAATTAAATATATTCTACAGAAGAGCTAGAGATGTTCTATGACAACGTTGCTAAAATTTGGAAATGCATATTGCAGCCAAGCAGCTTCACCTTGCATACCACTGCCAGTGAAAAAATCTTCATTAACCCAAAACAGCTGCATAACAATGTCATTCCTTACAGGATATCAACTTGCATCTTGAAAAAGCTTCTGAAATGTGGTTAGGAGCAGAAGTCAGAGACAGATTGGGCTGGGTGTATGCACAAGGAGTCATCCTGAGGCATATATTAACATGAAGAAAATCAATGCTCAAATACTTGGGCAAATATATAGGAAAATACCCTCTGTTTCTAAATATATGGGGTTTTTACAGTCACTTCAAAACATGTATATGTTTCATTTCATCTAATCCTTTCAATTGTATTCAAAAATATGAATAACTAATACTTTTTCCAAAACTTCTGAATGTTGATTGAGGAATATATTAGAAACTGGCATTAAATATTAAGTATGGAGTATAGATTTGTCAATTGAACCATTTTTAACAGTGTGAGAAGTAAACTAACTTCCTAAGTACAGTGTTGTAGAGTGAAAATTTTAGGTCTTTAAAATCTATTTTGAACAAAACGGCTCATTCATAATAAAGTAAAGCTTTCTTGCCATATAGAAAAGTTGATGTCAGTGGAAAAAAGGGGTAAGCATTTCTATGTCTTGGCATGAGTAATGTATGAGACAGTTGAAGTAAACATTTTGATGGATTTTCCTTTTGTACTGTTACAGTGTCTTGTCACTTTTGCTATCAATATAAGTCTGCTATAAAAAAAGTGAAGGCAGCCGCACATTTTTGTATCTCTGCAACTTGTGACGACCCCCTGCCTTCAGGCTGAGTTGAAGAGACATTATTTAGCATTAATGCATCTTTATTGCACTACATTTTTAAAGTAAACCTAGTGGTGCTTAATAAAACAAAGCAGCTGAAGCTGAGGACTGGAAACCCACACATATGCATTAAGGGGACTTACTCCAGACCAACTCTAGTCTGGTCTGCAGTACAAACTGGACTGCATCTTCTGAGTCAGCCCCATGAGAAAGAAATGCTGCTCCCCAATAAAGCACAGAAAGTTCTCCAAGGCACAGAAAGTGGGGACAATTAAAAGATTTGTTTCAACTGCACACTTGTGAACTGATCTGAAACGATAAAGTAAACACGATCTGCCTTTGAAATTGTTCATTTAATGTCAATGTCCTGTCAAGATTTTTTTCTCTATGCTGTGGATAGCCAGCCTGTTTTCCATTGAAATGATAACATTTTCTGCCCTGTCCTAAATTATAAGAGCTTCAAGTTGTCATTTAGATGGGATTCATTTTACCTACTTTTAGTTGAGTGGGATTAATTTCCTAATATCAGCCATCCAGACTCCACTGACTGCTAGAGAGAAACACACCTCGAGATGGAGATTAATTTTAGAATGGAATGGATTACTCTCAAAGTGCTGCTTTCTCCACAGGATAGAGTGGGAGCCTCAGCCTGAAGATTTCTAAATTTATAAGGGTAGGTCATGATGAAAACATTTTCACAAGTCATCAGAGTCAGTTTTGAAATCCTTCCTTATTATAATAGTTTAACATTAACTTGCAAGGTAGTCTTTGTTATTTTCTTAAATTATTTTGAATTATATATTAATTAGTCATAAATTCATAGAATAGCACAAGTTGGAAGGGACACATACAGATCATTGGTACAGCTCCCTGTTCCTTGCAGGACTACCTAACAATAAACAATATGACCAAAAACGTCATCCTGACACTCATTGAATTCTGGTAACTTTGGTGCCATGACCAATTCCCTGGCAAGCCCTGTTCCAGTGACCAACCACCCTTTCAGTGAAGAGCTGTTTCTTAATGACCAGTCTGAACTTTCCCTAACACAACTTGGTTTTATTTCTTTATGTCCTAATGCTTGTCACCAGAGAGCAGAGACGAGCTCTTCCCCGTTTACTGTTCCCCTTGAGAAAGTCACTGAACACAGAATTAGGATTAAATGAGAACATAGGACAAACAGTTCAAGCACAAGAGCTGTCACACAAGTTTACCAAGCAGCAAGCTGTTCAAACATGACCAGACCTATTCAGCCCTTGCCCCTCTCTTTTCCCATGCCTGTTCATCCCAACCCACTTGGATCCCTCATTTTCCAACCCTTTGCTCTTTCCTCTAAGCCTCCCATAGTACACTACACACATCAAAATCCCCTTCCATAAAATCCCCAAATTTATGACTGACCCATTGAAAATTGTTTTTTCCCCTTGAAACGCCTAGCAAATCCTATCTGTCTCTAAGTTGTCAGTTTAAACGGTTCTCTAAGGAGAGCATTTCCATCCCTATGTCATCCTGGGGGATTTCATACCTCTTGCTCTCTTTGGCTGGCTGTAGGAGGAGCCAACTGAGCATTTTTTATTCCCTCTAGTAAGGGACATTATTTCTGTGCCTTGACACTTCCCGTGTGTGCGTCTAACTTGCTTAGTAAATAGTCAAATAATTGTAAATATCCTACTGCCACTAAACTGCACAGCCTTTTCCACAAAATCACCAGCTTTAAACACAATTATGTAAACCTTGCAACTGGTGGACCAGCTTGCTGCAGACTGAGATGCAGCTCTCCATTTTTCATGTGCTATTGTTACAGTGGGTGCAAATTACTCAAAAGATTTTTTTTTTCCTTTTCTAGGCTCCTTAATTCTAATGATCAGATATCGAGCAGCAAAAATCCCCACACCAATCCATATGACTCCTCCAGCATAGGCTCCTCACCTCTGACATACCTGACACACCACAGCACTTGAAGTTTGGGAGGACCTTGTGAAGGCTGTCAGTGCTGGCTGCAGCATTCCAGAATCAGGACATTAAGTCCCATCAAACTTCAGGAGGTCTTCTGAGTGCAACCTTTCTGGTTTGACTGACCATGACTATTTATTTAAGATTAGAAATAAAATGTATTCAACAGAAGTTAATATTGCCATTTTTATTTTTAGTATTTTGAGTTTTTTAAAAAACAAGACCAAACGAGTGAAATACCAACAACCAATTCACTGTCCTAACCAGCATCTTCCTCCTACACTCTGTCTTTAATTCCTAATTTACTTTATTGATAGGGATAATTATTTCATTGCTGAGGAGTCTGACTCATTGACAGAACATATATCACCAAATCTACACAACTTTATGGTTTATGATCAGCTAAGGGACTTTATTTAACTTATTCCAAGGTTGAAAAGACATTGTGAGAAAGTCTTTTACATTTATTTTCATTAACACATCCTGGAATAAATTACTGCTATATCTATCTAGTGCAGACAGGGATTCTGGCTTGAAAACAGTTTTTCAAAATGAAACTGCAGAGGCAAATTAACTACTTATGTTACATAATTTCATTTCATGGTGGATTTTTAAAAATTAGTGTTATAAAAATGAGATTAAGTGCTATAAATTATGGTTTCAGTATTTAATATCTGAACAAAAAAAAATAACCATGGCTAGAATTAAATATAAAACTTATGATTCATTCAAGTAAAATCCTGTGTAATCACTTAATACAACAATGTACAGACCTTCGGAAAAAAATTTAAAAATACAATAGTATCTTAATAATAATTTTAAGATCATAAAATTTCCCAGTTTGGTGGGGGGTAGGAGAGGGGGAGAAAGCAAGAGAAAAAAGTAAGGCTCTGAAAGACATTAATGTCAGGGTTTAGTTTTGTATTGAGATCTGTGTTATAAATACAGGTAGCTCAAAACTTTTTTCCAAACAAACCAGCCACGACCTGTTGCTCACAGTTATTTTACCTATAAATAACAACAGTTTAAATGGCCATTCTGCATGGGAATAGTACTTGAGTTGGCATATACAGCTACACTTTTCAAAAACAGTTGTTTGAATTTGCATGTAATGAGGAATTAAAAAAATAATCTTTGCATTTACTCTTTTCAAATGTTTTTTTTTTAGGTGGTCCCTTTTCCTGTACATCTGTAGCAGTTTTCCTCACAAAATGTGTATATAAAAAAGAGACCTTGCTTTCCAGTATAATTTCACTAATGCTTGAAAAAATGTAGAGAAATTTTTTATTCCTTTATAAAAAACAGAAACAGTACCAAAGTTTAAAAATGAACACTCAAAATAAATATTTTGTCCAACTTTTAAGTAATTGGCCAACTGAAAGTTTTTATCATACTTTTTTCAATGTTTTACCTACTACAATGTTTTAAATATAAAAAGGAAAAAACTTCTGAGATGTGATTTGGGAAAACACGGGTCAAACTATTCTGACTGCAGAGACTTCAACAAAGTCAGATTCTCATGGTATTCAATCTTCCACCAAGTTAACTTGCTTCTCTCCTCTAAACAATTTTAAAATTACTGATAACATTAAAATATGCATGCAGCCAGACTGTTTAGCACAGTGTTACGCTTTAAGTACCAATAGACATACATAGTTTCATCTAGGATCTGCCAATTATTTTATGACAATGACAATGAAAATGTCCCAAGGGTTCGAGACCTCCACCAGGAAATCGGTGATACAGCAGAAAGTTGCAAAAAAACTGCAGTCATGGATTTGCACATGTTAAGATTCCAATGCAGCAAGATACATTTAAGCTTTTACAGCCAGCGAACAGCTGGCGCAGCTGAGAGATGTGAGTAATTTCTCTATACAAACACAGGCTATAACATGGAAAAAATTCACCCAGCTTAGACTTCTGCAAGGAGTTCCGAGATAAGCTGGGTAGTAGAACAAAAACTAAATAAATGACATATGTGTGGGCTTGCAGCAGGCCAGTTTAAAATAAAGTGGATGATACCACCTGAGGATGGTCAGGCCAAGAAGCTAAGTACAAGTTGCTTCTACAAATCCTCTGAAAAACCATTATAACTTCCCCAGAAGCACAATTTCAAAGTGCTGTTGTTCCTGCAACCAGCCACGGGCAAGAGGTCATTTTGCACACCATGTTGCCACTTTGGTGAGTGGCCTTAAGGCAAATCCTCCCACACAAAACATTAAAAATTCATGAAAGTATTAAACATGGGATAAGACCAGCAGTAACAGAATCCAGAAAAGCTTTCATTCATTCATTCGTTTATTCATTTATTCATTTCAGTCTACCTAGTTCCCCAGGAACTGTCCTATGTGTGGTTGTATAATACATATTGTTTTGAGATTTTTCTAATTCCTTTACAAATATCTTTGGTTTTAATTTTTTAATTCTGTTCTGCTTCTTTCAACATCACAGCTAAATTTGTAGAGATTAATAAATAAAAGGAACATATAACATTTTCAGCTTTGATTATAGTTTTTCCTATAAATATCCAGTAGGAAAGAAATCACTTAGTAAATCTGTCTTTGTTTTCATGTTAGTATATTATTATTTGCAATTTTACTCAGAAATCACTAATAATAGGTCACACCTATTATGTCTCATTATTTGAGCCACAGTTTCATTCAAACACTTCCCCCTTCTCATGCTCCCACACAATCAACAGCCCATCACAACTTGGACATTTTTTTAATCCTGCACAAAGTGTGCAGCTAAAATTCACAGTAGTAGCCTACATCTAATTACTAATTTTTCATGGCTAAGATTTAAGTAAAACAAACACAAACAATCCTAAACTCGGTGAGCTCTGTAATATATATCTCAAAAGAGCTATTAGTTCGTGAGAATATGCATGAGAATACATCTTACACTGGAGCCATGGGTACCATGTACTTCTAGGGCAGTGAACAGCCTCATGTCAGGCTGAGAAACACAGGAATAACAATTCTGTAACTATACTAATTACGGTCATTTAAACTGCACTGCCACCACTTTCAAAAGCAATGGACAAAATAGCAGCTGCAAAACATCTTCCCTCTAGTTAGTGCACCTTCCTTTTTACAAACTTCCTGGTAGACTGATTCCTTAACATTATTTCAGTTGGTATTTGGATGGTATTTCACATTTCTGGCCGATACAAGACTTAAGTTCATTTATTAGAACATGTTTCTGACTTGAATTTTATCCAAAAATACTGTTATTCATGTAAGATTCTTGGATGTAACAGTCTTCTATAATTCATGAAGTCCTCACTACTTCACTGTCTATAACTGCTGCACAGTAAAAAACATCCCTTGAATATTGTCCACATAACCCCCCAAAAAATGGAAAAAAAATCCAAGACACATAAAGAAGAAAAGGTTCTTAGAAAGAGAAAGGAAGAATGTATTCTGCACTGCTATTTATTAAAGATCTGAATAAACTATAGCAAACTAACAGATTTTTTTTTTTGCGAATGGGACTGGGTGGAAGTTAAACACAGGCAAAAGGCTAAAATCCTCCCCCTGCTTCCTAGCAGTTTTGCTTTTGCTGAGTGATAGGCTCAAAACCATTTCTGTGTGCAAAATGAAGAATGTCAAGAATGATTACCAATTATAAAGCAGGGTGAACTTACATCAAAAAAGGGGGACCTGGAGGGTCACCTTTGTTTTGGATATTTGACTGCTCCAATGAGTCACCAGTTTCTATAAACTACCTTTCCTGAGATAACGAGTAGAAAGCAGCGTCCTTCTGGTGTGACCAACCTGGTGTGTGCAGGGGAAAGTGTGTATATGGCTCAGTCCAGCATAAAATATAAAACTGGACAACTAACAAAACAGTCTTTGAAAAAAACAAAATTTGTGCTGACTTCAACCACGTAGTCCTTGCCTGTGACTGGAGATATCCAGCATCGGTCACAGAGATTGAGAATAGCAGTCACATTGTTATCATCATCAAATTACTTATTGTGAGTGCTACATTATGGTGTGCATTGCTGCATGCCTCTGCTAAATAAAAATTCCTTGTCATGCAAAACATATCACATTAGTAAATTTTACAGTAAATATTAAAATCTCTTTGTGGAACACCTAAAAGAGCCTGATTAGAGACAATGGCCTCTGTTTGGCAACAGCTCACCCTTCACATGGAAAAAAATGGATGAAGAAGAGGCAGGGAGTCCCAGCTAATGAAGAACAAAAGAAGGTCAATGGAAGAGAGAGCCAGGCCAGCAGCCCCTGCTCAACAGGGCAAAATCCTCAGTGTGGAGCTACAGGAGTAAGTGAGCAGGCTGTGGAGCATCAGGGAGGATGTGGGGCTCAGGACCAGCACAGCAGCCCTGCAGAGATGAACACCTCAGTCCCCACGCCCCAGCACAGAGGCAGCCAGGGTCTTTGGCCCAGGTCCCTGCTGGGCTTCCCCATGGCAGCAAGGGCATTACCAAGCTGCAATGAGTGCCCAGCCACGTGGGCAGGTGGAGCACAGAACTCATGGGGAGACACTTACAGAGCTGGTTTACATCAATCTGGAGAAGAAAGACCAAGGAGGCTTTCTCAGTTACCTGCTCTCTTCAGGTACCCTGGGAAGTGCAGGAGAGGACACAGTCAGGATCTCCTTGAAGCTACACATTTAAAGCATAAGAGATCTTCACTACACCAGGGGCAGGACTGTGCTCCTCATCACTTTCCAACGAGATGAATTCTGTGTTATTTTGCAACAAAGGTGTTTTACCCTCTAAAACATAAAATTAAAAAAAGTAATTCCCTTCATTTGAAAAACTGGACATGAAATAGTCAAGAAAGAACTGACATCATTAGCCACTTTGGGATTAATTTCTAGAATTTTTTCTGTGCTTCATTTGACAGATGAGAGGGATTCTGTGTTTCTTAGATCTGAAGTCCCATTCATCAGAAAGCATACATCCCTCTGGAACTGCTTCCCAGACTGCAACATCTAACTTAAAGAATCTTCCCTGGAAATTTACTTAATTTGTGTATGTATTTCCACATTTCCTGTAAACCAGAGCACCCTATCACTGTGATCAGGATAGCGACTTATGAGTCCCCTGCTAGTGTAAGGCCACCTGACAAAATACTGGTGACATGAAGAAACATTTTTGAAGTGCTGACTGCCTCAGTAACTGGCCTCTATTATGAGTTAGCTTGTCAGGGCACTTATGGGGCAGATATATTCCTTCTGGATAATCTGGTGAGAAAAGGAGACATTAATCACCTCTGAGTTTATGAGTCTCAATACATACATTTTTCATGTCAGAAAACTGTAGAAATACTTATACAAACACATCAGTGCAATGAAATTCAGCTAACTGCTGGTTTCATTGAGACCAGATATAATGGGAAGCAAGTGATTTATGGGGTGACTGAATGATGGACATAGCTGCTCAGGACTCCCCAACTCATTAAGGAGACATTTCTTTGGGAATCTGAGCAGGCTGAAGAGAAAGCTGCCTAGAAGTCAGGAACTGGATCACTGTTAGTTAAGTTCAAAGAGAAACAGAGAGCGTTGGCAGGACCCTCCCGCTCCCCTGACAGCACAAGGGAGCAGCATGGCATGAAAAGTGACAAACAAGCAGGCTGGCCAGTATCTCCCGAGAGCAGAGAAAAAAATCAATATGTTCCCATCAAAACACTTCCTCAGAATCAGAAAGTGTTTTTCTTATGGAAGGTTTTCAGTGGTTCTTCCTACAGGGCCAAGCCATTAAATTTGTCATATGTTCCCTCACTGTTTTCACAAAAAAAAAAAAAATTCCAAAAAGCCTTTATTGTAGTTATTCCCTTTTCTCCTTCTGTTTTTACCCTCCATTCCTGGATCTTGAAATTGAACATTACTCTGTATAAAATGATTCATAAATATTAATCAGAGGAAATACACAGGGAATGAGAGTACAGTTAATGACTGCTTAGAGAAGGCTCTATTTTATGGGAAATTAAATTGTTTCATTACATTATTATTATAAGTTGTTAAAATTAAAATTAATTTTCATAAGTATTGTAGCAATAATAAAACAATGTCAAAATGTGTTGTCTTGGCAGTTTTTTAATACAGCATGAAAACTTATACCAGGAAAAATGGTCTCTTCAACACCAAGGTGTGGTTTTGTGCTAAGAGAATCAAAATGTTTACATAGATGCTCATGAGAATGCAATGATTTCCAACAGTCAGGAAAATGCCAAAAGCATATTCGGCAGGGACTACCACACATTTCCATTAAAAAACCCATTAAGTAGTGGACTTATACCCCTTTCTATGCAGTCAATCAGAAGAAAATGTTTACCAATATTCTGGAAAAGAAAAACAGTACCAAAAAGCCTATAGATTTTCATTTCCTTTATTAGTAGTGCTATTTTATAAATCTTCAGTAGTAAAGGAAAAGAGCTAAACCACAAGATATTTTTTACTCATTAAACACTATTCTCACTCAAATTCCAATCCATAAAGGTAATAGCTACATTTAGCAAGTACTCACTCTCCTCATCCTCAGAAAAATACTTCAGTCCTATAGAGGAGTCATCTTTTTTTGTTACTGTACATAGAAGATTATGCTCATTTACATTGCCACACACGAAACCCTGTTTGCATTGGGAGATCAATTTGCAGAGAATACATGTTATGATGCACAGTTAGAGAAGAAAGAGCAGGCACATCAGACAGAGTCATCCTGAAAGAGGTCTGTTTCTACAGTTTGTCTCATAGTGAATGAAGATCAACTTAGGAAACGCTTCTATTTATACAATGCATGATATTAATTTCTAGACCAGAAAGTAAGAAGTATTTCTGATAGAAATATCCATCCAAGATTTACAATGTCATTGTTTGCTGACAGAAAATACCATAAGACAGGGAAGGGTGAAGATGTGATATTAGGCTACATGGTAGAAAGTGAAAAAAAAAAAAAAAGAAACAGAAAAAAAAACAGAGGCAAAGAGAAAGAAAGAAATGCTTGGATGATTTTAAAGAAAAAAAATAACAGAAGGACAACTGGCAGCTTGTTATGCTACTGTAAACAGACAACTCTCAACCATTCAGGCTGAAAATCCAGTTGCTCTGCAACAGCACATGGTATCTATGCTTATAGTTTGCATTTCCACTGAGATCAAGCTCCATTTTTCTTTCCCAAACTACATTTTCAAATCTTAAATGTGACTCCAATGTCTTACATTGTTTTCCAAAGAAAAGGGTGTATACTAAGGGAAAGGTTCATACTTACATAGTTGGTTTTTTTCTTGTTAATTTTCCAAATTTAATAACCAAAAATTATCTTCCAACAACTTCAGCATTGCAAAGTCATCTTATAAATCCTTTTTCATATGTTAAAATTTGATACACGGTTAGAGCACAAATGCAGTCAGTTCAAATCAGGTTATCTCAACTCAAATCAGTTAATTCAAGTTCACAAGCTGCTAATCTGACCTGAGAATAGGATGATGGAATTGGGATGACCTTGAGATAGGACATTTTTTAACAGTTTCTTCTAACTACAGAAGTTCTATGTATTTGAAAATATAACAGCTTGGACCTAGCATTCAAGGACTATATGCATTTTGCATATAGTACTTCTTAGTATTCATAGAAGAAATTGGAATTATGCAGACAAAATTAGGAATAATTAGCCCTCAATGTAAATGTGCCTGTGTCAGCAGCTACAAAGTTGTTGCTCCTAGCACTTTCCCTTCCATGACTTTTATGACCCCAAATGTATTAAGGATTTTAGTATTTAACTGAATTCAAAGTGACTTCCAAACTACCTGCTCCAGGTCTACGTCAAAATCTCACTGTTCCCAGGCGATGCTGATGTTGACCCTCAAAACATACATTGGAAGAGAAAAACCCCAAGATAGAAATGTAATTTTCCCATCTTATTCCCACAGAATATAATATGAAACAAATGCACTAGCAGCATCATTTTAGGATGTCAGTTCCATTTCCACCACTTCTGGAATATTTCATACCTATCCACCTAATTAATCCAGCAGGTTAAGGGAATAAATAAACACATGGAGGGGAAAGCCTGTTTGCATTGCGTTTCTGTGTTTAAGCTAACCTATACAAAAGGTAAGAATATAAACTTTATTCAGTATTCTGAAGATAAGAACTGCTAATTTTATTTTCTTAGAATTCTGAGATTTGATAAAAATAAAGTTCTATCTTATAGAATCAATGATAATGATTTTAATGCAGGGTTGTTTTTTTTCCTGTATTGAATGTAGTATGAAGCATTGAAACTATGAGGTTACTTAGGTCATCTTAATCTAGAAGAATTTCAGGGAGGGATCTCTTTGTTCCCATTTCATTCTGCCAAGTCTGCTAGAACTGAATTCTTTGTCCATAAGGTGACCAGTAGGATTGTTATCTAAACTGGACATATTCTCCTTATTATTGACAATATGCCAGAAGAAATAGAATCGAATGGGGAAAAAAAACTAAAATAAAACAAAATAAAACTTTACAGAAGAAATCACCTCAAGCAGAAACACTCCCATAATAATTTTAGGTTTAACTTTAGAATCACTCGGAACCAGTAAAATTTTGGAGCTCTCCACGCATCTTTGAGTTGCACTACTACAAAAACTTTCTATTTCAGTATGTCCATAGTTACTTTTCACTCAAATGCAGCAATTCAAGACAGAAAAAATTTACTAAAAAATGCACATTTACTCTATGATCACAATTCATTGATACTGCCACAAGGCAATGTCTTACTCTATTTTCCTTTTTTATGTCCATGACCTTGCAATGCAGTTTCCATAAAGAATGAAGAGTCCTTGCATTACAAAGGGCATTTTCACTATCAACATTTTCCTCTCTGACTCAACAGTAAAACATCATTCAACATCCCACTGAAATCAGTTTTATAATACCCATATACATCTATAGCCTTTCTACAGAACATTCTGCAGTGATAACAACTAATAACATCTCATGCTTTTAAAGAAGTTTAAAACCTTTGTAATCAGAGAGCAGATAGAACCATTCTTTTGCATTTTATTTACTTAAAGCAATATTTTTATATGAAGCCCTATGTGAAAGCACCTTTATTCATAAGATCAAATCAAAACCAAGATATTTAGGATAGACTCTGCTAATAATGGCAAATAGTGCAACATCTGCTATTGAAGCAGTAGAAAATAACAGACCAGAAGCTGGAGTTCTCAGAAACATGACCAGTTTCTCAATAATTTTACAGTTATTGCCAACTGCAGTTCTGAAGGGAAAGATTGGTGTGATAGTTAATGCTTTTGGCCTTTAAGTAGTGATTTAACATTGGGGCACACTTGTCCCACTGAAAGCGTGCAGAAGTCTATCTGTCATTAATTTGAAAGGCAAACGGTCTTGCAGTTACTGAATGGTAAAAAAAAATCCACAAAGGCAGTGCTACACTACAGCTAAGGGACAGAACACAATATTAGAAACACATTGTTTCTAATGTTCCATTAAAGTTTATGACAAACTTTGTTCATTGTCCTTTGCACTCGCTTTTTCTCTGGAAAAAAAAACTTATTTTCCTTTCCAAAGTCCACACCCAGGAATTAAGAATTAATAAGACTCAAAATCAGGTTGAGTTTCACGTGGGGGAACATTGAATTAATGGGGGAACACCTCACTGTAGTAGCAAATTCAGATTCCTTCCAATAAAACATGATTTGAGAAGAAGACTAATTAGTTGACTATTCTAAAATAAGTAAGACTTGTTTGCCAAATAATAGAGGCCATAGGAAGTTCTGTCTCAAGAGGCCTCAGTGGCATAGACCATTGTACAGTAATTTTCTTACTGCAAGGAGGTAGTCCACTCTAAAATAATGACTATTTACTTTAAAAAAAAAACCAAACAACAAAAATATCACCCTAGCCTCAGTCAAAGACACTAAAAAGGAAGCCCGAGGAGATTCATTATTGAGTATGGTAGTCACTGGTATCTATGTTGCCAGTGGCAGGGTGCACATAAGGGATATATTTCATTTAAGTAGAAAAGGGGCTGAGACAAACCAACAGCTGGTCTGTGGAATTCCTCTCCAAATAAAAGTGCATATTTTGGCTGGGAACTAGGTGCACTGAAGTGCTGTGAACTTGAAATCTTCCATTTTGTTGGGATTTTTTTACTAAATCAGTATTCCCAAAGGCATTTCTCCCTCTTTCTTCTTTCATCACTCATCTCCTGTGTAGAATACATGAAGCAGTTCAAGAAAACTCACGTGGTGATTGAAAACAGATTGGCAAATACATACCTACAAATCGAAGAAAGCTATGACAGACTTTAAGCTGCTAATGCATCATGTTCTTTACAGGATGGGACTTGAAATAAACGTTCCATTTAGTAAGGAGTTTCACTTATCTCAAATAACTGGATCATGACCACTTTGAAAGTGAGAAAGGGGATGAAGAAAAAGCAACACAATTTATTTGGAAAGATCACTTTCAATAAAGGGCAGCAAATTTATTGGTGTACTACACCTTTTGGTTTTGAGGGTGTTGTAGGGAGACACTACTGAGAAGTGAAAATGAAATTCTGAAAATGAGTCTTTAACAGATGGATAAATATAAAATTGGTCTTTAGGGTTTTTTTTTACTTCAAACAGGTCAGATATTCAGGGAGTTAGTCAAGTTGAAATTCAGAAAATTAAGTCTCTTATCTGGACACACAGACTGCAACACAGGGCACAAAAATAGGGAGTGACATGGACTCCACTACTCAGCAGTCAAAGTATCAACCATTTTGTGCATGAAGATTTTCTTTCCCACTATTACGTAGATTACAAAAATATAAATATCCTGTCCCTTCATGAGCACAGGCTACAAGATCAGGTTTATAATTTTGATATCAGCAAACCTATTTTTTCTTCTCTCAAATCACCTGTTAATTCCCTTAAAATATGAGCTGAAATATGGAATAATGTTTCATTCATCTGTGAATCACTGCAGGATTCTTCATAGCCAGCAAAGAGCCAGTCTAATGGCACAGATCTGACTCTGTTTGTCAGCAGCTTCTGCACAGCATCCCAGCTGCTGTTGTCAGCTGCTGTGTGAGCCTCTTCACTCATTCAAGTCAATAGTCACATAATATAAAGCTTTAAATATGTATTAAGATACTTCTCACACTACAGAACTCCTCCACAAACTGTGTCAGTTTCTCAAATGTCTTAAAGACATCAGCACAACATTATAGTAAAATGCACTTATTTAATAGTCCTCCAGGGTCAGTGACTTGGGCACATTGCAAATTCTGAGGCCACTGTACCAAAGAATTCTTTGAGCTAATTATTTATGTGTTCTGCCAGTTAAAAAAAATATAGGAAAGAATCAGCTTTATTATGATCTAGCAATTAATCTCATAAAAATTATTCATCTAAGTATGGGGTTTTTTTTTTTCAAATAAATCAGTTTACCGGCTACTGGGTTCCAAATTCAAATGAACTAAAGGCAGATCCAGATCACTTGGTAAGTTTATAATTCATTCATTTCCAGATGCAGGTCTACTGATTCACTCACACAAGATCCTTCTCTGTGCTCACAGAGCAGCATCACAGTTATGCCAGCTCATGCAATACACACTGCCCACCTCAATATATGTGACATCATTTTTTATATTAATTTTACAAACATGGAATACATGTTACATTTGTGCAATGCCTATAGCAATTACCTTCAGTTCAGTAACAGTTTCTCCTACTGAGCTACATGAACATTATTCAAACTGAAGTGTTCCAAATCCTAGCTCTTGTCACTAATTCGCATGATGACTATTTTCCTTACCGCTGGCACCTGTTGGTTTTAAACTCTACATCAGTTTTGATTCACATTTAAAGAGAATTAATGTTCCTGTGGGACTTTTAAAAATTATATTCTTTTCCTTAAGCTATTTACTTCATTTATGTTATTATCGATAGTACATTCTGTTGAGAAATAATTCAGAGAAAAAAAATCTGATGGGTTTTCTACCCTGTCTGGATTTTACTGGTCATTTTGAGCCTCTGCACAATGGAATCTTCCAGATAGCTTCCTACAAGCTGTCTTTATAGATAAAATGCCCGTGGTTTTGGGGTTTTTTTAATCAAACCTAAAAAAATAATAAATTTTAGTGATTTTTTTTTAATTATCAAACCTAAGAAATAATAAAATCAGTGATAATAGGCCTTCATAGAAGATGAAAAAGCAAATGTTTCTGTATTTCACAGCCCAGGAGGAAATAATGTGAATATGATTGCTGCTGCTGTGAAGAAAATTAGCTAGAAATAGGCTGCATGCACACCATGTACCAGCACAGGACAGGTGCTTTTTCTGTATTGAATCTGGAGAACTGTATTGATTCACAAGTGGTGCAGAAGAAAGGTAGTGGATCACACAAGCTGCCTCCACAGAGAACAAGCACAAATTTAACACTATGTCACTACCCATATGCATTTTAGAGATAAGATTTTGAAAATTAATTCATCGACTAATCAAAAAAAATGTGTCTGATACTTTTGTCTGGAAATTGGACTTTCTGACTCTCTGAAATCTAACTTTGTGATCCTGAAGGGAAAAACAGGACATTAGGACAAGTACATTAAAGAAATGCTAAATGCTAGTCAGAGTACATGAATTTAAGAATGCCACCAAGATTTTATTATTATAAAAAAATTGCTGTATTGTCTTACATAAGTGACAGTTCCCTAGATCTAAATAGTCCCCATTAATATGGCATGATTCAATAGCCTCCATCCTGCTTTTGTGTCACAAAGTAATCAGGAAAAACATACCATGTTTGGAGGAGAAAAAACACAGTTTCTGCTGGAAGAGCTTTTTTGTTGAGAAGTACCTCATTAGATATGCAAGCCATACCTAACTGTACTCTAATGGAGACTGATTTATAAGTGGAGCACAGACAAGTAGCCAGAAGGATCAAAATATATATTAAATACTTCCTAGATTTGTCACATATCTCCTAAAATCATACATACTTGGAAACAGAATGTACAAGCTCTTTTTGTAAATATTATTTAAAAAATCAATGATAACATATAGTAGACATATATTACTATTTCTCTATCATAGTCTGGTCCCAAGTGCCACAACACGAAATTTAGACAGCTCTGGAAAGGAAGCTATTGTAAACATACACAGACTGAGAATGTAGTTTCCCTGGCAACCAAAAGATCTGAGAACTCATTCCTTCAGGTTGCAATTCTGACTATGAGCTTCCACATCTGCTTGCATAGGAATGAGACACCTGGGATTACATTTCTAGAGTGATGAGTGAGAAATTAGAAAACAATAGACATTACATAGCTAATTTTGTGCAGTGATGAAAATTAGTCTTCTGTTGTTCATTTCCATGGACCACCCAGAACATCTGAGGACACCAGTATTCATACCCTGATTAAGCATCCAGCCTTTTTCCCTACTTACCTTGACAGGAGCAACACCTGTAAGGAAATCAGTGCAGATGCTCTCTTGCTTTGTGCTAACATGGGTTAATGGACTATTTTGTTAAGGATTGTAAGCAATCCTTTCTATTAAAGCAATATATAAGCCTGAGAAAGGAGGAAATATTGCACATTAGATGGTGATCAGGAAAGAGTAGGCACTTCTGTTGGGTATTTCCAAGAAAAACAGGTGCAAAAAAATTCATTTCCCATAAAATTTAATTTTACTCTCAACATGAACAAAGCTACAACTCAGTCAGCTTAGATGGAGGGAATTACTGCAGCAGGACGCTTTTATTCCCTAATGTCTTCTCTGCAAATACTCAGTCTTTGCTATATGCAAATGACTTTTTATGGATGCTGTCACACCAGCAGGGTTATTTTGTTCAGCCCAACATCTACAGGGAAACTACCTCAGCTAGGCTGTGACTAGTGTGTCTGAGAAGTGAATTTTCAAGACTTGTATTCAACATAATTGACTCACTCAGACAATGCTCTATTAGATCAGCTGAAGTTATTTGGTTTGCTATCATAATATCATAATTATTGGATTTGATATCATAATTCTCATAATGACTTTTACAAACAAAACAATTTTTGAAGGGGTTGTGGGTTGGTTGGTTGCTTCCAAGATCATTTAATTTTCTTTCATGAGGCGAAATGAGTGGAAAAGTTATTCCAGTATTACTCCTTTCTCTACTAAATGTGTTCTGTTTCTCTCTGAACACCTTTTTGTTGTATATTTATAACATTGAGAAATATGCAATAAGTTTTTGAATATATAACCAGGATTATTCAAAGAAACTGTCTTGTGAACAGTAGTATCCCTAAAAACCATCAAGGTTTGCTTTTTAATTTCTTTGACTTCTTTTAGTCCAATTTATAGCATTTTACTAAGAGTTTTTGAAAACTGGGGCCAAAAAATATTTATGCTAGCACCTGTGAAATTTCAGCAGCAAGTTTTCTAACATACACATCCTTCAATGCACTCTACCAAAATAAAAAGATGACCACCCAAAAATCCACATAGATTTATAGCATGATGTAACATTACTTTGAATTTTACTCAAGTAATAGCATACCCTCAAGTTTTCATCTACTTTCATGCTCAGATTGACTGAAAATTTCAGACTTTTCAGAGTAAGAAAAGCATTCAAACTTTAATCATCAGTAAATCACCACTTACCACTCTACTTGATGGTACTCATTGAAACTGAATGCTTCTTTCCACGCAGCAAGTGGAGCCGTGTACACAAAGCCCAGAGTTTGTCTACCTGAAGGTGCTTATCAAGTGGGTTTTCTTTCTGTGGCCATAAATACAAATTAAGGACTTACAATGAGAAATATAACTTCCCATTATACAGACTACATATCAGTGCTAATAGAAACAATTAAAAATGTATTTTGTTTTACAACAGAATAAATATTCTGAAAATTCTAGCGCTTCACATTATGCATCAAACTTTGCTGTGCATTCTCAAGATTTGAACCTCCAGAATTTGTTTCATAGAGCAGTGTAACTCATATCAATGCGGGAGGAAAATCAGCTAAATCCAAAATTTCTAGGCAAGCCTGACCCAAAAACTTTGCCGCCTCTCACACTGAGACCTCTTTTCTGCATGCCACTTACATAACACTTCATAAGCTATGAAAACACAAATTCAATCAACAGTAAGAATTTAACACCTCTGGTTTTTATTCCCGATCTTTTTAAATTCCAGTTCTCAACTATACTGCCCAAAAGTGTTGGCAAACTTGAAAGGAGGAAAAAAAAATTCATAATAGGAATCCCCTTAAGGAACAGGATGACTGTTATGTTGTTTTAACATATTAAGCAATTTAAAAGGAAGAAAATAGTTCACTGTCCTCATTTCAGCTGGGATAAAAGTAATTTTCTTCCTAGCGATGGGTACAGTGCTGTGTTTCGGATGTCGTATGATCATGATGTTGATAGCAAGCTGATGTTTTATTTGGTGCTGAGCAGTGCTTAGCCTAAGTCAAGGACTTTTCTGTTTTCCATGCTCTGCCAACCAGGAGGTGCACAAGAAGCTGGAAGGGAGCTTCATCTGACCTGAACTGGCCAAAGGGATGTTCCACACCACAGAACATCATGCCCAGTAAATAAACAGGGAAGGATCAATCACTGCTCAGGGAAAGGCTGAGTATTGGTCAGTAGGTGCTGAGCAGTGATGTTGTGCATCAAGTATCTCTCTGGAGTTTTATTACTCTCTATTTTTGTTATATCTTTTTTCATTACCTTACTGTTGTTATTGTGGTTACTGCTGCTGTTGTTGTTATTATTAAATTTAATTTTTATATATATAATATATTGGTGGCAGTAATTGTGACCATGCAACTGCACAGCACATATTTGCTAGCTAGGTTTAAGTCACAAAAAGTTCAATCAGCTCTGGCTGAGTATATGAGTAGTTCAAATATTATGCCTAAATTTAGTACCTCTAAAAAGAGGTACTCTTGTAAGAGCAAAAAGATTGTTAAAGATTGCTGTTCAATGCACAAACCTTTGAAAGTCTCAAATAAAACCAGAGACATCTAACACTGAATATATTAATACATATGTTTTATACTATATTTATGTATTATTAGATATTTATACTATATAAACTTATGTTATTACATTTATTTCTATATTAATGCAATGTAATATTTTATCATATAAATAAATATATCAATATATCAATGTATACATTGCAAAGAACTGCTCAGGATTTAAACTGATTCTGTTAAAGCTGAGAGAAAATGGGTTTTTTACCAGCAGGAAAGAGCAAGAGGAGTACTAGTAAGGGAACATGTAAGATTCTTGGCACATTAGACAGATGGGCACGCATATTGCCTGGGGAACATTGAAGTCTAAACTGAAGTTTGAGAAAACTACAAGGCATTATAAAATGAATGAGTGTTAGGATGGCAAGAAATACCCTCTAGGTGCTCCCTTGTCAGCACTGGGGAAATCATCCCAGGCCCCTCCAACCTTGGAAGTCATACACGAGTGCAGCTGGAAAAACAACAGATGAAATTTCCAGCTTCAGAATACATCTATCGGATATAGGACTTTCAAGCTCTTTCAAGCTCTCAAAGTACTTTTCATCTCAGCTCTCAAATAATTTCATTGTATCACCTCCATCCCTTCCCGCGTACAAAACACACCCATTTCTCCTTTTTCCAGTGGCACAAGTTTGGTTGATTTTCTAGTATGATCTGTTATTTATGATATGAATTGAATGTGCTGGATATAAATACTACCCTATGAATTTCTGTCCTGGGTATTAATTCTGCTTAGATAATTGCCACCCACCCCTCACCTTTTGTTGTTTACAGTATCCTGACATTTTTGTGTCACCATCTTGTTAGTGATGCCACAGGTGAAGGTGGGTCATCTGCACAAACATGAGTCTACCTTTTTATTCTGCAGCAACCTGAAACTCCTCATGTTGTTACCTTGTTAGTTGTGCCACAGGTCAGGGTGAGCCATCTGCATGCAAACCTTAATTCATAACTCAAACAAGTTCCTGGATTTTAAAGTCAAGCTTTGTATATGTCCCCTGAAAATTGACACTTTAGGGTTAGCAATGGATGAATTATTAGTGACAAATGCATACTTTTTAATGACTCTTCTGATAATTAGTAGCCTAATGCAGGCAATATCAAAAGATTCAACACCTCAGTGTAGTCATTCCTACAATTGTTTGTTTTTCCAGCAGATTTGTCTTGCTTGGTCCTGCAAAAAACTGCTATCCACTTTCCTGCTGAAACACAACTTCCTTTAGTTATAGAAGAATGCAAAGATCCATCTAATGCAAAGATCTGTTCACATCATGCTGAGTATGGAATATACCAAAAAAGTAATGCTGTTTTGCAGCCTTTGCTTTTAAATTTAGGGGTGGTTTCTAATATTTTGGTGACTGAAATCTGCCTGCTTTAGAATTTCTTCAACCCATTTCATTGAACTGCTAATAACACTTTTTATTACAAGCTGAGAAAGTCTTCTCATTATTTAGAGAGCAGAGTTTAATTACAGTTTTGGTTTTCATAGCTGCCTTTTAAACACTGTTTTAATCATCCAGCATCACTCTCTACCAGCATGTGGACAAAAACTTCAACCTGAAGTTAGAATCAGCACATTAGAAAAATTGGTAACGAACATCCAAAAAATAAATCAATGGACATAGCAGGAGGTATCAGTCAACTGCTGTTGTCACTGGGCAAGAAGAAGAAGAATTATCTGCATACATATAACATACCTGTCAAATCCTATGCAAGCTGTCATAACAGCTACTATTGTTGCAGAAACTGAATAGGTGAATATCTTCTTTTGAAGTGTATCTTCAGTTCCTTCAATATACATTTTGCTGAAGTTTAAGGTCTGAGACATTGGATAACACAAGGTCCTCAACTTTGGCAAATCACTCTAATTCTTAATATTCAGGGAGACTGAAGGTGAAGTAAGTCCACCAAAGTGATGTCCACAAAGAACTTTGGTGTTCCAGACATCTAATTAAATGATCGAGTTCTTAAATTCTCAAAGGGACAGTGCCTGAAGTCTTAGTCACCAAAAATACCAAATCCAGAATATTCATATTACTACATACAATTTTTCAAAACATACATGCATAAAAGGGGGGAAATATCTGCTTATTTCTTCATGTTGGAAAAGTGCAGCTCTCAGCTGACTCTTCTAATGAGCTTTTTTTGTGGTTGGATACTTTTTCACAGCTTTATTAGATGCCTTCCCCTCTACCTTCACTTGCCATCATAGTCCAGTTTTCTTTGATCAGGTTCTTTTAGATACATAGATATTTTTACATACACCCCTAGGATTAGGTTGGTCACGCATCATACACATATTTTTGCTACCTATGCATACCTTGAGAGACATTTTTAATTTTGCTAATGCGATAATACGAATTATATAAACATTTGCTTTGTTTTAGTGTACTGTAACTTAGTTTATCTGATGTTAGAAGGTTGTAGTTTGGTAGCAGGAGGGAAACTGCCTGTTATCTTTGCTCTAGCTGCTGTGCTCTGAATTGGGTTTAAATTTCTGTAAAAGGAGAAGATGGTAACATGTTTGAGATGGCTGAGCACAGGTAATTGCAAGGTGCTTTGAGAGAAACGGGGAGAGAAGAAAGGACAGATGGTGTTATCCCAAGTAAGGAAGGCTACATAACACTAGCAGAGGTTTAAACACTTTACATAGACTTGCTTGTTCAGTTGCAGTAACTTTCTCTCCATGGTACTTTAGTATACAAGAACCTAACCATTTCATCATTTTACATAAAAAGTGATTCCAAAGATTCCAAAGATGCTAGGGTAACTGAGTAGGCAACTCTTTCTTCGTTTTTCCAATCTAATGGTGTAAGATCTACGAGTTAGCAGCATGCCTAGTCCTTGAGACAGTACTAGATTAATTCAGGAAATTTATATCAAAGTTGATGAGTATCTAAAAGAAAGCCTACATCATCATTCTGGGCACTCAGACAATCCCCCATAGTGTCTATAGAGTTTTGTCCTGTGCCTACCTTTTAAAATTTTTATCTTTGAGCTCCACATGGAAAGCTTCTCAAGGCTTTTCATTTTGGAAGATTCATCATGCTGGATGGAATTTTGCTTTATAGCTTCATAAAAAGGCATGGAGGCATGACTGGCAACTACCAACTTCTATAAATTTTTGGGGTCTTCTAGTTCAAAATGACATTACTTATGGTTCAGTGAAGACCCATAACCAGGGCAAGCATTTCTGAGCTAGTAAATCTCATCACATCATTCACAAAAACACAGCCTCTGACATTGCATTCAACTTTGCATTTCATACTTTGTATGAAATCTAATATTCGTATTGTTTTACACATATTCTTATTCTGCCACCACAGAGGAGAATCATGTTAATTCACCTGCTCTATTGATCAGAATCTCCCAAGCCTTATAGAAGCAAACCAGCTTTGAGTATACATTTTAAATGTCTAATGTAATTAATAGAATATTTCAAAAGAACCTACATACTCCATCCTATAAAGCCTGAAATGTCATCATTTTTTAAGAATGCAGATGGTAAATTTAAAAATTATTCCATTATGACTAGATTTTACTGTCTGGCCAAATTGTTGCTGTCAAGGTTATTAATCAAGGTAGAAAGAACTGCGCTGTACAATTACGCAAGGGTCAGTAGAGGTGAATTCTTTTTCTCTGTCATTATTTTTGCTTCAAATACTGCAAATGACAACACACAACGTGTATCACTGTCTAATTAAGTGATTTTAGGGGCTCAGTAGCATTCCATCTCTAGGGAAGGGAATTAGATGACCAACTGATTTATCTTGTGGTTCATCACTGTGCATGCTGATTTCAGTGCATCCTTATTAAAAAAATGCAAACTCCAAAGATAATGAAACAGTGTGTTTTTTCATTGAAATAAACAGAAGACATTTTTCATGGAACAATGGGCTGTAACTGCCATCTGATGTGAGGGGGAAGGGACTACAAGCTTCAATCCAGCTGCACACAACCCTGAAAAAAAGGCAGGAACTATATTAGAAAGCTAAGAGTATGCCCTTCTCCTACCATTTTAATAAACCTCCATCTGTACCATAGCTTCCACAGCTGCAGAGATCATTTCTAAAGGGACAAGAATACCACCTACACTGGTGGAAGCAAAACATAAAATAACATCTGGAACCTTAAATCCCTCTCAGGTATCTAGTTTGAGGCAGACCAATAGTCATCCTCCCCAAAAAGAGAGGCAATAAAAGTAGAAGGAAGAAATTAAAATATGCATTGAAACAAAAACGGGGAAAAAATGAAAAAAAAAACAAACAGCTTTATTTTGCTACTTTTACATTAAAAACTGAATTCCTGCATGCTTATGCTCTAAAACATACTTCAGCAATGAAAAATAACTTAAAAGAACCAACACGAAGTTAATGAGAAACCGAAAGCAAGAAGTTAATGGAGCAATTCAAAGAACCTTGTTGTATCTAAAATTCTTTGAAGTTTACTTAAGAAAATGATATCTGGTCCCCTATTGATACCCAAGCGATCTTTCTTCTCAAAATTAAAAGTCACAAAAAGCGTCTTTTCCTTCTTTTCCTTTGTGAAACACTAAACCTGCCCATTTACTGATTCTAATATAAACATACATATTTCAGCTTTCACCTCCTGGACTAGATAAAAAGCAGTGTAAAGAACTTTAACAAATTAAACTCTGACACTTCAACCACTTTAACTCATGACAAATAAACAAGACCTTCTCCCCCACGTCACTTTTACAAGTATTTGCCGATTAATTCTTTTCAGGAAAAGAATGTCAATGAGTTTTTGTACTAATTTGATTTTTTAGTGTCACTGATATAGTAAGCAAACCCAAAATCTGAATACACAACTGAATTGGAGGAATGAGTAAATGAATACATGAGTACTCTACACAACAAAGCTGTTCAAACATTTATTCGTCTTACTCATAGTCTCTCTGTCTTAAACTATGAACCAAAGTTTTTGTCATCCCAGATAAAGACTTGTTTTACCTCTGTATGAATGCCAGTAATTTTTATTTGAATTTAATTTTTCCTGACAGGATTTTCACAGCATTAAGAGCTATTTTATGGTTCTATAAATATTTTATATGATTTACAACAATATTTCTTAGTGGCTGATTTCTCATGTGCTCTCCACTTTTCCACAAAGCTTTTAAGTACATAGTATATGTGGGTAACTTGCAGTTTATTTGTTTCCTCAGGTTGGTAGCTAGTTTAGTGGCAGTATTACACTAAATGACAGAGTAGGACATATTGATGTCAAATTATTAGACTGGAAACAAGCCTGAAGATGCCTAGAGAGGATCTGCAGCACTACATCTAGATAATTGCTCTTTTGAGAAGAGTTGTTTGACAACCCTTTGACAGAATGGTTTCTGAAAACAGCTCTAAGTTATTAAGCAGAACAAACACTAGCCAACCCTCCATGGGATAGGGCTCTTTGTTTGCTGTTTTCCTCTGCTCTGCAGACATGGCAAAAGAAGCTACATGCTACGTGTGGTATGCAGAAAATATTTACTTGATACAGATTTTGTACACCTGCACAAATTAGGAGTCTCTCTTGGCACAAGCATGGGCTAACTTTTACACATAAGAATTTGTAGGAAAGAGGCAGAATGGCTTCTGACCAGTTTCACACATAGCAACAAATATCAGTTTTATAGAAAGCTAGATTTAGATTCAAAAGGCTCAGAGATCAGAATTAAGCAGAACTCTCCCCATAGCAAGTACATCCTTAACTTTCCTGATGGATCTGGATCTCTTTTAATTTTGCTTCAGTTCTCCAGAAAATAGGTTGGAACTAAAGAAAAGCTCTACTTATTTTGAATATATTTTTGAAGGATTTTTGGGGTTTTTTAGAGTTTCAAACATTTTTTTTTAAAAAAAAAGAGGTAGTGAAATGTTGATTCACATAAAAGATTAATAGCACAGGATCAATAAAACACGCACATGACTCACACTGGTTTCCCCCACTGCCAAAAACTATTTGAATCTTCATTTTCTCCTTCTCAGGAAACTCTTCATCTCATTTTAACCATTGATATCCAATTTTCTATGAGTGTCTAATCAATAAGTAACTGGATTTCCAAATCTCTTACTTCCCTACATGATCTGCTAGCCATGAAACTAGATCATACTCATTTTACTGCTCAGATATAAGCACTTTATGAGATGAGACAGAAATCTAATGACACAGGTTGAGAGAATTCCATTGCACAACCAATGGATCCGAAGTCAAGAAAAACTAGGATACTCTTTTAAAGTGAGGTGTACCACCTAAAGAAAGAGAATGACTTTGAAATAAAAACTCCCATATTCTGGAATTAATGCTAAAAATTCTGAGAATTTAAGTGAGAAGTAGCACAATGCCTCTAAAAACTCAAATTCTTAGGAAAACTCAGTCTTAGCTTACATTTAGTTTCAGGATGACAGAATACCTCTGTCCTAGCAGCACTATAATTTTCTTTGTATCACATGACACTGTGGTCAGTGTGGTTGGTCATGTCCAGTCATACCACCTCTTGCAATAGTGATAACCATATAACACAGTACTGCCACAGTTGTCATCCAACATCTTTGATAGGACATGTTCTAAGACACATTTCTAACACACTCGACTGTTTCCAGCCGTTAAGGTCTACCAAGCTGCCTGCCTCAATGGCAATTAAAGTAATTGAAGGAAAAAAACACTTGCTTTCTCTGCTTTAAATATGCAGAGCTAAAGTCAATCAGAACATAGGCATAATATATTAAATTTAAAAATTCTCTTTGTAGGTTTCATTTCCTCCTATGCTGAAGGAAGCTCAACCCATAATTTTCTGAAGGTTTCAATAGATTTAAGTCAATCAGAAAAAAAGAGCAAAACAAACTGAAGTATTCATGAAAGACTATTCCTTTTGCAAATCTGTATTTTTACCTCTTTTTCTCATATGATTAACCACCTTGGACACTGCATTACTGAAGGGAATGAACAATAATGAAAAATCATGAAGAACAATAATGAAAAAAAAATCAAGGTAAGTTATTCTGAAGAAAAAAGTATTTGGATTAGTGACATTTTGAAGAAATATATTGTCCCTATTCCCCACCCCTCACCACCTCTAAACAGCAGTGTACAAAACACGACTAGGAGAAAAAGAATATTTTATTTCCACCAAAGTAGCTAATTCTAGTTATTTCTGTTTAGTGACAAGAATGCATTTAAAGTGGAAATAATGGTTCTGAAGAAAACTGGATTTTTCCTTTTTGGAAATGACTGTTAAATGAGGATATTTGGCCATCACCATTTAATGCATTTTTTTCTGAATTCTGCCCATACCCATTCTGAAATGAGGTTAAGATATGAGTGAATTGTCTCTGTGAATGCAAAAATAAGGTTTCCGAAGCTGAAAATTATGTCATAGGAATCGTTACCTGAATTGTAGAAGCTATCAGGGCTTGAAGAAAACCAAAAATTACAATAAATATTATATTCATGGGAAAATCATAGCGCATTTCATAACTGTGTTTTGCAGCGGAAAGTAATTAGAAATCACTGTTGGACAGCAAGCATACAGTAGTTGCAATGTGCATCTCATATTACTTTCCACATGCAAAAAGATACCTAAAGGCCTTCCAAAGATCTCTTCTATATCCTCCAGTGGCTGGACACACAAAAGCAGGTATTACAGCTCAGAAAGACTTTTCAAATGCTATCTGAAACCTGTTTATGATTGATTGTCATTAATATTACATTGAGTGCTTGCCATACATTTTAATATTGTATTGATGAAAATAGCCTGGACTGATCAATACCACAGCTCTCTCGTAGTCATAGGTGTTATGATTGATACAAATAGTAAAGCAGTTGTCTTTTTCAGCATAGTCTTTCCAAGCAATCCAGGAACAAAGAGCACTTGCTTTCACATGCTCTGCATATTGGAGTAAGAAAGTGAATGCTAAGTTCAAAAGGTGTCACTCCATTCTTCTGCTGACAGACCACAAGGAGGTTCATTGGAAAACTTTGATAGAGAGAAAATAGCATAGAGGAAATGAAATATAGCAGCTGTTTATTTGGACAAACAGAGGCCTCATTCTACTCTGAAGAAATGTCCTAAGAAACTATTGTAGTCCAGCTATAGTCTTATCGCAGTAAACTCTATTGTTGGGAAGCCGGGCAAAGTAAATGCTGTACATTGAGCAGCAGTAGTAGAGGTTAATATGAGAATTTTTACATTGCCCTAGAACCTAACATCATCACCCAGCTCTCCACCTTTTTCCCTCACACATTGAAACTTCCCTAAAACAGTCTGCAGGATATTCTGTTCTCTCTTTCTTTTCTCTTTTTTTCCCATTGGAAATGTAGGGTAAAATCATCTCTATTAAGGTGGAATGACTTTGTATTTTATCTCAGTTTTTAATATTTCATTTTCTACATCAAACTTTCAGTTAAAAATAAACATATACTACCTTTTAAATATTTACTTTTTACTTTTTTTTTCATGATACATTGAGGAGTTTCTGCCAAAATTATGGCATTAGTAAGTGTTTCAGATTTAATGTGACCTAAAACTGACACAGGTAGAAGGAAGGAAGAAAGGTAAAAAGGGAAGGGATTCCACTGATTTCGGCTGAGGAACTATGTTCTACTAATAATAACCCTGGTTTTGAAAAAGTCTTTAAAAATATAACTGATGTAGGAGACCTCAAATCATAACTATGACCAACGTTTCCAGACTTCTTCATTTGTTGAATCAACAGCACACTAACCGAGACAGCTTTGCCTAGCAGTACTGTGGGCAGAATTATTGCTGATCATAAAATTTTAAAAGATTTTTTGTCATTGGTTGTATTAGTAGTAATGGAAAAAATATTCCCATATCATTTCAAAAGCACCTTTAATCCATTCTCCTGCTCAGTTAGTCCATCAACAATTCAAGTCAACTGGTGCTTTATCTATCAAAGTCTTGAAAAGTTCTAGAATTAAGATACTACTGTCTGTTCTACTGCAGTACTAGTCTACTGTGTAAATGCCTTCTCATGATGCCCAACATGAACCTCCCAAGGTGCAGCCTGAGAGTGCTGTCTCTTGATTATTGTTTGCCTCTGAAGAGGAGAGTTTATCTCCACCACCTTTGTCACACATTCAAGTAGCTGTAGGCCACATTTGTAGGCTCCTCTTTAGTACAGTAAACAAGCCCACTTTCCTCAACTTCTCCTCATGAGGCATTTGTACCCCAAATTACAGTAGCAGCCCTCCAATGGACTCTCTCCAGCTACTCAACACTATGCTTCAACCAGGGAACCACATCTGGGCACAGCAGTCCCTGTGAGTCTTCATCAGTTTCAAGCAGAGAAAGCACTTGCCACGCTCGCCCTAAGGAGCTGGAGTGCATGGCTTGCCTTTTTTAGGATGAAATACCCTGCTGACTCATATTCAGTGGACACCTACAAGAATGTCCAGTTCGTTTCCAACCATCCTGTTTCTCCAACAGTCAGTCATCAGCCTCTAACGCACGGATTATTCTACTGCAGGTACAGACTTTTGCCTTTATTTTGCACTGAAATTAACATGTTTCTGTTTTTCCAAGCCTTAAGTTTCCCAAGTTCTCTCTCAGTTGAAGTTTTGGAGTTTAATATGTCAGTCATTTCATCCCATTTGTTGTCATCAACAGATCTGATAAAAGGGCAGTCTGTGTCATGGCACAGGCCAGTGATACAGATATTCAATTACCTGGGTTTCAGTACTGACCCCAACAGCACTCTGCTTCTAACCAGAAACCAAATAGATGTTCAACCAATGATGGTCACATTTTTTATATAAAGATCCAGCCAATGTTCAGTCCACTTAATTATCCTTATTTCCACTACATACTTCATGAGCTTCCAAGTGAAAATACTGTGGCAGATGGCGTAAGAAATTTAACTGAAATTAAGGTATATTGCATGCACCACTCTTTCAGCTTCCTCATTTCAATGCAGAAAGTAATTACGTCAAGCATGATTTAGCCTTCATAAGACCATGTTGGCTATTCTTTACTATCTGTTTGCCCAGACATCCAAAATTTAGACAGATATTAAGAGGATGCAAAATTACTTCATGCAGAAACTTACTAAAACTTGGACAAATTTGCCACTCATTGCCAAAGAATGGACAAATTCAGACAGGTTCTGAACACTGAGAAGAGATAATTAAACCATGAAATGTGTAATGGACTTGTGGGATGTGACTATTAATACCAGATTGTTAAAATGTATATCACCTGAGAGAATACTTTAATGCTAATTAAGTTTTATAGCACGCCATAATTCTAATGACTCATAGCTCAGTTACAAGAAAGAAGAGCATTTGCTAACACAGGCACTTACTCATGCTAACTCCATCACTCATCTTAGAACCAGAACCATTTACTGCTAGCATTAATTATAAGCTCAAATGATTCTTTTCAACCTAAAACTGTCTTTTAAAACCAAGTTTCACACATGCCACTGTATGGAAGGAATTTTTTTTTCAAACTACTTAGCTCTTAGTCGTGGATCAAGTTGTGTCATATGATTGCATTCATATTCTTCTCCATGAAAATCTATTTTCATCTTAAACTAGGTGGTCTATCTGGTAAGGCTACCACTTATCCTACAGTGGCGAAGATAATGAGCAACAATTAGCAGGCAGGTGTTCAAGTACAGCTTTACTAAGCTTTCTGAATATGAAGACAAAACTTGCTCGCTTATGCAGCTCCATAGACCATTCTAGAAATTTTGCTCTGATTTCACAGTGAAGCATTTCACCTGATTTCACCTGAAGCATCTTCATTTTTTGCAGTACTCCATAAGTAAGACTACATATGGCACATAAACAGAATAATAGCTAAGTTATTGGTAAAATAGCTCATAACTGCAGTTATGAGGGAGATTGCCTTGTTCTATGGTATAATCCTGGCTGAAGAGGAGTTAATGTCCTGTTAAGTGATAGGATTGGGCAAAATTTGGGGTGATCTCTTTGGAATAAGAATGACAGCTTTCAAACTTGAGGCAACGTGAAAAAGAATAGAACAAAGGACTGTAGTGCAGGAAAACTACATTGGTACAAAACTGATGCCTGTTTTTTCTACAGGAAAACCAAACTAATGAAATAAAATATATATTTTTCTCATTACAGAATAACGAGAATCACCACACTGTGAGCAGATGTGGACGAGAACAATCATGCATCAAACTTTTAGCAGAGTTAAAATCCCCAAATCTTCAGGGATAAGCAATATGAGTTCAAGTGACCAAGTAGCAAGGCCAACCAGGTCAAAACACACAAAACAGTAGAAACACAACAGAACGGCAGCACACTGTCAGAAGGAGATTTTTTAGCATTAGACAGTAAAGGCCTTATGAAGGTTCCTTAGTTTTGCTGATATTTTTCATTAATAATTTTAAGAATTACAGATTTTTTTCTTGGTTAGCAAAGGAGAGCAATCATGAGAAAATTTTTCACAAAAGAAATTCCTAGCACTAAAAGAAAACTTTGCAAAATAGATGCTGGGAGTTTAGGGAAGCAGGAAAATATTGTCATTCAGAAGAATTTGTACATTTTACCTCCTAAAATGTATTAAAATATATCACTGCATAACCTTTAGCTTCCAGGTTTATACTCATTTAAGAGGAAAGTTCTACCTGTCAAAATGTGAAAGTTTGGGGTGGAGTTTTTTTTAAGAAATCAAGGAAGTTAATTCATTTTTCTAATCACCATCTCTAAGTATTTAAACATATAGTTTCACTGAGCTAATCTTTAGCATTCCAGTCATAGTGATGCTACAAGATGTTCCTGTGGACAAACCAGCAGAGAAAGAAAATAAAGAGTTGTAAGAGGAGCAGAGGGATGAAGAATGACAAATAAAACTCAAGTAAGATGTGATGAAAAAGTTTTGAGGAAAAAAAAATCTGTCCAGATTTGGAAAAGACCTTTCAAATATTTGTGCTCTTTCTAAAGACAAAGAAGTAAATAGAAAACTAAGTGAGAGAGCAGAGGGGGAGCAGGAAAGTTTCAATGTTTGTTGGTAAAAAGTCTCCAGTAAAGAGCTGTATGCTGCAGTTCCTTCTGAAGAAGAGAAATACATGAAATTATGTACATTCTACCATCTGACTAAAGTAGTGATCAGTCAAGAATAAAACACCTTTCATCAATTGCTAGTCTGACAAGTGTTAGACATTTAAATCTACATTTGTTACCTTTAACAGTGACTCCAAAGTCCACTGGAAAATCAGAAATATAACAGAAATTACCATTAAAAATTAAATTATGATGATAACAATGTTTACAAAGATCTCGTGCATTCATTTGGAAAAAACACTCTCCAACCACAGGTTAAGGATTTTCTAGACTTTCAATTTCATTACAAGTATGAATGACATAAGAATCTGGTTGGTTTAATCCTCTATTCTTACACTAGGCCATCATGAAGAAATATTAATGCTTAAGCTACCAAAATCCACACACCTACTCCTCTTTAGAGACTGCAGTCATCAGGTAGACCAGCACAAGACATTTTTATTACTCAATGATTAGAGGTTTTTTTTTATTTTACATGTAGGTTCTTTATTCTCATTTCTACAAGACAATTTTTTTCCTAGTAACTAAAAAGCCCTAATTGTTAAACCTCACATAACAGGAACTTTTGAAAAGTAGTTTGGGTTTTTTTAACATTGAACTGTCTAATTTTTAAACATAACACTTTCATAAATGACAGTTTAAAGACGATTTTCCCTTATACAAACATGTTTGAAACCCACACAGAGTACTATACTTTTTCTTCAATGAAAAAAATCCACAGAGGGAGAGTATGAATGCCTCAGTTCTTGCATAATCTTCCATATTGCTAACTATTAGTAAGTTTCCAGTTGAAGCACTATGTTCAGCTCTGTTCATTATACGGAAAAGTCGGCATGTAAGAAAAAATTCAGAATTTTTAAACTATCAGAAAAAGCCAAAAAATTCTGTAATATCTTCTTTATTAAAGAAGACAAAGGACAGTCAAGATTAGAAGTTAGTTCTTCGGGTTTTGCATTATATATATATATATGTATATATATATACATACACACACTGACAACTCTAAAACATATGAAACACTGAAAAATGTTCAAATGTTCCTGTGTATCAGATAGTAAGGTCTCCAACTGCTACAGCTTTTTACATAGTAGATAAATTCTGCCATGAGTATTGAGGTAGATGATGTATCTTTAATATCCTACTGGATAGGAGCTTTTAGTATTCTATTTTTTGTTTTGTTAGCTGCATGAAAGAAGAAGAATCTTTCTATTGATCTCTCAGCTCCCCTCAGCAATTACTTTGTGACTCCAAAACCATCCAAATAGAAAAATAAATAATTTTTTAAAAATAATTTTTAACCCCACAGAATCATTTTATCTGGATTTTTAAAAAGCTCAGTTCTCCTAAGGTGACCAATTTAAAGTGTCAGGACATAGTAGAAAGATTGTCATCAAAATCATCAAATATTTCCTCATTTTTGACAAAGCAACTAACACTCTAAGCACTTCTATCTTAGTCCGCTGTCATTCCAGGTGAGCAGATCAAAGAATCATCACCACAAACTAATCAAACACCACCATAGGATTTAATATTACACCTATAGTTCAATTCATTTATCTTATTAAAAATCGATAAGCTTTCACACTTGGCAATGTGCACCATAAGAGCTCAAAGTTTACTTTTTATATATTTATAATGTTCAGTTCCACTCATTCTATTATTCCAGTACTTCATAAAATCTACTTCCTTTTCTATGAAATCCTAGTTTATTAATACAGCCTCTTTTTCTTTCAAGAGAGCAAATTATTCCCAAAATCATAAACAAATTTTACTTTCAGTCTCATCACAACTTGTTATCTCCACTGGAATTAATTCAGTGATCATTTTAAGGTCAAAGCTGGGAAACATGATTTTCAAGTGGAAATTTGGAAGTTTCAGAGCCACCTGTGAGACCCTTTGATTCTATAATATTCATGTCTGAATACTGAAAGACAACCCTAAAATTTAATTGTACATAAATGACCATATTTTACTGCAATGGATGAGTTTCATATATGCCACATGGTTTTTCTGTGTTCTGTATTTAAAAAAAACAAATAAATAAAAGGAAGCATTATTAGGTGGATATATCTCATTTAAAGAGTTTCACAATATAATTATGGTCAGTTGAGGTAACTCCAGTTATTGTGCTGGTAACAGTGAATAAACCCTTTTGAGGGAGCTGCAGGTAACACAGCATTTGGGAAGGTGACTAATAGACAAATTTAAATCTGAAGAATTTATTTTCAAATATATTTACTAAATTCTACATACACTGCAAAAAAACAAATAAAATCATTAGAAAATAATTTTGGCAGCCCAAGATCATAGTAAACAAAAACTGGTTACACCTTAAGATTAATTGCAAAATGGCATATAAATAGCTTACTGATTGCAAGGCCATTTCACTGGTTGAGCAGATGATTCTGTTTATTCTCATTCTAAACTTCTGATCCAGTCTGCATCATATTAATAGGACAATACACTCCTAGACATTTTTAAATACTTGATTATTTCAAGTGACCCATCACCATTTTGAAGGAAATAATACTCAAAGTAATTTTAACTTGTATGTGTTATTATAAAACCTTTCAAAATAAAAAACCTTATGGTTCACCACAGAAAATGCAGGAATTGATATTTGTTTGCTTTTCTATATTTCTATCAGACACATAACAATCACAAAATACAGTATATTGATGATATTAAGAGTGACTCTTTATCCCCTATCTGTGTTTGTTATTTTTCACACACAATGAAGTAGGAAGATTGATTGTGTTCACTTCCCATCCGCTTTGTTCTGATAGAAGCAAACAATTTTGATGCAGAAAAGCTTTCATAATAAATATTTCAGCTATGATGAAATATTTTTATACAACACGCAACATTTACTTGCCAAACTTTTTAAAATTTTAAATCTATGACTCATTATATTGATTAAAATATTATTTTTTCATGACTTTCTGAACAATTTCCTCGTTAAAGTAAAGTTTAGATAAGTCTTAGTCTGAAGAGACCAATATTATCACTTATTTTGCTATTCACCCATTTACAATTTTAGTGATTTTACTTTACTTTAAAGAAGCCATAAGCTGGAAAACAGAGTAAATAAAGCAACTGTCTTGCCACCTCCACATTGCACCAAAATAGCTACAAGCATCTCTGTCTCCATCCCTTCCTTAGAGTATCATTCACTTATTTCCATTAAATCTATTCATTCACACTTCTACTACATGGTATTTACGACTCAGTATAGTGGTGTTTACATCATTTCATTGATTTCCCTTAGCTTCAGGAAAGTAGAATTGTGCTGACCTTTATATGTTCAATATTTTTATTTTTAAAATGAAACCTACCACTTCAGCGAAGGCTTCCTACCTCCACCAAAAAAAAAAAAGAGTGAAGAAAGAAACAGAAGGAAGTTGCACCAGCAGAAACAGATTAATAATAAACTGAAGGGGATATTTCACAGCCTTATTCAATGTAAGTGTTGCTGGTCTGGCCTGCTTACTGATGGAGTAGAAGTTTCTATTGTTTATCCTGGCTTCAGCAAGACATGCAGCACTGTCTCTTATAAAGTGCTCACTGAAAAAATTGTGAAATATTAATTGCATTAGTGAATGGTGAGATGGGTTGGAGACTGGCTGAACTGCCAGGCCCAGAAGGTGATGATCATTGGCACAAATTCCAGCTGGAGGCCAGTCACCGTGTCTGTGCCTCAGGAGTCCTTAACGGGGCCAGCATGGTTTCACCTCCTCATTAGTGACCCACGTGACGAGAAGAGAGAGCACCAGCAGCACCTTTGCAGATGACACAGAACTGGCAGAAGTTGCCAACACATCCAATGGTTTTGTAACCATTCAGGGGACCTCAACAGGTTAGAGAAAAGAGCCCCTTGAAGTTCAACAGAGGGAAACAATGCCCTGCTCCTGGAGGCTCCCAGTGCAACCAAAACCTTGGGACCTGCACCTGGCACAATGGCAAATGAGCTGCTTGACAGCTGCTACTTCTCTCTCAAAGACCTTGGAAAACAGCTTTCCAAGGACTAACTTGCCACTCAAGACATAGCATCCCTAGGGACTCATTACAACATGGAATAGACTAAGTTAACAATAGAATATTCTCAAAATCAATCTGCTTTATTATGAAATAAGGGATTAGCTGTCATCTCAGAATAGGTGCATAGAGTCATGTAATACCTTTTTCTAATTCATAGCACTGTATTGTGAATGGTTAACTTTTAAGTGGTGCATTACATTTCATAATGGTAGATTAGACTTGCAAGACATTTTGATCTTGGAATCAAGCTTACTCCTTGTTATTCATAAACCTTTGTTAACTGAACACACACACCTTCTCAGACACTTCTATTTAAAATCTGCATAGAGTGTATTCCACTTCAAACATCGAAGATAAATTTATGTTATTTTAATTTCTGCTCTCTTCCCTCAGCAAGTAGTAAAATTCAAATTACTAAAAATATTTTTAAAAATTTATCTAAATGCTGTACGGTTTTCCCCTAATATATAAAATTAAATATGGTTTATATATTTGTGGTGTTAAGAAAAGCATCTGTAATACTTTAAAGGATAAGCATCAACTCTTATTTGCTGTCTAATTTTAAATTCAATATAAATGTGAAGTCAAATATTTACACATAATTGAAGAGGGATTGCTTCAATGTAGTAGTAAAAACCATTCATGAAGATGCTATATTTTCCTAAAGAAGATTAGAAACATGCATACAGAAATATTTTCAAGTACTAACAATGTTTTATTATATTCATGTTGCAGTGTTGCTGTGTCTTTTATCACCTCTCACTTGGATGGCCTCTCACTTGAGAGCATCATACTTATTTCATTAGCATAAAAAAAAATAAAACACAGAAAAGCTGTTATGGAAACTCAAATCTTCAAATGGGTGACTAGTAAGTCATATTCAGTATATTTTATTTGGGTGTTCAAATTCATTATTATTTGAGTCTGAAACAAGCAATATGGTTTATTATTACTACTTCAGGTAAAACACAAAGAGTTACATTTATTAACATATTGTCTTATATGTACTCTATGTTCATATCCACATATGCACAAAGAAGCTTAAGCAACAATTTTCTCAGGTTTTCTAGAAAGCCAACTGGACTGTACAATCACATTTCAGGAAAAGATATATTTAAGTACCCTCGTGCCAAGGGGATGAGATTCTACATTTTATCACCCTCACATTGTTTCAAAACCATACAAAATAATAATGTAAAAACCCTTTGCAGAGGAAAATGATAAATTGAAATATGTAATTTTAAAAATATTGTCTAGAATTGAATAAGGCTCAAAAGATGTAATCCTTTTTCTGGTACTTAAGTATGCAAATATGGGGTCAAAATCAATTACAATTTTTTAGACTTGATATTTTGGAAAATTCTGATGAGGAAATTTTTTCCAATACTTTCATTTAATCCAACCTTTTAAAAGAAAATGTGTAGGTACATTTTTACTGTTGTCCACATCAAAAACTAAACAAAACAAAACAAACAAAAAAATACTCCTACAGTGGCTTCCTGGACTTTATATTTTGCAACAAGAAAGGCAACAATCAGATTTAATGTAAGGAGAATTACTGAAGTCACAAATATATTGTGCAAAATCTCATAACTTTTAATGGGTATCATAAAGCCTTGTACGTACTCACCTTCTGCCTCACTACATATGCTCAGAAATAGTTAAGTCTATCATGGTGTCCTAACTGTAAAACAGTGACATAAATGTAATCCACTATTGCAGAAGTCCCAAATAAGTAAATTTATAACTGCCATTACTTCCAGTAATTGTCCTGGCCTTGCTTATTTTATGAGTCCATAAAGCACGTCAACTCCAGCTCTAAATGAAAATAAAAATTTTAGGTACTATAAATCAACTTTTGTTGTCTGGAATGAGGTGAAGGGATTCCAGAAAAACAAACTTTTGAGAAAAGTCTCTTCAGAGGAGTATAGATCAGATTGGACAGCAGGCTGCTTCACTTCCTCTCTAATAACATAACCCACCTGCTAAACAGACCTCTTTTTTTCTCCCAGTCAGTAATACTCCAGAATAAAATCTCAGGAATAGATGTCAAGATCTTGGGACTCTTTCCAAGGTAGAAGAGGAAGACATAGAGGAAAACTATGGTTGTCTGCAAGCTAGAAATTAGCATATCAAGTTCTACATTGATTGGTACCAGGAACTGAAGTAGATATTTACCATATAGCACTGAAATGAAAATAAACCCTCAACTGAGCAAAAACAGACAGAAAAAATCTAGCAGTGGGTGGTGATGCTTTCCTTGAAATTCATTCCAGCTGGCTCTCCAGCTAAAGAATGCTAAACATTCCAGAGATGGAGCATATGTGCATGTTACATGGAAAAACAAAATAAGAAAATAATCATTTTTAAAAATCTAATAGTCATTAAGTGCTACTGTCTTTGATTGATTTCAAGATCAAAGAGATGAGTTCATGAACAGAAAGACAAAACTGTAAAAGTGAACACGTATTTGAGTCAATCACCTAGGCCCATTACAAAAAAAGAACTTTGGGAGTGCTAGCTCCAGAATAGAGCTCATTACTACTCATTGAAAGATACTTCTTGGGAAAGTGAAGGTGCTGTCTTGTGAAGACAGCACAGCACCACAAGATTTTAAGTGCTAGCAAATCCAGAAGACCAAAAAAAAAACAGAGACAGATTCAACAGTGGGAATTTGCAATCTATAGAAAATGTAAAAATCCTTTTCTCAAAAGAAAGCCAAAGAAAGACTGCATAGTGAATCACACCACAGATTCATAAATTTTAATTGGTTTTGAACATCAAATTCTCACAAGGTAGTATAGGTTTTGAGAATGAGATCACATGGCCTGAATAAAGAAAACAGAATTTACATTACCTACTCTCAATTTTGAAAAATGCGCTTTTCTGTTAGGAGAAAAAAGTGCTTTTGCTTTTCTCAAAAGATACAGCTTCAATAAGAACATAACATTAAAATTCAAAGTCAGAACCAGACAATGATAAACTGGTGATTCTTTTTTAAGTATTGGAATGCTAATAGGGTATTAACCAGGAGTAAGCAATAGTACTTCATACAGTCTTATTTCTACCACAGTTTAACTGAGCAGGGAACATGTCATCTAACCCAAGGAAAATTGACATATGTCACCTGAGAGGAGAATTTTCCTGGCCAGGAAGAGCCTTATCTAGTCTTCACTAGCTCCAAGCAAATAGAAAGTGCTGAATATTTGAAATACTTGGTAGAAGCAAATAAAGCAAATAGTTATTGTCAGGTACAAGTACTAAACAGTGAAAAACATATGTGAACTCAGCCAAAAATAGTGCTAAGATTCTTCTGTGGTGAATTTTTGCAAGTCTTTCTACTTCTTTTTTTTTTTTAGTAAGTTTTTTGGTTAAATTATACCTTACAAAAAACATTTCTGCAAAAAATATATCACACAATAAAATCATGTCTTGTTTCAAATATATTTCCAATATGGTTCTGACATAACATGTATATCCTGACCAATACTCGCCCAAATAAGTTTTTATTGTCATAGTACCAACCGAGATACAAAGTTGCTTGTCTCCTTTTCTCCCCAAAATTGAATGATGTAGTGGAACATGAAGTCAAAGGACATTTAACGTGTTTAAAGCCTGGATTTCTATTAGACATTCTAAAAATCTTAAATAGAAGTTCAATTTAAAACATGATGTCTAGGACACAAGAGGAGGAAGCAAGAATCAAACAATCTGTTGAAGGCTTTTATTCTTTTGGAAGTGTTGGATAAATTTTAAAAATATAGAAATTTAATAGTCAACAAATGTCAGATGTATATAATGACAAAGCAAATATTTTTCTAGTGTACATTATTCATAGCAGAGAGTCCCCTTCAAATATCTGTTTTCAGTTATTAAGTAAAGGAAAAAATTAGGTTTAATGTGAATTGCTATAGAAATTTCAAGTATACAGTATGGACAATTTAGACTAAGTAACCATGCTGAAAACGCTGCACCTCATTGGAAGAGGTGGCAAGATGAAGAAAAGCAGCATGTAACACATTGTGCTAGGAATGCTGTCTGACCTGCTGTGTTGTGAGGAAAGGGTTTCGTTTAGCCTACAGAGAGCAGCCTTAGATGTGGCCATATATTATTTACTTTATGGCAACTGTGATCGAATTCCAGAAAAAGTACACCTTTCTGATTGCTATCATATTAGCTAAGCACTGTGAGTGCAAAAACAATTTAGAAATGGAAATCTGTCCCATTCTCTACTATGCTAGACTATACACTACTACTTTCTCTCCTTTCACTCACATTTAAACATCCCAACCCCAAAACATGCGGGATGCATTTTAATTTAAAGTTTGCACAGCATCTGTTTTGGTAATCAAGCAAAGAACAGGATCCACTCCCATTCCCTCCCACTGAGTCTTTAATTTCAATATCTTTTCCAGGCCAGAAAATTCACAAAATCCCTGACAATAGGACAATAATTATTGATACATCTGAATTTTTGTTCTGCACTTGTTACATATCTAATATTAGCATATCTAATTTACTTTCAGAAGAATGGTTGCGCATTTTAGCTTTGACACAGAATTACTCAATAGTAAAGTTTTTGAGGCATCATATATTCCATTTCCTTTCTTATGAGGATGCCAAAATAATGTGTATAATTAGTTAGTTGGAAAGCAAAGTTAAATTTATGGAAAGTGAACTGCTAATGTGATTTTGTACTATAAATATTATACAAAGTTTAGTTGCACTCACAGAGTTAATCAACACTGTCAAGCTCCCTGTTTCTTAATATAGCAGCTTTTTACAACGACTGCAAGAGTGAGTAGCAATCAAGGCTTTTTTTCGTGCATTTATTTATTTTGTTCTTTATTTATACCTTCCTCCTACCATTCTTCACAACAGAGTGTGGAAAAGCTTTTTTAGAAAAGACATTATTTCACACAGGTTTGGTTCAGTAGAACAAATTATGTTATTTCTTTTCAATCTATATATCTTGTAAGAGTGGTAGAAATCTACCCAAAAACATTAATGCCTTTGCTATTCTCTGTTAACTGATAAAGACCTAGTTTCTTAAAATAAAAAAATAAGGATTTGACAGTTTTTCCAAATTTAGAAGACATCAGTTATGTTCATTGTCAAAACTTATTACTGATAGGCCTAAATAACTATGCTAGTCTAAAGCAGTAAAAACAAGATAAGACTTACTCCCTGAAAAATGCACTTAATCGCACACATTTTAAGAAAAGACACTGCTGTGCCTTTTTTATGTAAATGGTATTTATGTAGGCTTTCATTTTATTATTGTCAATTTCAAACCGAACAGAATACCCTGGAGACACAGAAAATTATTTTCCCTAGCTTACTCTTATGTTTTAATTCAAGAAAAATAGACCAGTGCCATTAAGCTTACTTCAATTAGATTACTAAAGCTTTTGACATGAGAACTGAGCAGCATTCTGACTTTCGAATTCTTTTACTAAGAACTGACCTCCCCATTTTTCAATATTAGTCACCTTAAACATGAAATGTACTCCAAATGGGACTTGCAGACAAACATTCTTCTTAAGAACTAGAAGCACATTTTAGAAATTTTGGGTTTGGTTTGTTTTGTTGTTTTTTTTTTTACTTTCATAGCTGAAAAATCTGAAGTGCATCCTTGTTGTTATGATTTTTCCTCTGGTTCTTCAGGGTGAATGAGGAGACGTGATTCTCCATGATCAGAAGGCTAGATTTTATTATCTTAACATATATACATTTATTATAACTATATTAAAAGAAAAGAAAGGAGAGCTTCTACAAGCTGCTAGC